>JAWMRC010000089.1:3904402-3927305 GCA_035584755.1 Thripadectes ignobilis | reverse complement strand
ATTAAAGGTAATATCTTATCTCCACTAATTTTGTGCAGTGTGTCTGTTCTGTTTTACAGGATTCTCAGGCAACAATATAACAGTATCTGCTTGTATTTAATAACAAACAGGAGCACTTCTTATCAGTTTGCTGCATGAGTGGAAGACTGTTCAGCCATATGTTTGTGTAAAATTGCAATGGATCACCTGAATCATTATTACTTATGCACACAAGGTGATAATTAGCATAGTCATATTGAATGGAAGCTTGTCTGGCAATGGAATTTTAACTATAATGTGAGGTTTTACAGCATCTTTATTTGTGATGCACTGAAACAAAGCATTCTGAGAAAGGCAAGAGTGGTCTGTGTTTTAAAGCTTACTAGTTTTACTGAGTTAAGAGATGACTGAAGTTTAGCTCGTTTACAGAAGATGAAATTCTCAAATTACTGTACTTTCATATACTTAAGAAGGTTAAGTCCAGCCTAAGTAACATCAGTGTTTGTTTTTTGTTTTTTTTTTAATCTTCACAGTATAAGGGCAATTTTGAGCTAAACTGTAATGGAAATGAATAAGAAACATGATGATGAGTTAGACCAGTATCCCTAGAATCTCTGAATGTAAATTAAGTAAAAACTCTAAAAACCCATTCACAATTTTTGTGACAAGACATATCAAGAATACTGCTAAAGCAACTGGCAGAATATATTTCAAAGCTAAAGAAAATTTGTTTAGAGCATATTAATTTTTCTAGCTCCCTTCCCCTTCTCTGGTTTTATAATTTAGACTTCAAAGATTTGAAAATTCTTGACAAAGGCTGTGCTGAATTCTGTGCCACAGAGGCAATCCTGAAAGGACATCCAGCAGCAGGTACAAACCTGCTGTGTTTGCAGGGCAGACCTGGACAAATAGTGAAGGGCAAAACTTTTTCCAAGGTGCTGCCAGCATGTAACACTGGGCAAAAAGAGGTCATCTTATGACTGTGGTCTTCCTGAAACTATGGATCAACATTGTATAGCCCAGATGAACCTCCATTGCCTTAAAGACATCATTAGACAGGGGTGTTACAGGAAAGTTAAAAACACTTTGTCTACTTTGAGTGTGAAACCATTGTATTAGGGCCCCTTGAAAACTGGATTATTACATGTTTAAAGGTTTAACCTAGTTGCCATGCAAGAACACTGTCCCAAGTCTTTTTCCTGCTTCAGTTCTCCAGTATTGCATTAGACCTAGAAAATTGCAGACATTTCCCAGCCTCCTCAGTACACTCTTGGCAGCATTAAGCCTTCACAAATGTAACAGGTGCAAACCAAAGTTACTCATACGTAGGAGATATTGATTCATGCATTGAGACACTCTTCTTGTGTACATCAAGACCTTCTTCCATGAAGAGGCAATACTGTGATGGGAATAAACCAAAGAAAGTAAGAGCAAAAGTAGGAAACTAAAAGAGCAAAAATTAATCCCTCTGTACAATTTCGTTTTGTAAAGAAGAACACATCTGTATGTAGTCTGGATTCAAAACCAAAGAAAATAAAGGGCAAGAACAACAAAAGTAGGAGTAAAAATAATAGAAGTGTGAATGGATGAGCAATGATGAGCAGTAGGAAACCTTTTCATGCATACAACTTCACCTCCCCTCACCCCCCCCAACTAAGTAAGACAGAAATCTACAGAAACCAACAAAAACGAGAGTTGCAAGGAAACAGTAAAGAAGAGTATTCTACGAGGGTTCAAAACCTCATAAGCTGACACAGTATTGCACCAATCCAGTGTTGTACTGGTTTGCACCAGTCAGATAAATATTAAAAATGGCAATGCTCCCATGTAGTTTAGACCCTATTTAGCTATGTAGCTCACTACTCAGTGGGTGATCCCAGCCTGGTTTTGTTCCCTTTGTCTTTCCTGCATCTGAAGCTTCTCTGAAGATTTGAAGGTGTGGGTTGCAAAATGAGAGCCTTCAGTGAAATCCAACATATTTACTATCAACAACCCTTAAACAAATACAGTGTTTTGACATTACAAAGTGGGGAAAATTTCTGTTTTTCATTATAGCAGCAGACAAAATGATCCACCAAATTAACTCTTCAAGTACTGAAATAAAAAACAAATATCTGTACATTAAAGCATGAAAAGCTTGGTGCTTGTATTTTTCTCTATGTCTGACAACTAAGTTGAGGACTGTTGTTTCACATGTTTTCAGCTATTAATTATGTTTCTAACAATATTCTGGTTCAAACACTGAAATGAATTTGTGGTTTCCTTTTTTAGTACAAGAATTACAAATTGTAAACAACTTCCCTTTTCCCTAAAGGTTACATAACTTTATAAAAACAGAGAAGGGGATGGAGAGTGTGGAGGAAAAAAAGAAAAAGGATTTATTGAAGTAGTAATCAAAAAGGGATGTTTGACATGTGTTCCAGGGAGAACAGGGGGTCCGAAGGGCTGTGGAAGCTGAAACTGAGACACCACAGAAAGCTTAACTCAAACAGTAGTTTTATTACCAGAAGTGGCCAAGTAAACAGGGAAAAACCCAAGAAAGAGAGAGAAGAGAAAATAAGCCCCCACGTGCAAACACCCGAATTGCCCAGGTGTTTCCCACAGAGTTGTATTACCAACCCCTGAAATGCCCAGACTCCTCAGAGCAGTGCCTTCATCCTCAAGGGTCAGCAGGCTCACAGGTGAAGGTGGGCATCCCAGCCAAAAGGCAATGTTGTCCTGTCACGTGAAGTGAGCAAGCCCCAAGTGTGACCCACTTGCCCTTTTTCTAAGTTGCCAGTGTGATCTCAGCTGAGCAGGCATGGCCAGGACCGCCCAGATAGAGATCCTCTGCAGCTCCCCCCAGTTATGTAAGTGAGACCCTCTTGCGCATGTCTGGGGGCATCAGTGCCTTAGTGATATGCTCCAGGGGGTGTGGTGGAAAGCGGATGGCCTGCAGACTCCATGAATCCTGTGGCAGAGTACATTGACCTTGAGCAACTGAGACTGTACCTGTGAGAGCAAGAAGCCATGTAACAAGTTCCTGATGAACAGGTGCTGAGAAGTTAAAATCACACAAAACCAAGATGTATGCCTTTACAATGCTGACTGTGTTCATGGTGCAGGGTGTAGATTGCTAATAGTTACTATGTTGCAAATAATTTAGCTCATAAGAAAAATAAGCTTTGTTAGACAAAGACACCAATAAAAAATAGAGTTAGTATAGTATATGTAATAATTATCCAATCAGCATGTGACACAATTGCTGTACCTTCTGTATTAATATTACTCCCTGATTTAGTCTGGGGCTTTTGCCTTTTGGCTTTTTGCCCTTTTTGCCTTTTGGTTTTTTTCTTTGTTATTATTAAACCTTGTTATGCTACCACTCTGGAATTAAAATTCCTTTTCAGCTGTCCTGAATACAACAAGGGGGTCTTTATTAAATGGGTCTGGGGACTTATTTCATCCTCCTCCTCCTCTCTTTCTCCTTCAAGTGCCCTTGAAGGGCCATTAGCCAATCATGATGGCCCAATTAATTATAGTTTACACAGAAATGCCTCCTTCAAGACAACAGACGGTCTTTATCAGCCTGTGTTCCCATAACTTGGCAGGAGAAGCACAACTCTGCCGCGTTCAGCCAGGAAGGAAGGGACACGGTCCACTCAGAGGGATGGTGAAAGCAGAAGTGAACGTTTATTGAGGGGCGCAACAGACTTTTATAGGGTCGGATCTGAGGGTTCTAGAACTTGGGCGGGGAAAAGGTGGAGTTGGTGGCGGAACACGACAAGATTGGATAATGGGGAAACCAGGGCGTGGCTAGCCTAATGGAGCACCACTGCAATGCACCACCGGCCAGCCAATGGGGTGAGGGAGAACGAGAACCAATCATCGGGGAAAAACCGGGGTAGCAACATCCAATGGGGAGAACTGTGGAGAAAATGCCCGCGAAAACTCGGACCAATCATAACAGTTGAATTATGATAACTGCAATACTACTTATTACAATTATGAAAAACAAGCTATACAATAGCTCTAAATTTACCAAACTTGAACTAAGGGCTCCTCTGCCGTTCAGGCCGCTCAAACCTGGTGAGTTTCTTCAGTGTTCTTAATATTTCTCTGTCTCCAAGATACAAAATCTTTGACTGGTTTCCCCGCACAACTCCTCACAGGTGGCTGGGCCAAACACAGACCAAAAATATTAACATCTAATTCAACCCAAATACAACATGATTAATAATGACTATATATAATGGATTTCACTGGAATATAGAAATACATTCCACAGAGAGAGCAAAAACCTGTACTACAGTGCTTAGGCTGTTTTTCTTTCCCATGTTCTCGGCATTGCTGTCACCAGGCCATGCCTTAGGGACAATTCACAGCTGACTCTGCTCACCTGGGAGCCTTCCTAGGAATTATTGTGGTGACAGGAGCAACTAATGGTTTTATTTGTTTTGTAGACTGATGGAGAGTTTAAAAAAAGTAGTAAGTATTCCATGTACTCAGTGCTTGTAAACAAAAAACACAAGTATAATTACGGGACAGTGTTGGTATTTAATGAAGATGTCTCCCCACAATATCTAATCTTATTAATATTCTATTGAGTGTTTTCAGTTTACTGACTGATTGTCCAACAGACTCTTGAACACTCAACATTCTGTTGGGTTAGACAGTCTCTAGAAATTTGCCTTTGCCTGACAGAGTAGTGGATATGTCAGCCTCAGGAAACCAGAATATCTCACATGTGTCAGGTGATCCAGTAGCATCTATTACAAAAACAAGTTCAGGGGAAAAAAAAATACATTCCCCTAAAAAGCATATATTTTTAATTGCAGAATAAATCTAGGTGAAACAAAAATAAATCTTTAGAAGTCTGTTTAATGATAACTGTCCTCTTTAGCTGCCCTAACTTGTGAACCCACCTCATTAAACCTGTTTCAGATCTAATGAGACTTCTCCAGAGCTCACAAAACCATGCAGAAGTTCTGAAGCAATCCATCCCATCTCTGTTACTGAAGATGGCTCTTGAAGTAGTTCAAGCAGATGTTTGAGAGATCTGGTGCGTTTCTAGTCTGGGATGCACCAGTTCATTTATATGATAGTTTTGTTCCACATTCTTTTTGATTAAGCAAAGGGGTCTCCCATAATTTGGACAATTAGATAATTTTGCCAATTCCACAAATTTAGTTTTGATAAATTTAGTGAACAATGTTTTTCTTCTTAGTGAGTACAGACTGGTTGCGTATTTGTTTTGCCTACTTAAAAGCATTTTGTGACCTTGCAGTAAACCTGATATGAGAACCAGCAAATGCACATGTAGCTCAAGAGAAGTAATAATTTTAATTTCTCTGTGAGAAATGAGCATGTACTGGACATTGTATAAATTCCACAGAAGAATGATTGAGTCAAGAACTGCACAACCATGCGTTCTCTCACTCAGACTTCATTAGATTGGGTAATCTACTGGGATTACCCAACGTCAAATGTCACAAATAGGTCACATGGCCAAAATCTGTCATATTTAGTTTCACAGAAATTATAGCAGTGACATGTCTCTGCTAATATACTTTCTTCCAGTGATGGAAGCTATATGCCAAAAATAACCTAAGGAAAAAATCAACACTAGGATGACTACTTTAAAAAGAAATAGCAATAGAGGAACACCATGTTTATGACACATCATTCTTCTGTGGCTTAATATAATATATGTATCATAAATGCACTTTAATGTGCACTGTCAGGTTTAGCAGAACCTTCATTAATAAGCATTATTTTGACTTGGGTAATGGGAAGGAAGGCATTTACTTCCTGCCAGATGCATATCAAATTTTGATTTACTTCTAGCAATTGTTCAGGTTTTATTTTCTTCCATTTAAAGTTTTCATTATTGTTAGTGAACTTAGAGCGTTTTAAAGGAAAGAAGTCAAATTATTATCATCACATTTTCGGCTCCTTCCTCAATATATTTATGAAAGTAATTAACCCACAGTGCTTCTGTTTTACCTTTAAATATTAGTGTGTTCTTTTTTGAACTGAAACATTCTAGAACATTTTGTGCACAATCTCTAATAATACCAAGAAGACCTGCAAACCTATTAGTGATGGTGGCAATGGCTTTGGCAGAAATGATTGTATGAACACAGGGCTACTCATATTAGAATTGAAAGATTTGTTTAATGCTTTGCCCGTATAGAGGGGCTTTTTTATCAATGCATGATTTTCACTGTTTGTAATCTTGGAGTTGTCAAATGACACCTAAAAATCTATTTCAGCAACAAAAAAGAAAAGGTTTTGTGATCCTTTAATCTTTCATGTCTTAATAAGTAGCTGGTTCCCTTCCTTCTAGCTAGTTCATTTCAGTATTAATTAGGTAAACCTTTGCCTTATAACAGCATAAAGGAACTTTTAAGGGAATGAGGAGGAGAAAATCATCCATTAAGATTTCCCACAGCTAGTCTTGGGACTTTTTAGTACAGTTCTTCCCTTCCTTAGCCTCACCAACCTGAAATGCAAGCAATTCACTTATCATCTTGGAAACCTAGCTCACAACTGCACTCTCATCCAGAAATGTGTCAGAATAATTCACACTTGCTTCTATCACTGCCTTTGACAAATTTTTCCACTATTGAGTAAGCCTCTGCATAAAGAAATTCTGTCTGAACAGCTTACAGATTACTCCTTCCGTTAAGATCAATCTATTATCTCTGTTTTTGTGTAAATTATTATCTCAAAGAATGCCTTAGTGACAATGTGCTTCTCTTTCTTCAGGATCTTACAAGGGCCTGATTAAGGCCTCATTCTGCTGAGATCTATGCTCTCCATGTATCTATTTTCAGATATTTTTAACTTCTTCCATTAACTAATAAAAGTGCCTTTTATTTTTTGTCTTTTACAGAAAAAAAAGCCAACAACAAAACTACAATACCAGAACAAGAAGTATATTCTTGTTTACATCAGGTCAGCAAAGCAAAAAAATCTGAAAAAGCCCTTATGTTTGACACAACAACTTAGCATACGAGTCTCCTGACTTGGTTGCTCAATGCAGTCATGACAAAAGGAGACTTTTGTGAGACACCCTTAATCTGCAACACTTGTTCTCCACTACACAGCTCTAGTGAACTGGCAGAAATGCAGGTACTTGGTTTCATCTTTGTTAATACTACCAGAACATTATAAAGATCTTATTATGACAGGTGTTTTGTACTTCCAAAGTAGTGAAAGTAGTAATTTTGTGCTCTACCCTTTTCTGAACAGTCCTCCACTTTCTTGTACATCTACACATTTGTATGCTGTATCCAGATGTCAAAACAGTGTATGTGGGAAAATTCAGTAATTTAAGCACGCGACACAAATATGGATTAATGGTCACTTAAGAGGCTGCTTAATTGCATAAATCTCTATATTTTTCCTGCTCCCACTAAGACTTCAGTTGCTCCAATAGATTCTGTGTTGTATTAGTTTTGATTTATCATTACTTGATAGGCTGCTTTGAAATAAATTTACAGACCTGACAGATCTACATAAAGACAAAGTTTTTTCAGTTCCTTAAAAACATTGAACATTGATGCTATACTTGGTCAGCATTACAACTTTTCACTTTCCTAGGATAAGAACATTGTCTGGAATCTCTGCTCAAGCTGTCTTCTCTTTTATAATAGTATTTAAAGTTGCTACTGCACTTCAAATATATGAAATACTGACTCATGGTTCTTCTATCTACAGTTGTATTTTCCTTGAGAAATGTAACTTGGAGTACCTTTATGGAGAGTGTTGAATCTTAGCCTGGAGAAGAGGAGGCTTGAGGGACCCTAATCTTAACCTAACCCTAACCCTAACCTTATCATTCTCTATAACTACCTGAATGGAGTTTGTAGCCAGGTGGATATTGGTCTCTTCTCCCAACAGGATAAGACACAGTCTTAAGCTGTGCCAGGGGAGGTTTAGGTTACACATTCTTACATTCTTAACAGAAAGAGTGATTTGGCACTGGAATGGGCTGCCAAGGGAGGTGGTGGAGTTGCTATCTCTGAAGGTAGGTAATCAATCTAGGTGATTTAGTGATTGTGTGATTTTGGGCTTGTTATGATTTGGTAATTAATTGTATGATTTTGACTATCATGTTGACTATTTTGATTGTAATGACCTGATGTAAAGCTTTCAAACACTTTTTTTTTTTTTTCCCCCCCCCCTTAATCCTCAATGGCAAAGATGATAGAGGTCAATACTCCACACACATATTCCTTAACTTTCAGTCTGATATAATATCAGGTATTTAGCTGTTATTTTTGTCCTAATTGTACGCTACAAAAATATTGAATTATTTTTGTTAAGATGAAAAATTCCTATGATTTTAATAAGGAAGAGACAAGATGTTTTTATTTGGCATTACACATTCAAAATGGGTTTTCAATGATTTGTCAGTTTCATTGAACTATCCCTAAACTTTTTACTTTTCCATAATGTTGCACTGCTCCTTGAGAGCTACATTTTTGGTGAAGTTTCTGGGATTGATAAAAAAAGGAAGAAATGAAAGTAAAATACACTCCCCTCCCCCTACCCAAAAAGTCTCGTTAATTTTTCAACAAATGCACTTTTTATTAAATTATTACAAAAAATGTATCACCATATTTCTTAAAAACAGGATTTTTATTAATATCTTGCACCATAGATGTACATGTTATTGTATATGAGTTTTCCCTTCTGTGATTCTCTTGTTAGCATTAATACCTCTTTGTACAGCAGTGAGTGGAGATTAGAGGTGAGTAAAGGTAAACTTTTGTCTGTGAAAAATGTGAATCTAAAGAAGCTCACAAACCTTTCATTGTAAAAGCTTTCTAACCTAAATTCAGAAGGTATGTTTTTATTAACACTGTTTCAGACAAAAAACTCTAGCAAGCTATGAAGGTGTAGGACCCGGAAAGAAAATGCTACTGTTGCATTCAATTTTTATAGTCCTTTTGGAACACTTGAAGAGTTGTTAATTTAGACTTTGACTCGGTTTAGATTGAATAATTAAAATAGAGTAGTTTAATATTAATGCATTTTTAAAGATATAAAATCCTCAATTTTCATTTTAGAAAAGCTATTTATAACAAAAATTGCTGAAATTTTTTCCAATTCTTACTTAGATGAAAAATTGTTCTAAGATTCTATTAAGACAGTCCTAGTTCTACTGAACTGACATTTCACAACAAAAGGAACGGTTTTCTACCAAGGTTCTATGTTTCACAAGAACAGACAGGTATGCCATTTAATTGCTCAGTGACTTAATTGATCACTTACAGGAAGTGCATTGAGAAAAAAATCTGCTCTTGCATTACTTTTATAACATTATATGCAATTCTAAGTGGTTGGTGGTTTTTTGTTTGTTTTGTTTGTTTGTATGTTTGTTTTCCCCAAATGAACATGATTCCCTGCTGGCTCATCTTTTTCAGTTGTTTACATTTTAAACATTTTCCAAATTTTCTGCATTTTTAAAAACTTATTTTGCCCTCTTCATGTCTACATAAGCAGATAGATCAATGACGAATGAATATACCCTTATGTAAAGCCTCATGGGATGTCTCTGTTTTCACCATCCTATTTTAACGTTTTATATTTGTGCTAGATTGATTTGTTTCCTTTAATCCCTGTGCAAAGCTGCTTATTCAGCATTATACTGCAGGTCTTTTTACTTCTGCTGTGCTTATTACTAAATAGCACTTGGTCTTGCACAATTTTTTTCTTTTAACTTTCTGATGTCTGCAATGATTGTTCTACCCAGGGCTTATCATTTTTTGATTTCATACTGCTCACTTTACAATCTGTTTTAAAGACATTGGACAGCATTGTCAAAAGATCATAGACTCGCATTCTGAAAAAGCAAAACAAACTAAAATAGGACATTTAACAAATATTTAACTCTTTTTGTAATAAATATTCTATTTTCAGGACTCCTTCTTCCCTCCTTCTATTTGTCCACTATGCCCAGAGACATGGTAAAGCCACCTAACTAGACCCTGACACAAGCACTTGTTCACACATCCCAACAGGCACATGGTGAACCAAAGGAGATTTCAATCAAAACATAAACATACAGAAACAATGATGAAATTGAATTTTGAATCAAGCTTTTCTGAAATTTCTGCCTGCAGAACAGCATGTCCAAATTTACTGCAAGGTACTTTTTGTGTGTGCACTTTAAACATAGAACTTCATGGATTTCTATGGTTAAAGAAATATACAACTGGTTATGCATTCTCTTCTCTGCTAGACATCACATCATTAACACTTAATCTCCAGTCTGGGGTTATGCTCTAAAAGACAATTTAAATAAATGCTTAACTGGAGAAGCAAAAGGAAAAAAAAATAGGAGGAAAGCCCAGATTAAATATATCAGAAACCTCTTACGGCTAGGAAAGAATAAAAACATAGGCAGAAATTAAAACTGGATTAAAATTGTTTTTTTAAAGGACAAAGAATTCCCTGTAGACTAGTAAGATTGCAGTGTGGAGCCCTTGGTTTTCTGGGCCACAACTTTGATCTCATCAGAACTAGATAACAAAGTTATCCTATCAAACAGGTTAATACCCTTCATGACCTGCACAAAGAAACCCCCTTTGTACATTTAGCACTAAGTAGCATAATTTGCTATGCCTTGGCTCTGAATGAGTCAGGAAAAACCCTGGATCTGTGCTAACCCAGTTGTACTCTCTGTTATTAGGTCCCTGATTTATTTATGCAAAGTGAGAAAAGTACTTAGAAGCAGGAGCTCAAATGTGAAACAAATGTAAAAGGTCTAGGCTGTTACCTGCTGGCCAAACACTTTATGAAGATATTTCATAGATCTTGAGCAGCTGAGGTCTTACTTAACTAGAGCATTCCAGGGAAGTTACGGAAATAAAGCATTGTTTCAGTTACTAACAGCAGCAGAACTGCATCCACAAAAGAGCATCAATACTTTTTTGTTTCATTGATTAAATGAGATCTGAACTTTTTGGTGGTCAATGCACAGCTGTGACATTTTCCAAACGCAGATTTAGCATAACTACCCTCCACAGTCACAATACAATTCTATTTCTGGGATCACTTTCCCCAGGCACACCCTCAGGAGGTACATCCTGTAATCCCCTGGGCCAAGACAGCTGACAAGTGAAGAAGACCAAGGAAAAGGTACTCCTAGATGCTTAACACAGTTCTTTTGTTGTTTTATGTTTTTATTTTCCAGATATTTTAGAATTTCCTTCTCTAAAGCACCCTCAGTTTTTGTTGTTTCTGCACATCATATGGAGCAAAAATATGAAAATGAACATTTTGAAAAATGTACCTCTGCTTAGTTACTATATTGGCCAGATTCACAGAATCATAAAATCATAAAGGTCTTGGATTGGAATGGACCTCTAAACAACATCCCACAGACACGGACATCTATGGTAGGTGAGATCAGTGGTATTCTCCATACCATGGCCCACCCACCACCACTGCCCTGGACAGTTTGCAGCCCAAAGGTCAGATCCTGCATGGGGCTGAGCACCTTTAGCTGTCAGCAGTCACACTTGCAGCAAAATGAATTGTGGTGACAAAGTTTAGGAAGGGTCTTACAAGGAGCAGCTGAGGGAGCTGGGGCTGCTTAGCCTATTAAAAAAGGAGTTTCAAGGGGGAACATTATCCCTCTCTACAAATTTCCGAAAGTAGTTGTTGGTGATTTGGAAGTTGGCTTAATCTCTCAGGTACCAAGGTGAAGAGAAAATGGCCTCAAATTGCATCAGGGGAAGTTTAATTTGGATGATAGGCAAAATTTCTTGATTTGAAGTTTGTCAAGCATTGGAAAAGTCTGCCCAAGGAAGTGGTTGAGTCATCATCCCTGAAGGTATTTGTCAGATGTGTAGATGTGGCATTTAGTGACAAAATTCAGTGCTGGACTTGAGAGTCCTTGGTTTACAGTTGGACTCAATGATCTTAAAGGTCTTTTCAAACCTAAATGATTCTATGATTTTATTCTACATGCTCATTGCTGCCAGGCTGGGACATGACTGAGCTATGAGGAAATATTAGTTTTGTTCCTAATGTCTTTATTTCTTGCTTACAACATGTTTTTAATTAAAGGCAAGGTAATGAAAATCAGAAAAACACACACAAAAAAAGAGAAAGTATAAAATATATATTTATTCTGTGAACAGCTTTCTAATATATGCAGCATATACATTAACATTAGTATTCAGATCTATTGAACAGAGCGCTATTATTAAAGCAACTGAAGAGTTTTTAGTATTATAAATATGTATGACTTTGTAGAACAGTAAGGAAATATATTCTGCTCAAAGTTCTAATGCTGAATATTTTAATAAAACTTACAGCATTATTACAGTATTTTTCTACAAGTGTTATAAATTATCCACTTTAAAATTAAATAAAATATTTGAGAAATAATTATGGGTATATGTTCATTAGATTAGAACTGGAGGACTGAAAAATAAGGGCATAAGGTCAAGTCTTTCAATCTGCCTCCACACACTCACTTCCACTATAATACCTATCAGCACATTATGGCAACAGAATCTCGGTGTTTAGAGAATTCTAATTCATTCTTACTCTCTCGCTTGAGACAGTAATTCTTAGACAATATGTACAAAAGCACAAACAGAATTTGAGTATGCTCATGAGGTGTTCCTCTCTTACCCCTTCCTGCCCTACATATTCTTTTTGCCCCTGCTGCAGGCTGCCTGCTGAAGCCCATCAGCATGCAAGACTTGTGAAGCAGTTAGTAAATGTTGATTCAGACTGCAGTATTTACTTAATAATGATATTGCAGTATTTACTTAATAATGGCATTGCTTTATCCTTGCTTTTAAGTTAATCACAAACAATCCTCCTCCAATCCTTACCAGGAAGCTTCCCTTAAGTCCATGGCAAATCATAGACATAATCTGTGTAAATAATTAATCTGCCTGAATCTTATTCCATCAACACCTGCACCAACACTGATTACCAGATATGTAATTATATTTTGCATGTATTTAAATAGATTTGCCTTTGCTTTCTGTACTGGAAAGTGCCTCACCTTCCCTGTGATTGAAGGCAGAGTTTCTTGACCTCTCTTTCATTTCCTGGTGTGAGTGGTCATTGAGGTAAACCAAGGTGACGTCAGACCACGAGCATGCACCTTGTCCAGTGTCCTCTGAAGGATTCTGAAGATCAATGTGTTGATCAATAAGGGATAAAATTAATCTCTTGCAAGCTCAAGTAATAACAATAACAATAATAATGTGAGCATGATTGTATGACTCTACAGTATTTCTTTTGACAAAGAAATTACCATATAAACAGACATCCATGGTTGGTTTGACCTTGGCTGTTGCTCATCAATCTGTACTATCACTCCTCTTCTTAGCAGTACAGGGGGGAGAAAAAGATAGAAAATAGCCTTATGGGTGAAGATAAAAAAAAAAAAATAAATTAATAAAGCAAAAGCAAGCACCACATGAGAAAGCAAAGGAAAATAAGATTTACTGTCTATTTCCCAGCAGCAGGTGACCACTTCCAGAAAACAGGACATTGGAAAGCAAACACTGAGAATAACCACTGTGAATGTGTTGAATGTGTTGTCTTGTGTGTGTCTTCCCCATCCTCCTTTTTTTTTTTTTTTTTTTTTTTCTGAGCAGACATACACATCCCTCTGGTCAGTTTAGGCCAGCTGTCTGGGCTATGTCCCCTCCAATTCACATGCCAGTGTTTGGTTAATTGTCAGACTCAATGCTCAATGATAGTAGTGGTCTTTTCCAACCTCAGTGATTCTGTGATTCTGTACCAAATGTTCTACTTAGTAAATTAGTACTAGTTAACTTTACTCACAAATTTGTACAGCCCTCTGCTTTTGTTTTGTCCTATTTCAGATATTTTTTTTCTGTTGTACTTCTAGACCACCTGTTCTAGACGTCTTAATTCTGAGAGTACTGACAATTTGTCTTGAAAGGCAGGAGCTCAACAATGAATGTCTGTTTCTATCTAGTTACAGGTTTTCTCTACAGCACTTCTCTCTGAAATCACAATAATCAAATCAATTAAAACTAGCACCCTGACTTTCAATGTTGTTTCAAACTCCTGCGTAATGATTTAGGACCAAACTTTTGCTTAGCCATATATTTTGTCCTTCTTAAAATGTTGAAGATATACTATGCAATACTATGGTATTTTTCCCCATTTCAGATGATTTCAAAAATGAGTGACTTAGCCTAAATGCTTGTTACACATAATGACTTAAATGAGGCAAAGAGATAAACTGGGTAACTATGAGGAATGCTGTATACTTCCACACAGATTTTACAGTTGACCTTAACCTGCTACTCTTTAGACAAAGGCATACTGAAACAAGCTAATTTAGTTATGGGATTATAAATCTTTTAAAGCAACAACATAAGCTAAATTCACTAGAACATATTCAGACAGGAATACCATTAAACAGTATCTTGGGCTGACATATATAACTGGCAGAACTTCATATACTTTAGCAATATTGTTAAGCAAAACAAAAATTCACATCTGAAAAGAGAAGCCCAGATATGTGTTCATAATCCAAAGAGAAGCATTACCCTCTGGAGAAAACACTGTATATTGAATTCTAGTGTAACAGCTCTCTTAAATTATGTATCAAAATGTTACCAGATAAATTCTGAGCAGCTGTCCTTAGCAAATCCTTAGCATCCTTTGACCAAAAAAATGATCAGAGATAAGTGTGGTGAAGAAGGATGAAACAGAATAAATTGGATTAGAAATATTGTCAAAATGCTTGAGGTTAATTCTTCCAGCTGCAGAAAACATGGCAAGGCATAAGGAAAGAGAATCTAAGGCAGACGATAGTAAAAATGAAAGCCTGTAATTAATGTGAAATTTATAAAAAACCCTGCAAACTTAAAATTGTACAGGAAGAAGAAAAAGGACTGCATGAAATCAAAGACCAAAACATGAGAAAAGGAACAGTACTGTGTTCTGCCACTTTGCTTACAGCACACACTCATCCGTGAATACTGAACACATAACAGTCAATAGCTGAAACAGAGGAAAGCCACAAAGATATTGGTGATGCCAAGCAGTGCTATATCAGTCTTCTTTACAGGTTTTAGGGCATCTCTTACCTATGCATGTAGCAGGAATGAGGACATGCAAGAATCAGTGGCTGCAGGTATAAATACACTGGCTGCAGACAGCAATTACAGTTAGTTAATATTTTCCAGACAGTATGAAATATTTAAAGCTGGTTATTGCAGTTTAATTTTGCTCTCAGAAATTAAAGTGCTGCTGTTAGTGGCTACTGTTTAATACTTTGCAATTCTCTGGGGAACAGCGAGCTACACTTTATGAAATGCTGAAGGAGACTGGCTGTGCAGTCACAGAGTATTTTTTGTGCCTCCCCAAATGCAGGTACCTATTCCAGCTGCAATCTGTATTGCCTTTCTTTTTATTTGTGCTTGCCATGTGAGTGTTTAATAAGCAAAAGTAATCAAGAAGATGTAAATGATACTCTGATATCACCCACGACAAATAACAAAACATACACAAATGTACAAATTTAGGTGCACTAACTTTGGATAGACTGATTTTCTACTATTCTTGGGTTTTACTAAACAGATACAGAAATTTTATATTTTACTATTATTAATTCTATGCAATACTCATTCTTTCCATTTCTGGAATGTTAAAGTGAAAATTAGAATAAAAAAGTGAGCAATGAAGTAAAGTACCTTCTTAATTAGCATAAAGTAGATATGCCTAATTCTGTTCCACATACTTTAAGGAAGGATCTCAAGTTATATAGTCCAGAAAGATTTAAGATTATTAAGGATCAGAAAGCCTCAGGTCCACTTGGATAAAACCTGACCATTCTGCAGGAGATGAAAATAAAAGCTGTATACCACATATGGGTGTCCCTTCAGCACAGTCAAGTAGACTCATATACATGGATTTGATTCTTGGTGCTGAGCAAGGCTATGCTGTCCAAAGAAGGATATACTTGCTGTGCTCTTTTCTGTGTGCATCTAGTTGTCGTCTTATAGTCCCCATACATATGACTAAAGAAAAAAATGTCCTTTCATTTTTCAGGAATTACACATTCAGAATCACAGAATCCATCAGCTTGGAAGGGACTGCAGTGCATCATCTGGTCCAAATTTCCTGATTAAGTGGAGTCGTCCTAGAGCACATTGCACAGAATTGCATCCGGACAATTCTTGGGTATCTCCAGTGAGGAAATTTCCACAACCTCTCTGGGCATTTTATTCCAGTGTGTGGTCACTTGTAAAGAAGTTCTTCATATTCATGTGGAACTTCTTGCCCTTCAGTTTCTGCCCATTGCTTCTTGTCCTATCACTTGGCAATACCAAGCTCCAGTTTCTTGGAAACCTCCCTTCAGATACTTATACACATTGATGAAATCCCTCTCAGTCATCCCTTTTTGAGGCTGAACAGGCCCAACTCTCTCAGCCTTTCCTCATAAGAGAAATGCTCATATTCCGTAGTCATGTTTTTAGTCCTCTGTTGGACCTGTTCCTGGAGCTCTCTTGTACTGAGAAGCCCAAAACTGGACAGAGCACTCCAGATGTGGCCTAAGCAGGGCTGAGCCGAGGGATAGGAACACCTCCCTTGACATGCTGGCAATGTTCTACCTGATGGAACCCAGCATTCTGTTTGTCTTCTTGGCCACAAAGGCACACTACTGGCCCACTGACAGCTTTTTGTCCACCAGGACCCCCAGGTCTTTCTCCACACAGCTATTTTGAAGCAGGTCAGGCCCCCAAACTGTGCTCCCCAGGAGCAGGACTGTGCATTTGTCCTTGTTGAGGTTCAGAAGGTTATTCTCTGCCCATCTCTCCAAAATGTTGTGGTTCCTCTGAAGGAATGCACCACCCTCTGAATTATTGCATGCCCCTTCCCCTCCCCCCCCCCCCCCCCCAGTTTTGTATCATCAGTGCTAGTTTCAAAATCTTTCATGGAATTTTTTTTCTCTCCCTTAGCAACACAGAGGTTTGGGAGCTAATGCCCTGACCTCACTACCTGCTCCTAGAGCCAGCTAACAAAGATTGGCAGATAGCTCTGCATTCCAGCTTGATGGCTGGGGAGGATTTTAGGGAGAGAGGTTTTTCTGGTTCTTTTGCCACACTTCTCTGCTCTGACTGCAGTTGTAGGAGTGAGCCACCATTTTGCTGGGCTGCTGGAAGCCCTTGGAGGAAACATCCTTGACTCGACCCCCCAACTCCACTTGCCCTGTGCTGTTTCTTTGGAGAGAGAGCCGTTAGCATTACCACAATCCTTGGCCAACGCCACTTGCAGGGGAGTTGCTAACCCTCCACCTCCACAAATCTTTCAGACCAAGGCTGAGGGGACAGCCTCTACACTGCTCACAGGAAAAGTTTCAGCCCATCCTCTGTGACTGCCATTTTCCCACACAAGTTTTTTGGAACTAGCACCTCACCTCTCCCTGGTCACTGTCTGTGCCTCGTTGGAGCTCGGGAGTGACTTGTGTGACTGCTGCCTCCCGAGGAGTAGCATTGTCTCCCACTATCCATAAATATAACTGCACAGAAGGGGCAGAGATAGGATTTGGTTGAAAATTTTGGTTACAGTGTTGCTGTTTATTCTGTTCTGCTGATTTTTGTTTATATATATTTCTGGTTAAGAACTGTTATCCTTTTCTATACATTTTCTGACTAAAGTCTCTTAATTTCAACGATTGTAGTGGTTTTTGGGAACAGGCCCCCTTCCTAGTCTAGATGGATATATTAGTTTTCTTTTAAACTTAGACAATCTGTCTGAGGAGGCACTCTATTTTCTCATCCAAGTAATTGATGAGCAAGTTAAACAATACTGGGCCCAGTGTTGAATCTTGAGGGACTCTGTGCCACTGATCATGACCTTCTGAGATCTGCCAATCAACCAGTTCTCAATCCACCTCACTGTTCACTCATCCAAACCATATTTCTTGAATCTGCCTATAAGGATAATGTGAGACACAGTGTTGAAGGCCTTGATGAAGTCAAGAAAGACAACATCCACTGCTCCCTCTTCATCCATCTGGGTACTTGTTTCATTGTAGAAAGCAATCAGGCTGGTCAAACATGGCTTAACTTTAGTGAACCCATGCTGAGTGCTCATGATCACCTTCATGTCTTCCATGTGGGTACAGCATTCATGTCTTATTCTGGAGGCCATCTCCTCAACTGAGATGAGGTTGACTCACTGGTAGTCACCTAGGTCCTCCTTCTTGCCTTTTTGGGAGACCAGTGTGACTTCCAGTCCTCAAGCACTTCTCCTGATCTTCATGACCTTTCAAAGATGATTGTGAGTGGCCTAGCTATAACGTCTTCCAATTCTCTCAGCCCTCATAAATGCATCCGATCAGGCCCATTAAGACTTGTGGGTATCAAGTTTGTTTAGGTGTTCTCTGACTCAATCCTCCTTGACCAAAGAAAGGTCTTCCTCCCAACATTCATTTACCCAGGTCTCCTGGGTCAGGGATTCCTGAGGAGTGGTCTTATCAGTGAAGATCAATACAAAGAAGGCATTAAATAACTGCCTTCTCTGTATCCTCTGTTATCAGGATCCCCTCTCCATTAACTAATGGGCTTATATTATCCTTTGTTTTCCTTTTGTTGTTTATGTATTTTAAAAAGCCCTTTTCTTATCCTTGATATTCTTGGCCAGGTTTAAATTTAGATGGGCCTTGGCCTTTCTAGTCCCAACACTATTTGTTATGACTGCCTCTCTATATTCATGCCAAGTACCCTGACACTGCTTTCATCTCCTGTGTATTTCTTGCTTGTACCTTAGTAATGACAAGAGTTCTTTAGTCATCCGCAGAGGCCTTTCAGGCTCTTGGAATGATTTCTTCCTCATCAGGATGCATCGTTCTTGAGACTAGAGGAAGTGAATCTTGAATGTCAACCAATTCTATTGGGCCCCTCTTCCCTGTAGGATTCTTCCAAGAAGATCCTTAAAGAAGCTAAAGCTAGCTCTCCTGAAGTCCATGATATTAATCTTGCTTGTTGTCCTGCTACCTCTTCATTCAGTATTGAACTCTAGAATCTTGTGGTCACTACAGCTAATGCTGCCCCCAGTCTTCACATCATCAACAACGCCTTTCTTGTTTTTTATAAGGTCAGACAGCACAACATTCTTTGTGGGAACCTCCACTACCTGTGACAGGAAGTTGTCATCAGTACTTTTCAGGAAGCTCTTGGACTGTTTGTCCTTTGCTGTGTAGCTTCTCCAGCAGATGTCAGGGTAGTTAAAGTCTCCAGTGAGAACCAGGGCCTGTGACTTTGAGACTCTTCTAGTTGTCTGTAGCAGGCCTCATCCATTTCTTACTCTTGATCAGCTGACCTGTAGAAAAGACAATATCACAATGTGACCCTTACTAGTCTAACCTTTTCTCATAAAAACATAGAATATGCTGAGTTGGAAGTGACACATCAGGATCATTTAGTTCAAGTCCTGGCCCTGCTCAGAACTCCTGAAGAATCTCAATACATGCTTGAGAGCATTGTCCAAATGCTTCTTGAACTCAGACAGGCTTGGTGCTGTGAACACTTCCTTGGGGAGCTTGTTGCAGTGTTCAACCACCCTCTGGGTGAAAAATTTTTTCCTGATATATGACCTAAAACTCCCCTGCCTCAGCTTTACGCAATTTCCTCGAATCCTGTTACTGATCATGAGAATAAAGAGATCGGGACTTGCCCCTCAGCTCCTCAGGAGGATGTTTAAGAGCACCATAAGATCTCAACTGCACTTGTCATCCTCACCAAGACTGAGCTTGATACATTCTAAGTACTACCTCACATAAGAGGGCAACTCCACCACCGCCCTTTCCAAGTCTCTCTTAAAGAGCATGTAGTCTTTCATGACAACATTTCAGTCATGAGAGATATCCCATCATGTCTCCATAATTGCCGTGAGATTTAAGCTCTGTGACTGCATATAGGTCTCTAGTTCTTTGTGTTTGTTCCCCATACTGTGCTCATTAGTGTATAGGAACTTAATGGTTAAGTATTTGATTGTGACAATAGCCCAGTGAGGGTGCAAAGGGATGCCCCGTAGTCCAGTGTTGTGGTTGTGTCTTTGGCTGCTTGTGCTTGATCACGATATTCCCTCTTAATCCTTGTTTTGGTACTGGACTTTTTCTATGATGTTTTCTTGTCTCTCTAGGACTGCAGGTGTGTAGGAACACAAATCTGCAAAACGCCAGAATGCAGAAAGCTTCCCAAAAGAGCATAAGACCTAATTCAATCTGCAGACACTGACCCATCTCCAGACATGCCTAAAGACTCTATTTGCATTTGACAGGATTTGCAGTTTTTGTGTATTCCCTGCTCCAAACCAGAACTTGTCTGACCACATGTATTGTTTTTTCTACCCTTGTGTTCATGAATAATGGATTAACTCTAGATACCTGCTTCTCCTTCAGTTAATGTAATGTATTCCCCTAATTACCATGATCCATTCCTCATTTAGCATAACCCAGCCTCTTAATTATAATAACCCTATATACGTCAAAACATGTTTATAATAAACTGATTTTGTTTTACCCCTGAGACAGAGTCTGTGGTAACTGACTGTTGCACAGGTGTGCTCCAGTGTGGCTGATATATCTCAGAATTGCCTGCAGAGGGCTCTCATGGATACCCTGTCCCTGTTACTTTTTCATAGTTTCCCCCAGATTGCCAGGGAGAAGCCTGATATTGTCTCCCTCTCCTATCATATCTAGTTTAAAGCCTTGCCAATGAGTGTCACTGGTTCCTGGGCAAACATTCTCCTTCCATGCTGAGAAAGGCGAGTCCCATCTGACGTTAGCATGTCTGGTGCTGTGTAGGCCATCCCATTGCAAAAAAACCCCAAAATTTTGGTGGTGACACCTGCTGTGGAGTCATATCTTATTAGACTCAGCTCATCTGTTCCTTTCAATATTGCTGCTTTCAACTGGAATTATGGAGGAGCACATAGGTTGTACCCCAGATTCCCTTACCAAATGTCCTCAAACCCTGAAATATTTTTTATTGACCTTAGATTACTTGTTGCCATTTCCTCACCCCCTATATGGAAGATCAGTAATGGGTAGTAGTCTGTGGGTCGTGCCAGGTTTGAAAATGTCCTCGTTCCATGCTTAACTCAGGCCCCAGGGAGGCAGCAGACTTCTCTATGGGTTGGGCATGGTCAGCATATCAGGCCCTCTGTTCCCTTTAGAAGGGAGTGTCCTACAGCTGAACACCATCTCTCCTTGAAAGAAGTTATAATACAGGGGGTTGACCTTGTTGACTGTGGTGGTGCCTTTGACTGGATCTTCATCCACTTCATCCTTAGTCTAGTCCTCCACGAAGAAAGCTTCCCACCTATTGTGCAGAGGTTCCTGGGTGGGCAAAGAAAATGAGGTGGGCAAAGAAAGAGTTGGTGAGGTATAGATGCATTTCAGCTTGGGCAAAGAAAGAGTTGGTGAGGTATAGATGCATTTCAGCTGGGCTATTGATTTCATCCACAACACTGGCTCTTCTCTGCAAAGCCTGGTCTTATCTCTCCCTCCTTCAAACATAGTTTAAATCCCTCTTAATAAGTCCTGCCAACTCAACAGCTTTTCCACCTTTTAGACAGATGGGTGAACCCCATCTGTCTCCACCGGGCCTCATACTGTATAAACCACTCTATAATTGAACTTTCTGATGTCATAAAGCAATGTCTGTGCAAGAAACAGAAAATATTAATGTTTTCTGTGTTACATGTGAATGCTAAGAGGTCTGGAAATGCAGGAAGTTACTTAGCATATTTAGTTCACATATGTCTTAATTGGAGTGGAGTAGGACAATAAAGGGACTATTCATGAAATGGTAGACCTCTTTTCAGTACTAGCAGTTAATGCATAACTTCCTCCTACTAAATGAAAAATAGTTACTCAAATTACCAGTGTGATGATGTAGAACTAGGGATTTAAAAACAGATACGTTCAGCCCTGCATTTTCAGGGAGGAAACATCTAAATGAACCATAAGAAAGGAATGATAAAGATTTATTTTTTGAAACTTCATCTCTCTCTGCATCTAAAACACCTCTTTGAAATCTACAATGAAGATGTCAATTTCTACATAGGATTTATAACTCTGATTTCTAGCTGCTGTCAAATATTGCATCCACCTGTAAAGTAGAAAAACAAGACCTAGGGCTATTTTGTGTCTTTCACCTGCCTTCATTCAAAACATAGCCCCATACTAGCTACTGTGGAGAAAATTAACACTACTCCAAGCAAAACTGTAAGAAAAATCTCTTTTATTCAATTTTGTTAAGATACAAATATCTGTGAGATAAAGAAGTTTAGCAAAAAAAGAAAGTTTCTATTTCAGCATGTGCTGGGTGCTCCAGCCATGGAGGTCCAAAAGCACATCCACACCCCAAAAATCATGCTTTTTATGTGTTCTCAGAGTCCCACCTTGTTAGTATAATGAAAGGAGTGGGCCTCCTGTTCTGATTTGATTTGACATGCCCCCCTGTACAGGGAGATGGGGTCTCCTGGTCAGAATGATCACTCTTCTCTGCACACAAAGAGCTTGTCATGTGGCAGGGGCCCATTTCATCCATTTCTTTATCTGTTTTCATAATTTCCTATTCCTGAATGCAAATTGTTCCTTGCACCAGTTCCAGACAGGACCTGGTATCTCACAACTCTCACGGTACGCCTAAAGAAAATAATTCCTGAGTTAATGAACTACTTGCTTGTAATAAAATCATATTCTTTTATTTCCCACAAAAAACAGCTCAGGACATTTAGAAAATCCACTTCAAAATGTCTTTCACTCCAAACTGAAACATTTCTCTAGATTTGTGTTGTGGGTTTTCCTGATTTTGTTTTTTTTTCAGAAGAGGAAGATTGGCTTCTCTCAGAAGTCTCTGGAAGTTTCCCTCCATCCTATAGAGCAGAGCCAATTAGGGCCAGC
>JAWMRC010000089.1:3804232-3904302 GCA_035584755.1 Thripadectes ignobilis | reverse complement strand
AGTTTGTTAGTAATAAATTTAAGCATTATTCTAAGTTCTGCTTTGCCCGTGGTATTAATCAAAGCTCCTCTTTCAGTTGTTATCTCTAGCCACAAATTCTTAGCTGTTTTTTTTTCCTTTCTGTCTGGAAGGCAGAAGGGGCGGAAGAAAGGCCTTGAAGGAGTTTTGCTGGACACCAGGCATTTATCCAGGGTCAAACCACGACAACTTGCTACCTACATTTCTTTTGCAAAACCCAATTAATTATTGTGTTTTCTTCCCTGTAACTTTGAGTATTCATTTCATACCACCATTCAGGTATAAATGTTACAAAAACTTTGAGATCCAGTTATTTTTTATTATTATCAAAACCACTCTGAAAACAGACATTGCAAATATCCCTAAGAAGCAGTCACAGTTGCACTCAAAGTTTGGTCAAAACCATTTTAATACCTTTGTGAACAGAATTGTTCAGTGATGAGAATCTAGCCTAAAGGCACAGTCCAAATCTTTCAATAGATTCCTATTTTGGAGAATTCTTACTAATTGCTTCATGGTTTTTGTTACCTTGAAAACCAAACTGATTTCAAAATATCTCCATTTAAGCTGAATACTAAAACTTAGAGGAGGCTGACGGTGTAATGTGGCAAGCTATGATTTTACTATGCTAAAATACAAGACAAAATTGGGAAAATAAAAGCAGCAGCAGAAGTGGGGAAAAAAAAGAAAGCTGAAAGTTAAAGTTAGTGAAGAAAAATAAAAATTACTATCCCAACAAGCTACATAGTGTGTAACCTAGGATGAATAAAAATGTGTGCTAGAATATATAGTTCTTAATTTCACTTGGACAGTTCTAACAACTAAGGTGAGAGCAATGGGTTTGTGTTTTGTCACGTGGTCAGACAGTAGCAGTTCATTTAGTTTTGATATGACCTTCCCGCTCCTTCATGAATCTGCAGCCTTCATATGAGTGGAAGAATTAGATTTGGCATCTGCTAAATGACATTACATGGCAAATAGATCACACGTGTGAGATTATTCCTTAGCTCTGTTTATAGTCAGTGATGCTCAAGCAAAGATAGTGCTTTCAGTGACTTACTGATTGATAATAATAATAGAGTCTTTTAGGATTGGAAGATACCTTTAAAGATCATCTAGTCCAACCTCCTGCCAGTAACTAAGGTTGTTGAAAGCACCATCAAACATGACCTTGAATGCTTCCAGGAGTGAAGCTTTCATGGCTTCTCTGGGCAACATGTTCCAGTGCTGCACCATATTCATAAGAAAAATCTCTTACTTACATCCATTCTAAATCTACTTTCTTTCAGTTCAGAACTATTTCTCCTTGATCTATCAACTCAGGCCTTGGTAAAAAACTCTTTGTCCATCTTTCTTATAACTCTTCTTTAAACACTGAAAGGCTGCAATAAAATCTCAGAGTTTTCTTTTCTCCAGGCTGAGCAACCCCAACTCTCTCAGCCTTTCATTACAGGTGAAGTGTTCCACACCTCTAATTATTTTTGTGGCCCTCCTCTGGACTCATTCCAACAGGTCCACATCTTTCTTGTACTGGAGGCACCAGACCTAGATGCAGTACTCCAGGTGGTGCATCATGAGAGTGGAGTGAAAGAAGAGAATCACTTCTCTCAGCTTGCTGGTCATGCTTCTTTTTGTGCAGCCTGGGATGAGACTGGCTTTCTGGGCTGCAAGTACACATTCCTGGCTTGCATCTAATTTTTTTCTGTAAGACTATTCCCAAGCCTTCCTCAATCTATTCATCACAGAACCTCTACTGATCCTGGGGATTGTTCTCACCTGGGTGCAGGATCTTGTAATTGGCTTTTGTCTTGGTTTAAAGACAATGTATGCTAGGAGGTGGGATCTCCAATGTAATAGAAACACCTCCTTCCCAGATTTAATGTAAATTTGAAAATGTGAGACCTTCAAGCAACATGTAGAAACAAATAACTGTTTTTACTAAAAATAGAGAACAAAACTGAGCAAAACAGACAAAGCAGCAAAACATAGTAACTACAGGGGTACAGGCAGAAAATCGTCTGCATCTCCACCTGCTCCCCTTAAGAGACTGGAGACTGCCCACCCATGTGGCTTCCCCTCCCCCTGGCAATAATAGGGAACAACAAGGAAGATGGCAGATAGCCTTTTCCCTGCTGATTTCACCCTCCTAAAATAAAACAAAGGTAGTTAATTTGTTATTGCTGGTTATGTGAATTTGGCTCCTGTGGTATACTGCACCCTGAACAGGGCTCCCTTATGGACACCAGTGGCTTTTGGCATGGAGGACAGCAATAGGACAAGCTTTCAACCCGGCACAGTTGCTGCAGTGGTGGTTTTCACTGCCCTGGTGACTGGAGGTCGAAAGGTGAGTGGCAGTGGATCAGACTGATAGGGAGCAGGGCTGTGGCAAGACAGCATGAACAGCAGCTGGGCATCTCCAGATGAGAAACAGGATGTGAACAAAGAGCACTTTCCCTGGCAGGAGCAAGCAATCCAGCACCAGCTGTAGCAGCTGTCAAGGGTGCAGGGGCTTCCCCAGGTTCATGCAGCAGATCCAACAAGATAGAAAGAAAGCAAAGGCAGAACTGCTGGGCTTGTTATTCTTCACAGTTCTTGTGGGGCCTCTCTCCCAGGGGACCTTTCCCTGGTGCCACCCACCCATGCCTCAGTGACAAGCACCCTAGGTGTAAATGCTATGCACCGCTGTTGGTGTGCACCCCCTCATGGTGGCATGGAAAAATTTAATAAAAAGTTATAACCGACAACAGCTTTGTTGAGCTATAGGAGGGTGATGCAGGCCCACTTCTCCAACATTTCAAGGTCCCTCTGAATGGCATCCATTCCCTCCGACATATCAACTATGCTACTCAGCTTGATGTTGTCCACAAACTTGCTGAATGTACACTCTACACCATTGTCTGTGTCATTGACTAAGATACAAAATAATATTTATTGGTCCCAGTATGAACCCCTGAGGGACACTACTCCTCACTGGTTTCCAATTTGGGATATTGAGACTTTGTCTGGATGTGGTTCTTATCCATCTAACAGTTTACTCATCAAATATATATCACTCCAATTTAAGTGTGCTGTGAGGTGCCTTGTCAAAGGCCTTGCAGAAATCCAGGTAGATGACAGCTCTAGGAGTTTTGATGTCCACTAATGCAGTCAATCCAATGTAGAAGGTTGGATTAGTCAGGCCAAATTTACCCTTAGTGAAGCCTTACTGGCTGCCTTTAACCACCTTCCAGTTTTCCATATGCACTGACATATCTTCCAGAGGGATCTGTGTCATGATCTTACTGGCTGCATAGGAGAGACTGATTGATCAGTGTTTCTATCATTCTCCCTTTTACCCTTTTCAAAAATGAATATTTGCTTTTTCTAGTCGCTGGGAGCTTCACTTAGGTACTATAACAGTAACAACATCTTTGTCCATCTCATATTTCAGTATTTTGAGTAACAATATAGAATAGTTGATCACTCAGATTGCCCAGAGAACTGAGGGCAAGAAAATAAGTGTCAAGAATGGGCCTGCTTTAAAAAAACCAAACCAAACAACAGGTCATGAGAGTAAACATCTAAACAAAACTCTAATAAATAAATAGTAATTCTTTTCCATATATATAGCCTCAAGCAAAGTAGAACAAAAATTATCATAATCCAATCTGTCAAACAACAAAAATATGTATACACACATTTTATACACATGTAAACACACAGTTGCATACATATGACACAGGCCTACATGGACCTCATCCTGGGCACGAGGGCTGAGTACTGGATCCTCCTGGCCTCGCCACAGATACTCACGCAAAGTTCCTTACACAGAGATGCACAGATTTATTAATTTATTTTGGGGTTTTATTTATTTTTTAATACTCAAAAGTATATACGTATGTGTCTTAATACACAGACGGTTGCCTGTGATAAAGTCAAAGTCAGAAAATCTACAAAAATCCAAGGACATAAATACCAAATAATTAGGAGTCTTTTTTTTTTTTTTTCCTTTATATTCCTCACCTCTGTTAATGTCCCTTCTATGTTTTCTCCTCTTCTTATTACCACCACAAAAACCATCTTACTTTTTTTGCTATCCTCTTTCTGTTCACTCTTTGGCCAGTTTCGTGCCTACCTCTTATTTCCAGCAGTGAGATTTCCTGTTTACTCAAAGAAGTCTTTTTAGCCTTCCCCACAGAGTAAAACAGGGTTGTGATAAGTTATTAAGCTTTTCATCCTATATGAGGCAAAGTTTAGAAAGTCATCATGACTCCAAGTAGTCAGATCCCTGACTTCACACTTCTCTGACACCCTGCTGGCTGAGCTGGTGCCAGAAGTAAAGCTGTATTTCCTTTCAACAGTTGTTAGATACACAGTAAAGAGGAAAAAAGTCAGTCAGCAGGAGTCTTAACTTTAATATTGTCTTTGCTCTCATCTGCTCCCTGCTCAGCCTAGACCAGTCTAAAACAACACCTTCTCTATACTCACAATAACATAGACTTGTATGAGAGTAACTTTTGCTTGCTAGACATTATAGTACACTTTCGCCATATAGATATGTAGAGAGGTGGAAGCAATGAGAACCATGCACAGTTTCAGCCTGCATATGTTGGCATTTCTTTGTAGACAGAGACTGTCCTGGCCAGTGTCTCTACTGGTTGTAAGAAACAACTCACTCCTTGTTACACTCATGATTTACTTAACATTTTATGTGTGCATTTTGTGGTTTACTGACTGTGCTTGTTTCATATACTACCCCATTCTCAGCCTTAGAAATGCAAAAGAATGAAAAGTTAGTAAACTCAACTGACAATAAAATGTCTTTTTCTGTATTTTGTCCCTTAAGCAGAAGCACCCACCTGTGCACCTGTGCATGAGGACTTAGAACCATCTTTGCTAGTGGGAACACATCCAAAAAAACAGTTAAGGAACAATGGCGAGATTCAGAATTAGCAGCAAATATTAAAATGGATGTGGTACTCTGCCCAGATTTCTGCCATAAAGTTAATGAATTTTAGTAGATGTGATAACACTTCACAACAATATTAATTCCACTGCAGTTTTTGGTGGAAAGTACAGACAAACGTACACACACACACATACACACACACACAGAGAAATACAATTGAAAATTACAGCTGGTAGAATCACATAAATGTATATACAGCTGTGTGTCTATGCATGTGTGTATACTTTTGTGGGCATGGAGAGACGCACATTGATAGTATTAAAAAAAAATCCTAAAATTTAAGTGATAAAGTTTAAGTAATCCATGTTAGATGTAAACAAAGCGTCCAAAATACATTTAGGTGTTACACTCATTCCCAAACAGCAGCTTTTGCTGTCCCCTGTTATACCAGCTCAGTGTGGAAATACATACTACCAAATGTGTGTAAGTTTTGTAAGCAGTCAGTTAAGAAGGCAGGTTCTCTGCTGTCTCTTCTAAGTTGTTTAAAATAGATGTGTGAATCTTGTGAATAAAAATGCAACAAACAAAAAGACTGCATGCACAAACAAGCAAAATTTTAATATAATGACAGAAGTATTTGTAATTCTGATGTTTGCACATTGTGATCTAACATAATAGATTACAGAAATCAGGGAAACAGGTGTTACATAATTATTCTTTAATTGCATATGCCATTAAAATTATTAAAAGCTGTTTGATTAACTGATGCGAGGGGCTTCCAGAGTCAAAGACACATCCTCATGGAGGTAGTCAATGCTCAACTTTATTGCTAAATCACACAGGTTATATAGGGTCTAACAGGGTTCACGTGCAACGAGCTACGTAATCATTAAACAATAGCAACTGTTCACTAGACAATAGCAACTGTTCACAAGGCAATCTTCTATGTCTTTTGGCTCAAAGCTATATAGCACACAGTATAACATGTTCCAACACCTCCCATCTTGTGGTCAGCAAGGTTCTGTTCCACATCCTCCCATCCTGTGATCAGCAAGGTCCTGTTCTACATCCTCCTTTCTTGTTTATTTGTAACAAGCTTTCTCAAACTCATCACTCAAGGGTAGATTGTCCTCGCTATCTGTCACGTAGGCTTAATTGTGCAAGCAGGCCTGTACTAGTACTTCATGCCCAGTTTCCGCAAGGATACTCAACAATTATCTACAGAGTGAATGGGATTGTAAAAGGTGGAAAATAAGTATAGGATAGTAGAAAACAGATATAAATTTAATACATGTCTCACTTATAAGAATATTTGGCTGGGTTGCATTCTTTGTTTTGTGGTTAAATTGTTCAATGTCAACACAGCTGATACTTCAAAAACCAGAAAATTCTTGAAGAGACTATCAGAGAAAAACAATATAGCACATATATAAGCTCAATAATATAAGAATCTACCTCACCAAAATTTGAGAAATTTTCCTTACAAAAGTTCTGTCCCTATCTGTTTAAGAGCAAAAAAACCCAAAAAATTTCTTTGTTGTAAAGGTGTTGTTCTGCATCATAAATGGTGAAGGGGAATTTGAGTTTTTTGAGCAGAAAGCATTCTCTTTTTTAAAAATCTGTCCTAACTTTTTATTACTTTCAATAACTTTTTTTTTTTTAAAAAAAATAATAGTTTTGCAATTTCTCAAGAACTAAAATCTGTGAAATAAAGATATTGTCATATCTAGATCTTCACTAGATCTTCAAATTTCCAATGCTGGGTATCAGACCAGAAAAAATATCTCAAGAAGATAAAAAACCAAATACTAACAAGCTGTGATGAAGTTAATTTGCAAGAAAAGTAGATTTTGATTCAATCTTATGTTTAATGGTTTTTCTAACCAGTATATCTATTACTAGTTTTGGAAACATATTCATATGTTGGAGCATATTATTTAATCTGCATTTATATGTAATGATTTTGTATAGTTATATAAAGCTGTAACTGCATATTCCTACATAGATTTTATCATTAAAATAGTTTTTATTCTCATGAGGTTTTTTAAAAATAATAACTGGTTGAATGATACTTAAATATAATAACTGACTGTATGAATACATACACACAGCACTTTTCTACCTTATCATGATGCCTGTTAGGTGAATATAAGGAACTAATTTGCAGAGACAGTTATCTATAGGCAGCATATAAATGGTGCAGTTATGATACTTACTGAAAAATAGGGGTACTAAGAATTCTTTAATTGAAGCCAAAGAACAGAACAAAAAAATTAAATGTCTTCTCCAGGAGAGAAATCAACCAATCAACTACACAGAGAATAGGGGCACCAATTAAAAAAAGTTAAGAATTAAAAATATTGTACCCTGCAAAATCTCCCTGGTAAAGGATCATGATGCATATGCAGCAGGAAGCAATGCATAGAAGAAATCAGCATCTTGTGAAACACATTAGGAGAAAGATAAGTATAGCAAAGCCAAGAGATTAAAGGTTTTCATGAAAGCAATTCCTTTGAATTAAGGTGTAAAAATATATTCAACTTTTAAACATCAGCATGAGGCATGACCTTCAGTTTGGAAAACAAATATTGTCTCACAAAGAAGATATTGCACAAATCATCACTATGTCAGTCTCTCTCACTCTGCAAACTAGAACGTGAGCTTCTTTCACACCTGTCCAGTAAGGTGGCGTAAGGTGGCATGCTACTAGGGAAGATATATGCTCTGGTGTCAGGTTTACATGCCTTCAGCTTTGGGTATTTAGACATCTCAGACTGAGCTCCTCTACAGAAATTAAATGAAAAGACAAATGTGAATAGGATGTTCAGCACTACAGGTGAAAGGCTACACTTAAATTTGGCAAAGTAAGTTTAAATTAGGCCTTATAATAGGTTGGTTCCCCATTATTTTGTGCCATTAACTCGGTTTTAGAGACTACTTTAAAACACCTTCACTGGTTCAATCTTTCACAGCCAGCTGATTGTCTCCCTAACAGAAAATGAGAGGCAGAATGTCAAGAAGAGCAAGGATTATCTTAACCTTGTACTGCACTGATTAGAACTTGTCTCGAAGTCAACTTGTTCAGAATAACCTGATGACTCAGTCTCTCAGAATGTTAATCTTCAAAATCAGTGCAGCAAAGAACAAGAGGATTAAAGCCACATTCAATTTTAATAAGATCAATCATTAAAGGCAAAACAGAGTCCATTGACATGAGATGTCTAGCATGTGTAATTGCTTTTACTTTAAAATTTTCATTAGGACAAGGATTTAGAATCATTGTTCTGTCATTACATTTTGCCAATTATTTTCATTTTATTCTTAGTAGGTTGTTAAAAAAACTCTCAGTTTTCTGCAGATACATGCGTTGTAGCTTTAATTTATACAGACACCATTTTTTTTTTTTTAATGAGAAAAGGAACCCAACCACATAGCCTCTTCATATTATTCATCAGATTTTTTTTCTTTTGAATGTTTAAAAAGATTGTCTCATTTTGAAACTTGCTTTTTCCTGCTTTCTATAAGTAGAGCTCCTTATTTCCCTCAGAATTGTTCTCTGTGTCTGGCCAATGCATTTATGAACTGAATAGAGGATATGCAGTCTGCTACTGGATCGTGCTCCACCTCCACCTTTCCCCCCACATGCCTCAAAAATACCAGATAGTTAAGAGAAGTGTGGAGCATTGCTTCTCTGAATTCTTGTTTTGAATAAAGTAGAAATAAGCAATCCTCAAATGTTATATTCTTTTGTTTCTCTTTGCTTCATACAGTTCACATCAAAGATAGTCTCAGAATTTAATTTCCAGACGGTAAAGTGTTAATTTTTTTGTGGCTGAGGAATGGCAAAGGATACTCTACATGATTAATTAGCCTAAAGTATGTACTGAAAGCAAATAAATATAGAAGCATCAGTGCAAGTTGTCCATGATTACCTTTCAGTTTGTCTAAACAGAGAAATATGGTTTGGAAATGCAGTTTTTGACCACATCCTTATTTATACAGAAGGAAGGAACTAATTCTCATTTAAGCCACAGAGCATTTCTTTCTTTTTATCACTGAGACTAGGAAACAAGCTGGTAAACATATACAAAACATGATTTACTCTTTTAAAAACATTCTGTAGCAACTATCCTAAAAATACTAACTTTTGATTTTCTTGTTATGCTCCCACTCCTATCACTTGCTTACATGGTGTATACAAACCTATTTATTGTATTTGAGGATAGAATTCCTTAAAAACATATAATGTTTTGAAGAGTGTGAAATGAATGACAGGCACAGAATTCTAAGGAATTCAAGGTAAATTACATGACCTTCAGAGGAGTTAAAGCAATTGAGACAGGCTTCCACACTTGGACTAAAATAATATGATGTTTTTCTGCCTCACCTTTGAAACTTGCTCTTTCAGAGTATGTGAGTTGTCTCATTAACGAAGTACAGCTATTAATTCCAGTATTCTTTAAGATTCATCTCTACTTTGGAATGTTACATTGCAATTTTACATATATTATTACTACATAATAATAAAATATTACTGTAATTACAACCACCTTTGCTTTCAGATGTAGTGATGAACTTACAATATCAGAAGTGGAATAAAGCCTGCAAGAGATGGGTCTCTGAAGAAGATGGGAAAAGTTGACCATAATGCTTTGGAAGCAGGCTTGTACTTGGTTGTAAAATGGAGTCTACCCTGTGTTACCTTCTTGTTCCCAAAATCCCCTGGGAACACCCTCATTAGAATGCAAGGATATACCTGGGCAGGTTATGTGAAAAGCCCCCTCATTGGTTTTTTGTTAACCCCTTCCCTATTTGCTGTTAACCCTCGGTTTTGGTTGGTTGTGACTCACTTCCTCCAAAGCCCCATATAAACCCGGACCCTGGGAATAAACTTCCTCTCTGTTTCCCATTCTGCTGCCTGTGTGGGTCTCCTTTCTTGGGACATCTCTGGGACCACATGGCAGGGGGGAGGGGAAAGGGGAGCATTTCCAACTCATCTGCTGCATTCAGATTCTCCCTTTCTCATGCAGCCTTCTTGGGAGATTTAAAAGCAAGATATCTAATAGAATAGAAAAGTGAATGCTGTAACATAGATGTCATATGACAGAGCTGAAAGCATTAGCAGCAAGTTCACTACAGAAGTACACAGTTATTCTGGTATTCAATGCATGAGACAAGTTTTTCTGACTTACCTGTGACAGAATGTAAGGCATCAAAACAGAACAAATAATAAAAAACCCTCAGAAATTAAATTTTTTGGAAGTGGAAGGGATTAATGGAAGGAATTTTTAGTTGCAGGTTGTCTGATTTTTCCTGTCTAAAGTGCAGACTCTATAAAAGATTTTTTCTTTCTTAGATAGTATTTTCTGAATTTTGTTTCAGCTGAACATGACAGAGGCAAAGAGGGGAAGAGAGGAGATAAAGGTGGGGGAGGAAAGAGAGCAAGAGAAGATACCACTTCTAAGGAGTGGTTACTAAGTTAAGTGCCAAAAATTTGTAACATGAAACATAGTGCTGCAGTAATGTCTTAATTATCAGCTGGAAATTTTCCATACAACAGGTAAAAATAGCCACGTGCAATCTGGTAACCATTTTTTCCCAGGCAAAATGGAAATTAAAGGCTACAGCAAAACTGTAATCTCTTAGCCTGGAAGAACAGGTATATACCACTTGTTGGTATATTTGTTTCCTAGATATATATCTTGATATTAATATAAAGCAAATAAAAAATTCTTATGATCTAGAACGTGTCTCTGCTAGGGATCTAGGTCAGTTCATAAAAAGAACAGAACATCCATAATAGCAAACACTGACTAAATATCTTTGGACTCCAGCTTTCATTCTCCTATTTCAAGACTACTGTTTCAATGTTTTCAGTGCAGATCTAGGATGCAAGCTCTTAATATGAAAATCATAACTTTCAAAATTGAATTAATTTTACTTTTATATATGCTCATTTGGAGATCATGCAAATTTCCTAACATATTTCGCATTTATGACAATATCTCGTAAGTATTCTGCTGCATCTAAGCAGTAATATCTTTTTCATTTTGATACACAATACATAATTTTGATACAATGCATAGCCTTTCCAAGTACATTCCTTTTGTTTATATGTATGCATTTTGCTAGGCATGGTGTGATTTATACTTTAATTGATGTATATATTATTTTTTCATTTGCATTCAGGTGAACAGAATATGAAGACGACATCAATAATAACTAATGGTGATGCAATCTTTTGATTACATCTTTCTCATTAGCCAGAAATTACTTGCAGGATGGACATGAAGATCTTAAAATAGTTGTATTACTCCAGATCTTCATCTAATGTACATTTTCAGGAGATAAACCTTTCAGAACTTACATCATGACAAATTTGCTCTCATTAACTGCTCTACTTGCACATGTATTGAAATGCTTGCATCCAAAATGCACTGGTTCACTGAAGACCCAAATCTACAAGTGTTGTTTGAGCCACTTATTTCCCAAGTTCTTAACTATTATAATCCTGAAGATTAACATAAATTGAAGATGGTCTGTTAGTTTTGCCTAGTTGTATGGCTTTGATTAGTTTTATGCTAGATCCTGTTGTCATAAAGACAGTGAAAAATCATAGGTGATGTATTTTTCTTTACAAAGGTTTCCAAGCATGACTTTGGTGCAAGTATTGTGCCTTGTCTGGTGATCTTTTGCCTGTTTCTTGCTGCAGCTGCCAGACTGTTAGAACAAACAAGAGTTTGAGTTTAACCAGTCTTAACTGGCAGCTGAAGCCAATTAGAGCTCTTTCTCCTTCAGTTCAGGCTGAAAGCAGTGTTATGGATCTATTGCCTTTGACAAAGTCCACAGTACCTCACAGACTACTTTTAGTCAGTGTAATCCCCAAATGCAGGGATTCAAATGAAGGCAGCAGCTTTGCTGGCACTTGTTTCTGATTCCTGAGCAACTTGTTGCTAAAATATATTTTACAGAGAAGTTTGTCTACACCAGAATATTTAATGTAAACAAAGTATGCCCACAATCCTTATACCAATGGGGTTTTTTTGCAAGAAGCAGGGAGCTTCTAACTCCACTCTGAAAACAAGGACTACTTACAGTGCTGTTGCTCTCTGGTTCCCTATCCTTGCCCTACAACTAAACCCTTCAATCTTCTTTAAAACAATACAGATAAAAAGATCACAGTTTCTTCACTGCTCCTTAATGACACATAAATTGCAGATTTCATAAATTTGAATAAAGTTCCTGAATTAGTAGTTCACACTTCATATGACAAAAATCTTATAAAATGTAGCTATCACAGATGCTGAGAAATTGAACAATACCATCCCCACCACCATCATTCATCCAAAAAAGGGCAACAGGCTAGCATTACTCAACACCAAAATGAAAAATTCTTTGATATTAAATGACATAAAAGTATTTTTCAAAAATGTATTAAATATTAAAACACATCTCATATTTCTCTATCTGTTAGAAACACCAATTCATGGATTTTTATTTCTGAAGGCCAACATTAAAATAATTTATCAAGTAATCACTGTGAAAATTGAGGGAATAACCAACTGATGGAACAGCTCACTTTCACCACCCTTGCTATTCAACTTACTTTACAAGTCACAGGGATTACTGTCAGGTTGAGCTGTAACAATATTAAATGGAATATTCTAGGTTGGCTGCACTACTTAGAACTTAAAGTCAAAATTAGATTTTCAAAGGGAACTAAAAAAACCCCACACAGCACACTTTCATCACTTTTGACAAAATACCATAGTACGCAAAGGAATATGTCAATCATTGAGCATAGTTTGAAGGAGCTTGTGTATATGTAAGGAAGGAAGGGTGTTGTGCTTGTCTTTGAGGATTCCTTCCCTCTCAGACTACTGAAGCTGATTTCTAGCTGGTGTCAGAAAATGAACCATGCAAGAAAATTGCCCCCCTCCAAAGAAAGCCAGCAGGAAAAGATGCTGAAAATCTTGAAGACTCAATTGAAAATTGATTGAATTTGCTTGACAGAAATCTTTTGACTAATGTATTATCACATATTAGTACCATTATGAAAATCAGAAAAGCTGGGCATGAAAGCCTGCTTTGTTTTATAATTCCTCTGCAAGTCTCAACTTTTGGTCTGTATCTGTTTACAATAATAAACGGTAAGCACATTAATTCTTAATGTGCTTAAGAATTAGTTCTTAAGCACATTAAGAGAAAAATGGATCTCAATAATGAAGACAATGAGTATGATGTAAATATTTTTTAAATAAGCCTTGAGTTCAGAGAAAAAGCCTTCATAGTCAACTCAAAAGTACAAACCATTTCACAAATATCATCTATTAGAAGTTCAGTTATGGACAGAAAATTGTTGCTAACAGATTTCCTTAAAGTAATCTGGGGTAAGTGTAGATCCAAAAAAAAAAAAAACCACCAAAAAATATGCTGACCCAATTACAAGAAGTCATAGGCAGGTAGCCATCTAACTAAGAATCAAGTTGTTCTATTGTTCTATGACAGCTAATCTCTTCAAACAAATAGGTAATTTCAAAATTTTAAACATAAAAACTGGCAGTCTTTCTCTGCCTGTGAAAGTTGTGAACTTCTTGACCTTCATGCCAAGATGTTCTGAATTGATAAGGTTTCTGTCTAGAACATACCTAGTTACATTAATATGTTAAATGTGTCTAGGCTAAAAATTCTCACTTCTCAACAGGTCTCAGATACTGAGGTTTAGTGCTTCACTGATTTATTTTATCAGCTATCTTACATCCACCTATTCAGCAGCAAATGCCTACACAAGAAATCACGTGTGCTTATGTAAACTAAACTTCAAAGGACTATACCTATTTATTTTCTTTCCGACATCCCAATATTTAGACCAACATGCATTCTTCTAGGTATAATATTACGTTTTTGATTGTAGTTTGCTTATTCCCAGGTATTCAACTTATTTACAGGAATTTGGCAACTACTGGAGTTTTATGCATGCCTCCTTTCCAGCAGCCTCTCCAGCCCTCTCAATATTAAGGTAATCTCCATCGGTCTCTGCTGGCTGAAAAGAGCTATGTATATTGTGTTTACATGCACATTTTTGGTAGTGGGAGGTGGGGCTACAGAAGTGGTTTTGGTAAGAAGATGCCAGAAGCATCCCCCATACTGGATGAAGCCAATGCCAGCTGGCTTCAAGACAGACCTGCCACTGCCCAAGACCAAGTCATTTCAGCGACAATGTTAACATCTCTGGGATAACATATTTAAGAAGGGGAAAAAGGAGTAATAAAACTACAGCTCTGAAAAAAAGAATGAGAAAATGTGAGAGAAAGAACTCTGCAGACACCAAAGTGCATGCAGAATGAGAGGCAGGATGTGATCTTGGTGCCCAGGCAAATTCCCCTGCAGCCCATGGTGAAAACTGTAGTGAGGCAGGCTGTACCCTGCAGCCCATGGAGGTCCATGGTGGAACAAAGATCCACCTACAGCCCATGGAAGAGCCTATGCTGAAGCAGGTGGATACCCAAAGGAACCTGTGACCATGTGGGAAGCAGGAGCATGGTCCTGGTAGGACCTGTGGCCCCATGGTGATAAGAACCTACACTGGAGCAGGTTTGCTGGCTGGAGTTGTGGCTCTGTGGGGGAGCCAGATTTGAGCAGCTATTGCTGAAGGACTGACCCCATGGAAGGGACACATGCTGGGACAGTTTGTGAAGTACAATTTGTGTTGTCTCTGTGAAGGACTCACATTAAGGAAGATTGTGGAGGACTATCTGCTCTGTGAGGAACCTGACATTGGATTAAGGCAAGAGAGTATGGAGGAAGAACTGGCAGAGACAACACATGGTGAAGAGAGCACAGACCCCATTCTATGTTTCCCTGAATGACTGGAGGGGGAGGTGGGAGAGAATTCAGGGGGAAAGTTGAGTCCAGGAAGAAGGAAGAGGTGGGTAAAAGGTGTTTTAAGATTTATTCTTATTTCTTATTTTCCTACTTTGATTTGATTGGCAGTAAGTTACATTAATTTCCCCAAGTTGAGTCTGTTTTGCCCATGACAGTAAATGGTGAGTGATCTCTCCCTCTTTTTATGTCAACCCAAGAATCTTTCTTCATATTTTCCCCCCCTACCTGGGAAGGGAGAGATAAAATATGTTGGTGGTTGTTCCAGGGAGGGTCTGAAGGGATGTGGAAGCTGAAACTGAGACACCACAGAAAGCTTAACTCGAACAGTAGTTTTATTACCAGAAGTGGCCAAGTAAACAGGGAAAAACCCAAGAGAGAGAGAGAAGAGAAAATAAGCCCCCACGTGCAAACACCCAAACTGCCCAGGTATTTCCCACGGAGTTGTCTTACCGGCCCCTGGAATACCCAGACTTCCCGAGCACTGGCTGCATCCCCAAGGGTCAGCTGGCTCACAGGTAAAGGTGGGCATCCCTGCCAAAAGGCAACGTTGTCCTGTCATATGTCATATGAAGCAAGTGAGCCCCGAGCATGAGCCACCTGCCTTTTTTCTAAGTTGCCAAAGGGGTGTCTACCTGAGCAAGTGTGGCCAGGACCTCCCAGATAGAGATCCCTGGCATGTCCCACCCATTATATAATTGGTACTTCTCTGTGCATGTGTAGGTCTCTCTGCACTTGCGCAGTAAATTTCAGAAGGTCTTCATTAATTTGGTCGGGGGTTCAGTTCATCCTCCTCCTCCTCTCTTTCTCCTTCAAGTGCCCTTGAAGGGCCATCAGCCAATCGTGAGAGACCAAATAATTTTGATTTACAGAGAAATGCCTCCTTCAAGGGCAAAGACCATCTTTATCAGTCTGTTTTCCCATAACTTGGCAGGAGAAACACAGTTCTTCACAGGTGGCTGGGCCAAACACGGACCAAAAATACTAGCATCTAATTCAGCCCGTGCACCTGGAGGATAATCATGGTCAACTGACCACACTGTAATTTGGGGGAAAAAAAATTTCAATTTTTTACTGTATGTTAGCTTAGCCACATCTTTCAACAATGCAGACTTAGTTTACATGAGTGTTATTAAGAAAGAAACTGAATACCTGCAATTCCTTTATTTACAATTTAAGAGTAAAATATCAAAAAACATGGTAAATCAAAAGAATAGTATGCAGGTTGGGCTAGTCAACTGAATAGGACTATGGTGGCAAATATTTTCTCTTCATCTTATGAAGCAAGAGAAAAATTCACAAGAAGTCTGGTATGACAAGTGTTCCCTAACAAAGGGGAAAAAAATGTGATTTCTGGCAATCTACCTTCCACTAAGTTAGGATGGAATTTGATGTACCAGCTTTTCTTCAAGAAAGGCTTTCTTCCAGCCTTTATCAAATTCGGGGTTTTGCTTGAATATCCAAAATAGTAGCAATTACTAGATAACTCTATTATATTCACTATTTCAGTCTCTTTAGGGAAACATGATGGCCACATAGTAGATTTGACAGAACAAAGTAATAAAAAGCATTGACAGACTGTGAAGGAGTGTTGTCAGAGAAACTCTGATACCCTTTTTTTACAGATGATCTTCAATTCTTCCCTTGCATTTTCCTTTTGGAAATAATCTGAAACACAGTACTGTTTTCTGCTCTATATGAAGGGCCCTCATTGACCTTACATAATCAATTTCTTTATATTTAAGCTGCCAGATGGAGTGTTGTGATTTGAACCCTGGGTTCATATATGACTAGCTCTGTCTTTACTGTGGAAGCTGGGTCTTTGTGAGGATTTCAGGCCAGGTTATATTTTTGTAAAACTCTCATTAAGAAATTTTATAAGTTGCATGGGACTCCATTCTGAGTACTAAAGCATGGCTCTTTAGAACATTCATGTTTCCCTCAAAAGGTTCATTCAATTGACTAATTCAGCATTTGTTTCTCTAATAACCCCTTCCTATTCTCCAACAACAGGGGTAGACCTGGATTTCAGTGAGTCTTCTACTGAAATATGCATTCAAGTAGCAAAGAACCATCACATTTGCAATGCATCCTTAATGATGCTCTTTGACAGCTCTTCGAAGAGACAGGCAAGAATTCTTTTTTTGTTATCATTCATATATTCAAGATGTTCCAGATGTCATACATAACACAAAGAAGCACATAGTCAGCTATGTGGCTTCTCATAAATGACTGTGATTTTGGTATTTACAAAGGATCTATGACATAATGGGAAGAAGCTTAGTAGAAGACTAGCCAGAGAGAGAGAAAGTGATTGGTAGCAAATCCCTCATCCCTGCCACTTCCTTGCTTCCTCTTCCCCTCATCTCTCATAAAATATGGGCCAAAACGTATGAGTATAAAGCAGAGAAGAGAAGCTTTCTCACTGAGGACTGAGACAAGAGTTCAAGTCTAGGAGCAGGGATTTAACTGAAGTCTTTTTTTAATACCTACTCACAGTACACATCAAGCATTAATTAGCTCATGCATGTTATCAGTCCTTTAACACAATTGCAGTGCTCTAATTAGAGCTGGACAGCAAGTTTTTTCAGTGTTATAGTTTCAGTACCTCATTGCAATTCCTCCCAAAAAGCTTGGAGCCAATGCCTAAACTTTGGAGAAGATGGTTAACAAAAGGACTAATGCACATTCATATCCTGATGTAATGACTCAGACCAGAGCCTTTAGTTCTGGTCTCCCAGCCTGAGAAAGGTGGGGAGAAGACGGCTCGGCTGAGAGGAGCTCCGGGTTTTCTGCGTTTTTCTTCTGCACAGGCTCAGTTTGTCAGCGGGAGAAGGGAACACAGGGGACACACTTCCAGCACCGCGGGAGGACTGGGACAGTGTCTCTCTCTCTCTCATGCTCTAACTCGACTGTTCACCTCTGAGGGCCATGGGCGCTACAGGAGCTGCCGTGAGGAGGAGAACTCACCTGTTTGTTTGTTTTTTCTGCATCACGGAGACAAGGCCTCATCCTCCCTCTGTCTACTGAACCTGTGGGATGAGAACTAACCTGGGGGAGCCGAGCAAGCATTTCTGTTTCTGCACCACAGAGGCAGGGGTCCCCATTGTCTCTCCATTGATCCTCTAGGAACTGACATCGGGACTGCTTTTACACTGGTCAGCAGACCGGGAGAACTGCTGCCTGTGAGAGGGGCCAGCCGGCCAAGGTGCGACATCACCACCCACTGTTGCATCCTTTTTAGGGTAGCAGAGGACATTGGCCCCTTTTTTTTTTTTTTCCCTTTTCATTTAAAGGGTTTATTAGAAACTGTTTTGTTTGGTCCTTTCTGGACATACATATAAATATAGTGTGGTTAAGAACTGTTATCCTTTTTCTATATTTTTTTTTTTCTAATTAAAGTTCTGTTTCTAAATTTAAAGGAGAGTGGTTATTCTTGGCTGGCTTTCTTGGGGGAAGAAGGCCTTTCCTTTTTCTCTCTCAGCCAACATAGATATCTTTGTTCTCCCCTGAACTAAAGCAATCAGCATCATAGCATGTAGACTAAACCAGTTATTTTTACTGAAAAACAGACATCTAAGGCTTTGCCTACAAAAAATCAGGACTCCCTCTCACTGACTTTATGCATGCACATGAATCTTTGCTGCCCTTTCAAAACTTCTGCCTGGCTTAAGTGAAATGGGTTTGTCCAGCAGCTCTGACAACCTCCATACAGGTGAGGAGGGATTAGCCTGTCTACATTTAAAGATTCATGATAATGTGGCAAAGTAATACAACTACATTGTCTCTGGTTCTGTTTAGGTAACAGGTTAAAAATCCATTTGTCTTGAGGTGATAAGAAGACAAGACCAATCCTTTCCCCTGCATGGTGTAACTTCTTTTCCCAAAGATCCTAGAGAAGATCTTGTTGAAGATCAGTAAAACGAAGAGAAAAAACCAATCTACAGAAATGAGTTCTGTTTATGTTAAATTTTCTTATGGCACATTCTTGATTGCCTCACTCAAGAAACTGTCAAAAATCAAATGAATGAGCATCTCATGTCTTTGTCCAAAGGTAAAACTCACACAGATATTCCAAGGAGAAAAGTCAATCTCCTCACTGACCATGAGTGTAACATCATGGATATAACAGTTTGCACCCTGCTGCTAATGCCTCCACTGATATAAGTGTATGCTGAGGATTCATTCTGCTCTTTCCACAGATCAGCACATGAGAAACAGTTCCTGCCTTCCTACAATCACAGAAACTTTGCAAGAAACTAGACTGAAATCTGTAGTCCCTTGAGTGGGTATTTAAGGCCTCTAAATACAGTGCATTGCTGCAAAGTACACTATTAATTTCTTTATCATTATGTAAGGCAGAACTATGTGGCTGTCATGAAAAAACATCAAGTTATCAAAATCTGATGCTACCTTTGTTCCAACCTAATGATTTTCTTCCTAAGAAATACCAGCAGAATAAATGACAGATCACATGGAGCTTTGCCAAACCACGGGTACTAGAGGATGAAGCAACTGCTTGAGTCCCTCAGCAAAATGTTAACTTTGCCAGCAGCAAAGATAAATTCACAAAACTCACATTTTTTTTTCACAAAGACTTAATAGATATCCACTCTTGTCTACTAATTAAATGTTACTTCAAAGGCAATTGTGTAAAACTGAACATCAGTTTCAATTCTGATCTTTCAGAGTTGTTCTCAATTTGTCAAGTAAAGTCTCTCTGTTCTGCAATTTTTCCATTTAATTTTCAACTCAAAGACAATTTGCTTTTTACCACTATGGACTGATAATGACTCACTAAAGCATGGTTGAATGGTACAAGTATGAAAAGATGTCCCTTAAAAGATCCCATGTCATAAAAATAGTGGAAATGAAATAGAATTATATCTGAATATGAACAGTGGATCTCACAAAAAATTCAGGCCTGAAGAAAACGACCTTCTCAGTTTTAAGTGCATAGGGAGTTTCACACTGGGATGATATGAATTAGTGCATTTTATTACTGGGATATGGTATGCTTTGGAGCAAATATATTATAGTAAGAGATTTTAGCCTTAAAGATGAGGTCAGGATAAAAGTGCAGCATGGTTTCTCTATTATGCCTCAATGTTGTACATGCTGTACTTTTAAAAAATACTCTTTTAATTAACTCCAAATTTTATTGTAAATTTAATGCCTTTCTTCTATTCATTCACTGACTATATTAAATTAATTCTTTCATTTCATTCATAGTTTGCTAAATGAGAATTCCTGGCCATAAATATCAGGAGCTAAGGCATAGGTAGTTTGAGGTACATTGCAAATAAAAAAATAAACATAATATCTGCTAATAATATTTCAAACCACAAAATATTATGAGACTGTTTTAGTGATCCAAAAGGATGAAAAAATATCTTCTTAATATCTGTAAATCTTAGCAGTCCAATGTTAGCTTAGGCAATTAATTAGTGGCATGCTTTAGTTCAATAATGCATTAACGTGGGTAATACCACATCAGTAAATTGTGTCTAGATATTTAGATTAATGCAGAATGCTAAATCATGTTGCTACATTTTCTACCACTGTTGCTTTCAAGAATTTACACTGTGCACAGTCTCTTCTCCACAGTTGTTCAGTATAAAAAGGAGCCTTTTCTACTCTTACAATAAAAATGAAAAAGTTCTGATAGTCTGATATGGACTTCAATATAGTCCATATCAAAATAGGATCATATAATTTTCTAATAGTAGTATTTATATATATCTATTTCTATCCATATTTCTATCAATGTTATTTATATAATTTTCTATCAATGATCAGGAGCAGCTACAGAAAATTGGACTTATTAGCAATGCAAAGCTTATGAGAACACTTAGAACACACATTTTTGATTATTGTTTTAAAAAGCAGAAATAAATAAAAATATTTTCCACGCTGTATCTGGAATTTTAATTTTTGAAGAGTTGATCACTTACCATTTTTATACCTCTTGTTCACAGTAACACTCTTAAGGTAGTGTTTCCTGCGTTAATGGTCAGGTGAAATATCCCCACACCTTCTATGAATTTTAGTTACTTCACAGGTTTATTGTCTGCTTTTCACTGAATATCAATTGATAAGTGAAATCAATAGAAGACATGTTTGTAAACAATATTTCAGCCCTGAAGACATATCTTCTGCTAAAGCTTCAGGTCAATGATGAAAAACTCACACAGTGATTTCTGCTGCATAATATGATCTAGAGAAAACTAGCAATTATGATTAGTGTGCAAAATTATTTTTCAGCATTATTCTGTCTTCAGAAGGAAAACATTGAGCCAGTATTTCGATTCTATGAAGTTTTTTCATTATGTAGTATAAGGTTCTGTAGAGAAGCTTCAGATTCAGAAGAGTATTGATCCCAGCCCATGGTAAGATTAATGATAAATTACTTTCTTTTTGGTTCTTCCATGCCCAATATCACTGTGTACTAATGAGTAACACACCAGCTTTATGATTTACTCCATACAGAATTTACAAAGAAATATATTTGTCATCCTGTGCATGTAAATCATGCCTACATCTTTTTGCTAACTACAACATGGTAGATTTTCAGGGAAAAATCTTGATGATCTCAGAATCTGAAATATCCTGGAAGTTGCTGTCTCTAAAGAAATGTGCATCATATGGGTTCTGATGATCATTTTCTGCTGCTTTTGGGAAGTTTCTTAATTCTAGATCCAAGGGCTTTGGACATTGTATGAAAAGTCCCTAAGTCTCCTGTTGCTGAGATTGCTTTCTTTTATAGGCTCATAAAACAACAGATCCACAACCATCTGTTTGCAAGCCTCCTTTTGCTGAAAAACAACACCCCGAATCAAACCTCCCTCCCCTAAAGCCTCCCCTTAAAAGAACACTGCTCCCCCTCGCCTCCCCAAAAAAACACAAAAAGAACCAAAACCAAACCAATCTTATTATAGCCTAGGCACTACTCTCATATTTTATGATGTGTCAAATCTAAGAAAGTAATAATTGTCACTTTCACATAGATTCAAAAAATGTGTTAGCCAAACTCCAAATTAAGTTTCAGTGAAGTATTTTATCATCTCCGTGGTTGTAACTAAATCACAGTAAGACTCAGAGTCACATGACTTGATTCAGCAGAAAGGCATCTTAAACAAGTTGATCTAATTAAGATTGCTATTTATAGAAAACATTGATTTTCCATTTGTCAACAACAAACTACACTAATTTCTGCATGTTAGGACAGAAAATGAGTGTGTACTTATATGATGATGGGTGTAATTAATGGTGAAGCCATAAAGCACTGAGAACGATATTAAATCTTTCAAGCCCTTAGCATTGACCATTTAGGGTGAAAAAGCTGGGAGATCAGGGAGGAGAGACAATTTTCTTTTGCAGACTGAGAAATGCAGACAAAGCTCACCTAAAGCAAAACAGAGATGTAACAAATTCTGTTTGTGGCTGGGGATACATGCACACAAACTTTTAGGTCTTCCTATATGCTGGACATACAGATCTCTGTCATCAGTGAATCTAAGGGCAATGTCAAACCAGACCTCAGCATGACCCTTATACCACTGAAGCCTATTATTTGGAAGGGTTTGCCAGCATTAAGAGGCTTGAATGATCAGGATTTGATCCATCTTTACTCCTTAGTGTTATTACAATTATATTATAACTCATAATGTTTATGCAGCCATAGAATATGCACTAGCCAACATTCAGACTCTCCTTTTCCTATTGCCACTAATTGAGTCAATAAATAATTGGATGGGTTATTTGCCAGGGTAAGCATCCTCTCTAGCCCTCAGAGTGCTTACGCAGCTGGAAAAAAACTGAGTGAAAAAATCAGGTCTCCTTATTTTTGTGAGGTAGAAACATTCCTCTCCTCATTTTGGGGATACATGTAGCGAAGAAATGAAAAGTTCACTACTCATTAAGAAATCATTGAGCTCTGGGGTCTCTTTTGGAAGCCAGACTAAGTAATTTAAAGGAATTTGTGCAGTAAAGATTAAAGTAACTGGTATGGGTGCTGGAGTTTGCAAGATCCTGGGGAGGGATATGAAGGGGAAACATTTCTTTCAAACCATTAGTGATTTTAAAGGCCAAAGCTTTGCATGAGTCTAAGCTTCTGTAAAATTAGTGTGATGCTTGATTTCAGGGTGAGAGGGAATTTCTATTGCGGGTAACACTTTTACCTTTAAACCTGTGACAAGTGGGGTGAAAGCATGCAGAGCCCACAGCAGATCAGGGACTGCACCAGAACTCTTGCAGGGAGAGGAATCAGGTTGCCTATGCAACCTGAGCAACCAGGTCAAACATGTCTCCAGTAATGAAGATCCATTCATTACTATAACACGCAGGCTACCAATGTAGATCACTTTCATGGTCTCCAAAGAAGCTGAGCAGTTATCAGTAACGTTGAAAAATCCACTGGAAAGTCATTTATTTCACTTTATGGTCCTAATTAGCCATTTGTATAGTTCTATAATTAAATATGCTCCTTTCTCATCAAGTTTTTCACTTTAGTAATGATACCACTGTGCCACAAACAGGCCCCATGCTGTTTGGTTTGGGACTTATTCATAGCATTTAATTGGTCACCCAGTGGTTAGCCAATAACCCCTTCTATGGGAAGCAACATTCTGAATGCTGTTAATGGGCTAGAGGCATGGTGATTGCCTCCTGGTACCCAGCAGTACTGGGAATAAAGCAATTTCCTCCACTGTGTTGTGTGCCCAATAGCTTATCCTCTTCACTCCAGAAATGTACACTATTTGGTTATAAGTATTTGTACTGGCTTACTTACCGCTGGGTTGTTAATAGGCTGTGATTCTTCAATGCTCCTTCAGTGAAGTTACAATCTGCTTGCTGACTGCTAATTAAAATAAGTTTGCACTCCAAGACTGCAACTAAAAGGTAGCAAGGTCATATTATTTCATGCAGTAGTCTTTTACTTAATCACGTTTATACCGTATTCATTTGTGAACCTGCAGACAGGCCTGACTCTTATTGATCATGTCAATATAGTCAAAATTAGCCACAGACTAATCTTCCCTTCCTTGGATTATCATCACTAGTTTTACCCTGTCTCTGAGACCACACAGTTAAAAAGCAGTCCATGCAAGCATGCAGATTTCTCCTTCAGTCTACTTCTCAGCTTGAAAAAATTAAAAAAAAATAAAATAAAAGTGCAGCAGATGAGCTAACGATGTTCTAAAAGGACTCAATATGTCAGGAGTCTTTATAGAAATCAAAGCATGTGCTCATGAGCACTGGAGTAATTTTAAATCCAGTAAGGTTAAGAGAGCAAAGTGGTTATGACTTTCAGAAACAAATTTTTTTCTATTAATTTTTTGCTAATATTTTAAAATCTAGTTTGAATAAGAACCCCTATCATCAGGGTGTCTGAATGTCATATTCATCTGTTGCATGTGACTCTTTCTACTTGCTTCCAGCAGGTGACAAGATCTTCACAGAAAAATAATAGTAGTTTGTTTACTTTTACTTTCTACTTTACTAACAGGAAGTCTGTAGAATAAATCTTAGTCATACTTTTATTGGAAAAATTAATATGAGACAAATAAAAAGTTAAGTATTTTAAAAGTGTTGCTTATAATCTTTCACTTTCCCATATTATATAATGAAAGTTCACTTATTTAGGGTCTCCAGCACAATGTGGGACACTTCAATTTCAACATGTAAGGCACATGTACCTTAGTTAGAAAGATTTTCCAGACTTTTTTTTTTTTTTAAATAAAATATACCTGCAGTTTGGAAACGGGTTGAGGGTTTATGATAATTATCAGGGAATAAAAACTGTTTGCCCCCCTCCCCCCCTTCAATTCTAATATGGATATTCCATGCCAGTCTAAACAGGCATGCTCTCTCAAGTTTACACCAGAGCATTACATATTCTCTAGCTGTTTCTTCTTAGCCCAAAGAAAACAAAATTGAAGCAGTTTTTTTTCTGCAGTGTATCCATTTCTTAATACCAACCTTTATCATGTAGCACTGACAGGCAGTATGCTCCGCAACTTCAAACTGATTTTACAATTCTCAAGGAATTCATGCGACTCTGCTTTATCTTCCAAACTTGTGAAATCTGACTAATAGTTACTTAATCGTTAAAAAAAAAAAAAAAAAAGTGTCTGCATCCACTAGTATGTTTGATAACCATAGACTTTCTGCATGTAATTTTTTTCTTACATTTCACTTGCCTGCATGATTTTTCTTCACTCTCTTTTTTCTGTTTTGCAGAACAGCAAGAGCTTATTAAGCTCAAACTCAGATAGAGCACATTTTGTATACCTTTTAAGGCACAAGGAATACACCCAGGCTTTTGAGGAAGATGGTCAGGAGCTATTCAAAATTGATTAGCTTATGTGTTGTGTACAAGGGGTTATTTTACACATATTTGTCCTTCTCTGATTTGGAAAACAATTGTCCACAAAAGTAAGTTCAACATAATAAATCCTGTTCAATAGCAATGTTCATATGCAGAGGTGTTTGCACAAGTTTCACCTGAAGTTTGATGGACTGGGTATACTATAAAAAGTGTTTGGATAGGTACCTTTAAGTATTACACTGAGTAAAAAGTATAGGATTACTTTTGTAATGAACTTTACATGATACTGGAGATGATATTGTTTAATATTTTTATAGTGCATTCTCTTTACCATTTTTGTAGCTCACTATGTATCATGTGAGGATCCCTTTGTGCTTTTTATTCATGTGCACAGAAGTTATTATTCAAAGTGTACAGAGCAGAGCCCTTTTGGGGGTAGTGGAGAGCAAGGAAAAAGGATGCTCTTTTCCTAAAGCTTACTTATCTACCAGTCCAGACCTCCTAACAGCTGACCTGCCCATTAAATTTTCCTAATCAGTTCAGTTATTCTTCAAATCTGTCATCTTAAGATTTGGAAAACATCTAATTATGAAAGGTGATTTTTCCAACTGATACCTTTGTTAGCATTTCCTCCTGTTCTTCAACCCTTCCCCACCTGTAAAGTCTAAGATTTGCTCAACAAGTTTCCTCAAGGCACTTGGGGTTATCTTTGTACCTTGGGGCAGCACAACATTCTCAAGAGGTTAAACAAATTTTACTGACAAGCTTTAGAAAATAAGGGTACTTGTCAAATTTTAAACCAATATTCAATTAAAATAACACATTTCACAAGGCACTGACTTGGAAAACTCTAACCCATCCAACTTTACATTACCCAGATTTTGAGAAGAGGAAATTCAGAGAAGAAAGAGAGAGAAGGTGTACAGAGAAAAATTAATAATCACCATTTGAATTGCAGAACTATCTCAGCTACTGTAAGATCTCAATGGTGGTCCATGAAAACTTGCATCTCTGTGGTATAGTTTTTATCTTTGGTTTCTCAGGGCCTTCTCCCCAGCTAGCGCTTTTGGTGTGCTGTACTTGTCTGGACTAGAGGCTCCAGTGCTGGGGTGTGGAGCAGTGCACTGTCCCATCCATGCAGAACTTGCCCTGTCCCAGCCCTCCTCCTGCCCCAGCCCCACCCTTTCCTTCTTACGAATCAGTAATCACTTTCTCCAGTCTCTTACACTACCCCCAAGCCTGCCCCGGCACTCCCTCACCAGATCTGTAGAGTATCAGGTCATTTGGGTGGGAAGCACACCACCTACTCCCCCTTACAGAAGAAAAGAAAAAACTGTATTACTTTGTTCATGAAAATAAGATTAATTTGTTGAGAAGCTCAATGGAAATATTTTGATTGATTTCCTTAAGTCTTGAATGAGAGTTACAGCAAATACCAGTTAAGACCCACCACACACTGAGTCTCTGCAAAAGGTATTATGTTGTTCTAGTTGTTTGATCTATGAGCACTAAGGCTCAGAGAGATTAAAATAATTTACTTTCACCTCAGGAGTCCATTCTGGAGACTGAAACAGAAGATGTAAGTACTGAATCTCAGACTACTCCCTGTCCATCAAGTAATGTTTAAGGATCAATACTTCCGTTTAACAATGCAGTTCTCTATTAACTCTAAATATGGTAGTCATTAATATGTTATTATTATATTTTTAGCAGAAGAGCATGAAACCTACATTAACTCTCCCTGTTTCAAGTAAGTGGAAGGAAGTTTGATCTCCTTTTAACCAAAACCAAGAAGATTTGCAAGAGACAGCCCCAGTAACTGAAGCACTGATTTCAGGCAACTAGCCTGGATTTGCTAGTAAACATGACCATGCTGTCAGCACAACCTTGTACAGTCATTTAGGAGGCATCAAGACAACTCACCACTTGAATATCCCTGCTCAGTAGTCTGCTGTTTGATATAAGGTTTTTCTATTGTTGGAAGTTGTATGTTGGGAAATAGCTGACTAACTCTGTATGCAGGAGAGACAGTGTGTCCCTTTGAGTGTGTTCAAAGACACCTGAAAATCAAAAGGTAACTGGATCTGCCTTTGGCAGCAAGCAGGAGTAAATGTGAGCACCCTTGTTTTGTGGGAAAAAAGCCAAAACCCCAACATGTTGTAAGGGCAGACTGGAAGATTTGCATGTTAGAATGGTGCCTGCTATTTTTTTTTCTACAGCAGCAGGACTGGATGTACTCTTTAAAAATAAGCTCAACTACACCAAAGAATATTCTAGGCTCATATAATTAGTTTGTTCTCCCAATGTGTACAGAACCACAATATTGATTATTTGGGCTAAAGGAGAATGACGTTGTTATCATCTGGTTGGAAGAGTTAATTTCTTCCACTGCGCATCATGATTTAATCATTCCTAATTGATCCTTAATAGATGGATGTCAAGTCTGGCCTTGCTTGGCTTCAATTATAGTAATTTTGCAGCCACATTTTATAGTGGATCTTAGCAAATATCTGACAGCTTCTGTTGATCTCCATTTCTTCCTTTGAGCTCTATTAGGTTTATTTAAACACTACTTGAAACTTTCATGCATTATGGCACCAAAGAGAAAGGGAGTGGAGATTTTACAACAGATATTCCTTGTAGATTGTTTATGACCATTCCCAATTTATACAGCGTTGAAGCTGTGTCACTCACTCTTCTGTCAGTAAATGTGAAAGTTCTAAGGGAGAATGGGTGAAAAACCATCAGACTTTTACATCAAATATGTTTTGGAATTAAATTATTTTTCATTTCCTGGAATATGCATGTACTACCACCTTTAAAGAGAGAAAACTAAGTATGTTATTTTATGATTTAAGAAGATAACCCTGACATGAATTGTTTATGTTGTCTTCTTTTTGATATTTTGTTTACATTCTAGAGAAATTAATAGTTCAAAACATGTTTGGGCTGGCTATCATCATGATTACTAAAAGACTAATAAAACAGTATCATAGAATCATAGAATATGCTGAGTTTGAAGGATCATTGAGTTCAGCTCCTGGCCCTGAGCAGGATGCCTGAGGAATCCGACCCTGTGCCTGTGAATATAATCCCAACACTTCTTGAATTCAGACAAGCTTGCTGCTATGCCCACCACCTTGGTGAGCCTGTTCCAGTGCTCCAGCATCCCCTGGATATAAAACTTTTTCCTGATATTATATGTAAACCTTCCCTGATTCAGCTTTATGCTGTTTTCTTGAGTCCTGTCACTGGTCACAGGATGAAGAGTTAAGTGCTTACCTCTCTGCTTACCTTCATGAGGATATTGAAGACTGAAATATCTCCTCTCCTTCAGGCTGAACACACCTAGTGACCCCAGCTGCTCCTTAGACGGCTTCTCCTTAAGGCCCTTCACCATCCTCATGGCCTTCCTTTGGATGCTCTCTAATGGCCTAGCATCTTTTTTATATTGTGGAGCCCAAAACTGCACACAATATTCAAGGTGAGGCTGCACCAGTGCAGAACAGAGTGGGACAATCCCCTCCTTTGACCAGCTGGTGATGCTTTGTCTGATGCCCCCCCAGGACACGATTGGCCCTCTTGACTGCCAGGGCTCATATCCAACTCATATCCAACTTGTCATCAACCAGGACCCCCAGGTCTTTTTTCATGGTCTCCAGCCTCTCATTTCCTAGTCTGCACACACACACAATCAGGGTTGCCCCATTCCAGGGACAGAATCTGACACTTCCCCTTGTTAAACTTCATACAGTTTGTGATTGTCCAATTCTTTAATTTATCTAGATGTCTCTGTGGGGCCTCTCTGCCCTTGAGGGATTGACAACTCCCAATTTAGTGTCAGCAAACTTACTTAGCATTTCTTTGAGTCCTGCATATGTTGAAGAGCACAGAGTCTAAGGTGGAGCTCTGCAGACCCCCACTACTGACTGGTCACCAGCCTGATGGCACCCCATTCACTATAAAACTTTGCCTGACCTGTGAGCCAGTTGCTTACTCATCAAATAATATGGTTATCCAGCTGCGTGCTGGACATTTTATCCAGAAGGATCCTGTGAGAGACTGTGTGAAAAGCTTTGCTGAAATACAAAAAGATTACATCTGCTGGCTTTCCTAGATCAATTCAGTGGGTTACTGTCCTGGCCAGGACCAGTTTGTCACTGTGTGGGTGTGTCTAGGTCATTGTATTCTACACTCTCTCTGTCATTTTCTCATGGACAGCTAACAATTGATCATTTGCAACAGCTGCCCAGGATACACCTAACCCTCAGGCTACAAGCTGGGCGTTTAGGAACTCTGTGAGATAAGAAGTTTTCCTGTTTTCACACCAATGACCCAGGTATGTTAACTCCCCTTAGCACCTTCACACCCAGTCTGAGGGGTCATGTCTGCTAATGGGCCACCAAAGTATTGCTATTAGTATGGGCCATGACTCATAGTGTAGTAAATCACCCATTGTGAAACTCCTCACCCTGGGAGAGGTACTGGGCACTCCCATCTGAGCCCAAGCATATATAACCTTGGGAGTTTGGGACTTCTGGAACCAATTGTGGGACCCAGAGGAGGACCAGGACCTCAACAGGACTGCAACTGCCACTCTTGACCAAACTGTCACGATTCTAGTCAGCAAAGAAGGACTGCAAACTTCACCTAAGGTGAACAACCAACTGCATTTATTGAGGGGAGCAACAGACTTGTAAAGGGTTCTGAGGGAAGCTTCTGGAAGAAAGGTGGAACCTGGGTGGAGACTAGCCCTACAAGGATAAATGGGGAGGAAACATAACCAAAAAGGGAAAGTTAGGGGAGGAGATAATCATGTAGGGATATGGTGCAGTGCACCAAAAATCAACCAATCAAGGACAGGGGTACATTGAACCAATGGAAAACATCGACACATCATAAGATTTACAAGGACAGTGTTATTAATGTAACTACAATTATATTGAATTATCTTATTAAACTACATAAACATGGAAACAGGGTCTTCCTTTCAGTCTTTGGTGAAGAGCGGACACATGTTCCAGAGTGGATATGTTGTTAACTCCAAGTTCTTCTCCCTTCTCAGGGTCCTGACAATCCTCAATTTTCTTCTTTTTCTATTCTGTGTAATTAAGTAATTAAGTACTCCCATACCAGACTGCGGACATCATCCTTAGCAACAGGTTTTTCTCTTTCCTTTTACTTTGTGCTAAGGGGTGGGCCACATGGTGCTCAGCATGGGGGCTGGCAAGCTCCATTTTGTTTGTGCCCCAAGGTGCTGGATTATATATCTGTTCTTTGTGGGTCAAACACATTTTTCCTCTGCATCACTGTACTTGTTGTGATCTTTTTTATTAAATTGTAATTCTGACTTGCAATCCCTTTTGGAGTTGGTTTCATTTCTCCTGCTGGTTTACATTTAAACCAGTACAGTTACCTATCAGAGAAAGAAATCAAATTGAACATACAAGACTTCCTCTTATATAAACAGAACCAACAGAAAGAGAGGTTTTAATCAAGGCATTTTTATCCATTTTCCCCACTCTTACTATACTTTTCTAACACTGGTTCAACCTTGATGACTTTTTTTTTTCTTTTTAGAGAGGGAAAGAGATAGTATTTGTATTAAGCATTCAACACTACTGAAAACATGCTTAACAAAGCCATGAAAGTTAACAGACTGCTCTAATACATCAATAACTTCTTTGGTTCTACCAGTTTAGTAAATTCAGTTGCTTGCATTCCCTAGCATTTTTTCAAAAAAAGAATTTTTTGTTTTGTTTTTGGAATAATTTTGGCTGCACTTTATAATGATTAACTTTAAAAAGTGAAATGTTATGCAAGCAGATGATAATAAATATACAGTAACCAAGTTACCTGATGTAGAGAAACTCAGAAATTCATCAGGTTTTTGACAATGTCCCAATAAAATATCTTGCAATTTGTCAGCTACTCAAGTACATGAACATCTAAACCACCAAAAAATAAAAAAATATATTGGTCCTATCAAGGGTGTTAATATTGCTGTGAGTATTTGTTCACAATAACATTTGTATAACTTGATACAACTTGATGAAAGAATTTCTTTTTCAAAACAAGTATTTCTGTTGTAAGCAGGATGCTAGATGAATTGGAAATGGAAGAAATGTTTTGATTTGTGAACCTTTCAAAACAGTCTTTTCTTGTTTTCAGGGAAAGTGATCACCAGAAGATACAGGGAATCCATAACTGTAAAGTCTACAGCCACTTTGTCCCATTTATCTTACAAACTCGTCAAGCATTAAGGAAGATAACTCTAATATAAAATGTTTGAATCAGCAACATCTTTTGTGTCTTTGAAAAGGGGACCTGCATTTGTCCCTCAGCAGCTTCAACACATAATGCACTGTTATAGAAATACCAAATGGTTTTGATGTCTTTATTCTCTCTGCACACAGCCATTGCAACTTCACCTTTGGGATGGTAAAGTTTAAATGCAATGAAGTCTTAAATACAGTCCTTTTCCAAACCACAACTTCAGCTGCATCTAATACATAAGGCAGCTATACTTGCTGATCTATTATTTTCTTCATGGGTGATTCTGTCAAGCCTATGGCTGTCATAGGAAAAGTATTTCACTTAGCTATTTGCATATATTGACCATAACAAGATTTAGCATTACCAAGCAAGTGACCTTCATCACTGCTGATAGCAGATTAGTTGCTTAAAGAACTTCTATTGTTTCACTGCCAGAAGGGTTTATAACACATACTTCACTGAAAAAATTACATTACTCAGCAGGCATGTCACTCAGGCTGGGATGGACTAAAAAATTATGTTCCAGAGATAAAATTTAACATCTTGTTTGAACTTGAAGGGGCCAAAAAATGAGGTATTTTTCAGAGGTTTAGCCACAGACATTTGAGTGCTTATTAAGAACTGTACCAGTGCTATCATGTCTCACTGAGGAATAATCTAACTAGTGATGTCATATAAAACACTTACTGAACCTCAGTGTAGAGGCAAGGTCTCCATTCTTTAAACACATCCCATATGAAACAGGTGAGAGAGGTGGCTGGCATAGAAGGATTTGGCATTAATTGGATATGAAGAGGCATGACAGAGGAGATAAATCAACAGACATTTATTTCTTTCATGCTCTCTAAAAAATGTAATGCACCACATTTTTGCCTTCCTCATTAATGTTGCCACTTTATATAAACCTGGAAAAGTAGCAATGGGATGGGGAAAGTTCTGTCCTACTTTACACTGAAGATCAAGGAAGCTCTGAAGCTTGTGCAAGGCCTTTTAACCACTGCTTCCATGGAACAATATCAAATCACATCTTATCCCTTCTTCAGTGTACCAAACTGCAGGCTCATCCACTTCCCTCCAGTGATGAAAGCCTTTATAATGGTACACATCGGTTAAATTAGAAACCTGAGAGATCCATGCCCACTAGCCAGATCTAAAGTCCATTAAAATCAATGAATAGATTCAAGTCACCAGTGCTGTCTCCTGCCAGCTTTTCTGTCTTGGGGAAAGACCACAGCCTAAACAGTTGTGTTGGGAATCATCAGACATCATCTGAATGACTTGGGGACAGCCAACAGACAAATGCCTAATTAAAAAAACCCAACTAAACAAACAAAAAAACCCCAAAAACCAGCAATAAAACCACACCAAAAACACCCTCCAAAAACCCACAGGGAAACTTCCAGTTGTTTCTATTCAATAGATCCAGACAAGTTCTTAACAGCAGCAGCAAATTATTCTCAGTGTTAGAACCTGTTCCAGAGGATCTGCAAAACCAGATCAGCAGCTCATCTAATCTAGCATGCTCTTCCTGGTTCATGGATATTTCAGAGGAACTGCACAATTTCACAATTCATCTAATAATATAAATCTACACAACTGGGAATCTTTATTTCCCCTTGCCCAGCTGGTAATCAGAATATGCCCTGAAGCATGAGGATTGGTTGTAGAGAAGATAAAAGCAGAGAAGAAATAATAATGTAACTTGTTTGAAGTATTGCTTTAGAGTCTAATGGATCCCACCACAAATTAATTCTTCATAGTTCAAATGCCCTGTGGTAATGCTCTGAAGTAGAGATGGATCAGCTCTGTCATGTGCACCTAAATGGTTTTGGCAAAGGTGTTAGGTTTTAAAGGAAAGATCACTTAGTATTCTTCTACAGAACACTGTTTGGGTACTGACAGAGAACAGGGGGAACATAGCTTTGATGCCCAGGAAATAAATGTATTCCTTCTTCTCAGCAGTTTCACTGTCAACACCACTTGATAGCCCAAGCTTTGTGCTCTTATTCTTTATTCAGCTCACTAGTAAATTAATTAATAAGACCAGAAAGAGAGTTTGAGTGCCTGGGGACAGTCAGAATTGTAAATACTCTGTATTTCTACCTATTCTGTGTTCTTTCACTGTCAATAAAATCAGAGAAAGGAAGCACTGTGCTTTGTCCCATGATGGGATTGGCATTTGCAGGTTGGTAACTGTTATGCTTACCTTTAGGCACTCATTCTGCAGGACAGTACTTGAGGTACCGTAACAGCACCATCGACTTGCGCATCTTATTTAGCTGTCTTTACATTTCAAACCCACCAGAGCAGCCTGTAGGAAGTGAACTGACAGAAATATTTGGCCATTAGCAGGCTCTTTTGTGCACCTGTCTCTTTTATTATGTTTCAGAAAGCCTTTCTTTATGTTTTGTTTTGGTTTGGTTTTTTTGTTTGTGGGTTTTTTTGTTTGGTTGGTTTTTTGTTTTGTTTTTCTGCAACGCTCAAAGAGGTAGCCTGCAGCAGTAGCCTAGAGAAAGCATCACCAAGATAGGACGACAGGGATGCGTGATGAATTTCATTGAACATGTTTGGATTTACAGGATCCTCTCTCTTCTTAGAGAAAGAAGGCCAAGGGAGAGTGGAGTTATTGTCTTCATGTTCAGGAGTAACAGAGCATTTGTGCTAGCTGAACATCTGTACTGGAATAGTGTGTGTTGAATTGAAGTCAAGGTGAGGAACATACATAAGCTGTCCTTTCTGATGTGTACTTTCTGTGCTGTCTGCCAAGCTAACATGCTTTGTAAAAATAGTAATCAGAAACTGACAATAATAGAATAACACTGAAAAGGAGAATGTAGATTACCTGAAATTGTAGGTTGCCTTTTATTGCAACTGAACAACAAAATACCAGATAAGGAATAAGGGAGCTGAGTGTGTGGTGTAGGTGACCATGTATAGGGATATTTGCCATGTTTCACCCGTACTGTTAAATATGCTTTATATTTCTACTTACTAATAATCTTTTTAAGCATAAGTAATTTTAGATTGCAGCATGCAGCTTTAGTCTCACTGCAGGCCAGGAATAGTGTGAGTTACTGTCTACACCGATCACGTGGCAACAGATGAAACATTCAGCTCCTTGGTCTTCAGAGGACAAAGTTACTAAAGAGAAATTACTCAAAGTAAATACAGAATTGAAGTGACATCTCTTGATTAATTGAAGTTTACTCTCATGTATCTAGCCAAAGCACCCAGGGGTCAGTTGCATTAGTTCAACTACTAGTTTCACAGCACGTGTAACTGGAGTTTAAAAGGACCTCTTTTCTATTGAGCACTACTTTAGAAAGACCATTTTATAGAGGACTTTTTCTATATAGATCAAGACAGATTTTCTGTCTTAAAATTTTGGTTGATCCCCTGGAAGAAACTCACCACACCTACTTTTTTTTTTCCCCCCTCTGATACAACATTAGATCCAGTTGCTATATGAAACAGCGCTTCCTTACAAACTTTTTGGGAAGGCACACATGCCAGGAAGTTTGCAATAAATGTCACACATTCTGGGTTTGTTGGTCTTGAGATGCAAGCACAGTTCAATGGTTTATCAGATAAGTAATAAAACTGATACATTATTGATGCACTGAACATACTGTGCTTGCACTGTATGTTCATGTTCAGAAATTACTGAATTAAAGTGAGAGGGTTGAAGAGGGCAGGTAAGAAGAGGTTGCAAAATGAGTCTTTAAATTATACTACTCCCTTGTTTAAAGATACGGATGTTAGTGGAACTATGCAGCTGATGTTTCTGATGTTTCTGATCAGGTTTTCTCGAAATTATTATTGCTGGACAAAATCCTATCACTAGAGACCAAATTCTCACAAATAAATGGTGATTAAACATTAAAAAAATAAAATTAGTTCTCAACAATATAACAATATGACTGTTCATTTGCTGATTAATTTTTCCACTCCTATATATTTAATTTTGGGTTTTATTCTAGGTGAATAAGCCTCTAGTCACTGTAAATCAAGAGAAATATTAATTAAATTCCAATCCAGGTCCATATCTGACTTCATTTTTTAAATGCCACTCTGCACATTTTTCCACTGCTTGAATCACAGGAGGGAGAATATTTGAAATCTTGTAATGTTCATTTTTTCACAGATGCCAGTTGAAAAGAAAATAAAACATCTTTGGGGAAGAAGCAGAGAATGAGGCATCTGGGGGTAATGGCATACTTTACCTCTGTAGTGTTTTTTCTCTCACCTGATTTCTGAGTCCTTTTTAGTATCTGTACAGCTAAGTTTAAGGTGGAAATTGAAATTAATTTTTCTACTAATTCTCTCTTGTATTGCCACAGGCAATAAAGAAAAAGAAACACTTTCCAAAATGTGTGTCTTCCTTTAGAAATAAGATCACGGGAAAAAAAATCACTGGGAAAAATCAAAAATTCTGGTAGTTTGCACTGGTTTTCTTAACTGCTCCAATGTTTCTGTTCATAGCCAAGCTGTAACATACAGACTACCCTGCAGCCAACTGCTAGTGTGCATAGTTTTTTTCTATCTATTCAAATATTTCAAATATTCATCAACATCTGAAACATTGTCAGGTACCAAGATAATGTTTGTCTTCAAGGCTAAGTCTGCTTTGGGGGAAACAAATTTCTAAATTCTCGTATTGCGAATTCCTTGTCATCTTCAAGAACCACACTTCCAACAGATAGCCACATTTTGTCTCTCTCTAGCTCATTAGGCATCACAATTTATTGATATGTCTGTTCACATCTCAATTAACAACAGCATTGTCAAAGATGCTAATTATCACTTTGGATAGTGCTTGCTCCATTTTTCATACATTACTTTTTGATGACATCTAGCAATCTTGTTTCATTTTCTATGAGCTCTAAAAGTATACTTACTATACCTTTACAGACTCATTTATTAGACTGGATCCTAAAAGGCAATTTTTTGAATGTTTTTATTCAAGATGACAATGATAATAATACTTGTTATCCTTCAAATTGAGACTTTAGAAACATATTTATCAAGCTGGCTCAAAAAAGCTTTAAACAAACGTATGGCATCTGAGATTCTAACTGGAGACCCTTTCATGATAGAAGTGAAGTTACATCACAGTCTGTAGCAAGACAAAGCAGGAGACAAGTTTAACTTCTTTGTAGAATAGCCTGAAGCCTCAGACGAAAGTTTTGTTAGTGCTGATCTTGGTTAGGAAAATACCAGCAACAGTAATTATTCACAGTAATAAAGAGGTTTATTGTTTTCTCAATATTTTCTCAGGCAGAATATCTGCAAAAAGCACAGGCATCATTGGAGTCATACCTGTGCTGTTCTGTAAGACATATGAAGAAAATGGACTATGTTCTGAACTCATCCAATCAGATAATGAAAAACTTGAGGACTAAAGTTAATTTGTATGGATATTGGCTGTCACTGTAACTAGAAGCAAAGACACAGCTATTCTTCAACGAGAATACACCCTTGCATTTCAACTCCTAATTCTAATACCAAAATTTTCCTGTTTTGACTTGTTAGTGAAAAAGCCCAGAAAAAATCCCTGTTTCTAATAGATCTGTTTTTGCCTTCAACAACTAATGAGGAATGAGGAACATTTTCAAAACATGATTCAGGATAAGGTCAGTAAATTAAAGTGTTCCAATAGTTAAAATAAGCTAAAATGTCTATACTTGGGGCCAAAACATTAGAATGGATATCTGACCTGTTTTAGAAAATACCATCTCTTATAGTATCCTTCTGGACAGAATGTCCAGCACACAGTTGGATAAACACATCATGTGGTGGGTAAGCAATTTGCTCATGGGTCAAGCACAGAGAGTAATAATGAATGGGGTGACATCAGCCTGGTGACCTGTCACTAGTGGGGTTCCATAGGGCCCCATCTCAGGCCCTGCGCTCTTCAGCATCTTCATAAATGACTTGGACCCAGGACTGGCAGGGATACTGAGCAAGTTTGCAGACAACACAAAACTGGGAGAAGCTGTTGACTCTCTTGAAGGCAGGAGGCCCTGCAGAGAGACCACAACAAATCAGAGAGATGGTCAATCACCAACCATATCAAGTTCAACAAAGTGAAGCTGGACTCTGCACCTGGAATGGGGCAACCCTGGATGTTTGTACAGACTGGGGAATGAGGTCCTAGAAAGCAGTGCCAGGAAAGGGACTTGGTGATCCTGGTTGATGGCAAGTTGGATATGAGTCCAGCAGTGCCTGGGTGACCAGGAAGGCCAACCATGCCCTGAGGGTCATCAGGCATTGCCAGCTGGTCAAGGGAGGGGATTGTCCCACTCTGATCTGCACTGGAACAGCCTCACCTTTATATTGTGTTCAGTTTTGGGCATCACAGTATAAGAAAGACATGAAGGTATTAGAGAGTGTCCAAAGGAGGACAACAAAGATCGTGAAGGATCTGGAGGGGAAGCCATAGGAGGAGCAGCTGAGGTCACTTGGTGTGTTCAGTCTGGAGAAGTGGAGACTGAGAGGAGACCTCACTGCAGTTACAACTTCCTTGTGAGGTGAAGAGAAGGGGCAAGCACTGATCTCTTCTTTCTGGTGACCAGTGACAGGACCCAAGGGAATGGCCTGAAGTTGTGTCAGGGGAGGTTTAGGTTGCATATTAGAACAGCTTTCTTTCTTCAGGGGGTCATTAGACACTGGAACAGGCTCCCCATGGAAGTGGTCACAGCACCAAGCCAGGCAGAGCTCAAGAAGCATTTGGACAATACTCTCACGCACATGATGTGACTCTTGGGGATGGTCCTGTGCAGGGTCAGGCGTTGCGCTCAATTCTTTTGGGTCCCTTCCAAGACAGCATATTCTGTGATTCTGTGAAAAAGGGTCCTACATTTAAAATGTGTACCTATGATGAAAAGATGATAACCTGTACCATCATATTGGGTATAGCCACCCTCTATTAACATTAATCAGACTGGGAAATTAGAACAATAAAAAGAAAAATCCTTCTTTTAGTGAAGTATAGAATACTGGAAAGGAAGGCACAGATACTGTCTTAAAACAGCTATCTGTTGTTGACCTGTTGCTGTATGACAAGTCTTTCACCAAAAGATATGCAAGAAATACCCAATATAAATACCTAAACCCCTACAGGAAGTTCTTTCTTACAAGCAAAAGTCCAAACATATACAAGAAATGAACAAAAAGACAACCAGCTTTCAACTACAGTGAATTTTTGTTTAGAGTATAAACTTGGCTGTTGTTTGCCTCTCTCTATAATTAGTACTTTATAGTTGTCAGCATTTATTATACTACATCAAGAGTACAATGCATCCATGACTAGGAGTAATGAGCCTCTAATATGATCAGGGGACGTTTAAAGTTTGTCTTTTCATATAGTTTGCAGTCTCTTATGAGCAAAACAATCAAAATTCATTGCCAAAAGGATATTCTGTTGTTGGACATTCAGAATCATTTGCAAACATCACTGGATGAGGTGAGCCCTAAGTGCTACAGAAACCATGCAGCTCAGATTGATCATGGTCAGCATGTCACTCGGCCTGTTGAGAAAGGACTGTTAGCAACAAAACTCCACTGCTGAAAGCTGTTTGCACAAAATACTACCTTATTAATATGAGACATCATAATTGCTACATATTCAAAATTTAATAACTAGTGTAACTGCTACTACAATAAACTCTCACAGAAATGTCAAATGTTCAGCACACTTACTTTCAGGCTAGCAGAATAATGAAAACCATTACTGTTAGCTGTAAAAAACATAGTTAAATATTTGGGGTAGTATGTTTCTCTCGGATATGCAGTAAATTATGTTTTCACACTCTAAACCACAAACAAATAACCTGTAATGCAATGAAACAAAATATCCCAATGGTTAGATATAACTCTCAAGAATTTTATTTATTTTATTTGCTTTCCAGTATGCTTAGAAATATTTTTGTTCCATTGCTTCACATGTGAATATATCTCTATTGCATGATGGTGCCCAGATATTTGAGGAGTAAGGTCTATGCTGCAGAGATGGCATCTGTGAGGAGAGGTCAGGAGCTTCCCTGTGCCACGTACAGTAGGTTCCAGCCACCTCCAGTGACCACTTCATAGAACATAGCTGTGCCCCTCAGACAAGGTGGTATTTACTCTCTGATGTTGTATTTTAAAAAGTGCAAAAAATGCTACACAGCAGTCATGAGAGAAATAATGTAAGAGTAACTGCCTTGTCTGCCTTGCAGACACCAAGACCAAAGAAGGAGGGGAGTTGTTTCCAGAGATTGTCCCATTAAAGCAACTATTCCATTGAAGCCTGTGGAGAATCATCTATACCTACTCTATTTCAGTTTAAAGTCATTGCCCCTTATCCTGCTACTACATTCCCTTGTAAAAGGTCCCTTTCCAACATTTCTGTAGGCTCCCTTCAGGTATGAAAAAAGCCACAATAAGATCACCCCAAAGCTTTCTCTCCTTCTGCTGCACAGTCCCAACTCTCACAGCCTGTCCTTTTAGGAAAGGTGCACCAACCCTCTGATCATCTTGGACGCGTTCCTCTGGATTCAATCCAAGTCCATGTCCTTCCTGTCCTGAGGATTCCAGAGCTGGATGCAGCACTTCAGGTGGGGTCTCACAAGCGCAGAGTACAGAGGCAGAATCACCCTCCTTGAGCTACTGGCCATACCACTTTTGATGGAGCCTAGGATACAATTGGTTTTCTGGGCTGCAAGTGCACATAGCCCTCTGATGTACGGCTTCTCATCCATGAGCACCCCAAAGTCCTTCTCGGCAGGGCTGCTCTCTATCTGTTCATAACCTAGCCCATACTGATACCTGGCATTGCCCTGATCCAGTAGCACCTTGGCCTTGTTGACCCTCCTGAGATTCTCATGGGCCCACTCCTTGAACTTGTCTAGGTTCCTCTGGATGGCATTCTGTTTTTGAGGTACAGCAAATGCACCACTGAGCTTGGTGTCATCTGCAAACTTGCCCAGGGTGCACTCAATCTCACTGTACATGTCATTATGAATTTTTTGAATAGCATTGATACCAGTGTGGAACATGAGGGACACCACTTGACATTGATGTCCATTGTGACATCATTGTCCTTTACCCTCTGGATGCAATTGTCCAGCCAATTCCTTATCCACTGAACAGTCCACCAATCAGACCCATGTGTCTTCAAATTAGAGAGAAGGATATTGTAGGGTACTGTGTCAAAGGTTTTACAGAAATCTAAATAAATTAAATTTTAGCCCTTCCCTTGTCCGCTGGTGCAACCACTCTGTCATAGAAAGACTCTGGATTGGTTAGACAGGATTTTTCCTTGGCAAAGTGGTGCTAGCTCTCCTGAATCACTTGCTTATCCTCTATGTACATTAGTATAGCTTCTAGAAGGATCTGTTCCATGATCTTTCCCTCAACAGAGCTAAGGCTGACAGGTTGATAGTTCTCAGGGTTCTCTTTTTTATCCTTTTAAAACATGGGTGCAGTGTTTCCCTTTTTCAATCACTGTTGTCTTCACTTGACTCTCACAACTGTTCAAATATCATGTAGTGTCTTATCAACTACATCAGCCAATTCCCTCAGGACTCTGAGATGCAAGTCTCACAGACTTCTGTACATTTGGCTTCCTCATCTTTACATACAGTGGGGAGGGATTTTGCTTCCTCAGTCCCTGTTCTGCTGCCTATTCACTCCAGAGTAAGAAGATGTTTTTTAAATCTAGAACATTCTTTTAAAGATACCAGAAGAGACTGTTCTGTCTTCTTGACAAACTATTCGTTTCACTAATTTTCAGTGGCCAAAATCTAATGGTTAAGTGGGTAAAGAAACAGTGAAATATTGGTGTGTATATTTGGAGAGAACCAATAGTCCCCAGAAATCCAAAGTGCATTTTCATAGCCAAATTAGTAGTTAAGTCCGGTTTACTGCACACAGTCTGGTCCCAATCAAAATACGTATGTATGCAGAAAAGATGCATAATTTCAAATTTTTTTTGTCACTCCTGTCTCACTCAAGGATGTGTGGGAGATTTTGCTGACACATATTATAGTCGTATGTGCTTTTATTTCAGAACAATAAAAAGGAATGCAGAAATTTAAGGTTTGCCTCTCTGATTTAATTTTGCATCTCAAATTTAACAGAAGCAGAGACTGGTAACAACAGGTTTCTCTCTCTAGTGGTGCACTGTATAGGACAAGAAAGAACATAAAAATTCTTGAGAAACTTAGAAACATACTGAATTCTGAAAAAGGGAAGTATTTTTTACTTATAAATTCCCAGGCAACATCTAAGGCTCATCATTTTCCCACCTCAAGAGAGGAGGGAACACTAGCTTAAAAAGTTATAGAATGGAGTCAACAATGCAACCTTACACATTTTCCCTACTGCATTTCCTGCTTTATTTTGATAGCATTCAGACTTAGTCCTAAATTAAGAGAGTTACTTAAGTTAACTTGGATTGCTGCTGAAGTTTTTCTGAGAGCCCAGACAAGGTTTCATACTTCTTTTGGACAGTTAGTTTTAGTTCTGAAATAGGATGGAGTTAAGTGGTACTAGAGAGAGTTCTGCTGGGAAGAAAGCCTTATCTCTAATTCTTCAATCATGGTCTGAAAAGCAAAAAGAGTAGGATTTTTTGTGGCAGAGGACTTACAGTATCAGAAATGGGAAAAATCATGCCAGAAATGGGTCTGTGAAGAAAATGAAGAAACCAGCCATAATGCCTTAAAAACTGAGGCTTTTACTGTATTGTAAAATGGATTCCTTGTCTTTTTCCTGAGTCACCATTCTTCTTCCCCAAACCCCCTGAGAAAACTAACTCTCTAGCCTAGTATGCAGGAATTTGTTCTTGGAGGACTATGTGAAGTCCCCCTATTGGCCTTTAGTTAACCCTTTCCCATTGGCTGTTATTTCTAGATTCCTACTGGTAGTAACTAACATCCCCTAAAGCCTTTAAATACCCTGACCACGTGAATAAACTCTCTCTCTGCATCCTCTCCAGTGGTCTCTGTGTCTCTTTCCCAGGGCATGTCAAGGACCATGTTGAGACAACCTGAACATAGTGTACATATCAGCTCAAGTAAAAATATTATTTTAACCAATAATAGAATTCAAACACTTTACCAAATTCAGATAATTAATAGAATCTAGGAATGAAAAACAGCTTCAGAAAGGTTTAGTGAAGTAGAAAGAAAACCCCAGCAATAAGCATTTGTTATGACCCATCCCAGAAGATAAGGGTAACTGAGGTTCTTGTTAATAGATTTTTTGGGGCAGATTAGAGTGAAGTGACACTGAATGATTGGTGTTTATATATATACGTGTATGTGCATGTGTGTGTGTGTGTGTGTGTGTGTATAGGGTTTATTTTACAACAATTTGATTGCAATAGAAAGGAGTTATATAGCCATTTTGGTATTTATTTATATAAGAAACATAACAATATAGAAGCATAAAAATAAGAAGTAATTGGATAAGGAAAAGAAAGAAAGAGAAAGAAAGGATAAGGGTAGAAAGATATCACCACCTGTAAATCCAGTGACAAGACTTGATTGTGGCAATTTAGATGTCCATTTGTTGAAGTGATGGCCACTGTCTTGATCTCTTGGGAGTGGGGGAAGCTCACAAAACACAAAGTCTAGTTGGTTAATATATATTTAGGTTTACATGAAAATGCCCAGGTACATTCCCTGAGGACTGGGTTTTGCACTGTCTTGTTGCAACAGTGTGGATCATATGTGGTCCTCTGGTAGAAAGCCTCAGGAATGAGTCTGGAGGTGCTTTTGGAGACTTTGATGGTTTATAACACCTTCTAAGACATGACAGCTACCTCTCACATCAGCCAGTTATGCTTTATAAGAAGGGATGAATAACTTGAATGTCCTGATACCTTCTCTGGGGAGGATGAAGGAGTTTTACACCTGAGCAAGTTTTGTAAGGGAGTGCATTGGGATGATAATAAGCATTATCGCACCTTGCAGGATCTGCTTCTTATCAGCCTCTTCCCTTATCTGGCTGAAAACCAAGTTTCTTGCTAAACAAAGATTGATTTGTCCTGGTCATCCTCTGGTGTTCTCTCTCTCTGCACCTGGGTTGCTCCCTTGCACACTGTCTACAAAGCATCCACTGCTTCTGCAAATGAATGATTGTTTCAGCCATTAACCATCAACATTTCAGTCTCATATACTGCAGGCAGAACTGAAATCTTCTAACTACAACTATGACTGTTTGCTATTATCTCTAGTTCAGGTAGACAGTAGCAGAGAAAGAACTGCGCATAGTTCCAGGTTCAGATTGCCTGATAATTAACAAAAATTTTTTCTATTTTTCACTGAGCTACCATTTCCATGTAGATTTAGTTCTTCAGGGTAAGAATTATGCCAGGTTTTTGCTAGATCTTATTCTAGTGGTTTCAGTTGTATTGGAAACTGAAACCATTTACTGTCTGATAAAACAATTCAGTAGTGCATGGTAAATTTGCACATGTAGACAAGGAAAATAAATGTGAGGAAAAAAAATTTGATTTCTGCTCTCATAGTCTGGTCATTTTCTTCAGCTTCACTTCAGTCAGTTATACTTAGATACAATGTTACATGCAATCTACAAAATTGGATATGAAGACCTAGAAAAAGTAATTGTGGGGTGATGAAAACAGACATAAAGACATGTCTAAATCTGCCATGAAAAAAAATAAAGCAGTGACACTTACAAGCCTCTCATTTGCAACACCACCTTGTTTACATTGAAGTATATGCAGCTCAAAACAGAACTATGTTTGCATATGCAAAAGCGGATGTAAGTCCTTTCGATTTTACTGTCTTTACAGTTTCAGTGTATTTCAGAGATAATATTCGAGCCAATGCAATATCTGTATTGAGACACCTTTTTGGCAAAATCGGTATGTTAAAGTTTATGAAATCATGAAAATAATCACCTAGGCTGCATACTGAATGCTAATATGCTGGCAGTCAGACAATGTTTTTACTACTGAAGACTTGAGGTATATTTGTAAAAGGAGTACCACGTCTGGATTGAATAGACAATAGATGAATGATGAGTGAATGCAGTTCTTTTACCTTCATGTATACATTAAATGAACCTTTAATTAAATGCTTTCCAGAGCTCTACAATCTTCATAAAAATATACATGCAGATTGGTCTATACAAATTGATTGCTTAATGCTAGCAGAGTTTAATATTTAAATTATTTTTCTAGTGATATGCTTCGCACAGCTATAGAAATGATAAAATATTTCAACTTTTATATTTTATTGAAGTTGTTAGGTCTTAAAGAATTATTCAACTCTAAATACATTATATGTCCCTGCTTTAGTTGCTGCTTTAAAAAAAAAAAAAAAAGAAATAAAAATGGTTTTTATAGTGAACATACACTTTCAAAGCAAGATTAATATTAAAACTATTGGATTGCTATTATTTTCCAGCAATTTGTATTTCTTTAAATGAAACTAAAATCAGTCTAGGTTTAGCCTATACTGTTACTAAACACAACACCTCAATGCTCAGTGGTACCTCCTAATTAAATCAATGTAGCCTGTAATGCTGTTCACAACAAGGTAAATTAGATGCCTTAGTTTGTATTTGATATAGATTCATGAACCCTCTGAAAACCTTATTTTGTCTGCTAATGAGCTAATGAACTTTGTCTCTCTATAAATCTCTCTTTATTTTGAATTATTTCCGTATTCACCAAGGATAATTTAGGACTAGAGTTTTTTTGTTTTTTTTTTTTTTCTTAAATAAAATATGCCTGATGATTTAGTTAGAAATTATTTCTTTACTTAACACTTCAAACAGTCACTGAGGTATCTGGCTTTAGCAACAAATTACTCTGGAACAAATTTCTGAAGGAAAAGGAGACAGAATAAATGACGAAAGTTTAGAGACCAAGCATTTTACAGAGGTAGCATGGAAACAAAAGCTATTAGGCTTCTAAATGTACCATTATTTCCTCAAGTTCTTGAATTTGTTTTTTGTTGAATGAACTGTACTGGTATGAAGAGGTTTAGTTAGGTGTTCAGAGATCCCAATGCACAGAGGTATTTTCAAAGAACACAACTAGACTGAGAATGTTTGGTGATACACGTATCTGTACAAAGAAATCTCCATTCATGGAGTACCTTTCTGGAGTACCATGATGCCAGGGGACTTGTATTTCAAGGCTGAACACTGTTCCAGGCAGTGGTGTGAGGCACAGGGTGTGTCTGCAGACATCCAGTGAATACTTCCAATGTTGTAAGCACATAGCACTTGCCTCAGCGGGTGTCTATCTCTCTGTATCTGGTTAGATTTGAACAAGTTACCACGAGGTAAATTACAATCTGGACGACCTGTAGCTGTTTAAGTCTATTTTGTTTGCTTTTTACAAATAAAAAGTAAGATAAATGGAGATAGTTTAGCCTGTTCTCACTCAGAAGGAAATATTTGTTTGACTCCCACTTCATCCACACACCAAAGTGGGATACAGACCATATAAATCCACATACCTGTTTTGTTTTGGTGGGGTTTTTTGCATTGCTACATATATGGATGTATATACAGAAATATATACATACATGAAGTAAACACAAAACAGACACACTGTTAAATGTTTTCTTTCACTGCTTGCTCTAGGTAAAATTGTTCCATTTCAATTGTATTGCTTATTACTTACATAAGGATTGACTCTACAAACCGAGAATGTTAATAATTACAATAGTAAGGGCTAAGGAGTTACTCCCTCTGCATGTGCTTCAGTTTAACTGGAACCAAAATTATACTCAAAGTGCTACAATCCATTTGAATTAAAATAGTGTATGCAAATGAATATATCGAGTGTTGAAGAATCAGTGGATAGGATTGGGGTTTAGGCAACACACAATACAGGCTGTTTAAAGTACTGTTTCACTCTACAATGAGAAGATCCTGTGGAAAGAAACTTTTCTGCAGGTAATTTCATAGTATCTCCCATTTTCTCAGGCTTACGAAGTTACAGTTGTGCCCACTTCTCAGCCACGGAAGTATAGGAAGCAGCTGGTGTGCGAGAAGAGTTAATACCTGTATTACTACAAAGTGCAGCTGGACCTTACTGATACACAAGCACAGAGTAGCTAAGTTGAAAGTAAATGAAACTTTCTTTCAGTCTTTTGGTTTCAAAAGAGAGTTTTCCTGCATGCATTCTGTAATGCATGGCAAATATATAGGTATTATTAGTTCAAATAACTGTATCATTTGAAAATAAATCTAAAGAAGCCAAGTCAAATGTCTGTAGGACAGAAAGTCTGGCTTTTAGAAGCTGAAATAGCAGAGAAAAGAAGATATTAGTGTAGCCATGGTAAATATTTTAACATCACCAAACTCTCTTAAAGAAAACGCTGTGCAGTCCAGACCCTTGAGTCATAAGCAACTGGGACCAGAGACATGTGGCAGAGACTGAGGATGGGAACGGATACATTGTACGGTACAGCCTGTTTGTTTAGCTATGAATGTCTAAAGAATCTAATTTTCTAGAACTAAGTACTAGGAGATTGAATAAAGGCTGTTTTGAACTCAGCTGCGCTCAGGATCCTTCTCCCTTTTTTTCAGGGTTGCACTGTGATCTCATTTCTCTATGGCTTAGAGGTTTTTTCTATTTTATGAAGAATTATTTACAATATTTACCAGGGTCTTCTGTTTGTTTTGTCTTTTTTTCATTTGTTTCTTATTTTGTTTTGGATTTGTTGTTTGTTTTTTTCATTTTGTTTGTTGTTGGTTTTGTTTTGGTTTGGTTTTTTGTTTTGGTTTGGTTTTTTGGTGGACATGTCTTTTTGTTTTGTTTTGTTTTTTCCTCCTAATCATGTTCAAAGACATCTCAAAGACAACTCTCCAAAATCTCTCTTTGTTAATTGGGAAACCTCTTAGTCGACACAACTCAGACATGCTCAGGGGCAGGTTTTCACTTAGCATTTTTCCATTATCACCAAACAAGTGCATTCACACATGTAGCCTGAATGGATATAACTGTCATTACCAGAAAATTTCCTGAAGTAGTGGGACTTTAGCAGTACTCAGCATGAACTGAGGCTTTTCCACTGAGTTGCAATAGGGTGATTTTTTTATTACTTGTAAGGAAAAAAAGAAAAAGTATCATGAGGTTTATCAAACACTGGAACAGGCTACTAGAGAGTGTGTGAAATATTAGCCCCTTGGGATACTAAGAAGATGTTTGGACAAGATCCTGAAAAATCTGCTCTTCAGCTCTACTGCTCTGAGCAGGAGGCTGGGCTAGAAACTTCCAAAGCTCCCTTCCAATATATACAATGCTATCATTCTGAGATTACAAATGAAAGCAGTGCAAACCAGAAAAAAACAGCTCTAACAACATCAGCATAGTAGTATAAATGCATTACAGGGTAAAAATGGAAGTGACACAGGTTTTTTCTTGACTTAGACTGTTCTCACATAAGAAGCACCCTGTGTAACTAAGGCTGAGAGTTATTGTTGCCTAAAAACTCTGTTTTGTGTATGTCATGTAAAAGTTTGATAAAGCAGCTATTTCAAATTTACTTTTTTGTTGTTTTTTTTTTTTAACATAATTACTCTGACAGATTAAGGGGTTTTGATTAATTGATTACAGTATCTCTAACTTAATCAAACCATGTTAAAAATTTAAGTATTTTGTAATTTCCTACTTTTTAGATAATACTTTTTCTTCTTTTTTATTTATTTACTTTTTAATATCGGAAGCATTTCCAGTTTCAGATGAATTCTTCTTAACTGGGATCCTGTACTACATGCCTGCTTATGTAAATGAATGTGTGGCTTTTCACATTATATTTCTACACTTTCTAATGAAATTAATATTCCTGTGAAACTTCAGAATTCTTTAATGTTGTTTTTCATTATTAAAGAAACCTTCTGTGTGCAAGCCATATAGAGGGGAGACAGACCAGTAAAATGCTTTTTGGCATTTTGCACATCAGCAGTTAGCTAGTGTCAATATGATTCTTTCCTCCCCATGTTGAAACACAGCTCAGAGCATTAAAGTCATTCTCCAGTGATTGGGACTAAAGTAGGTTAGTAGAATGGGTTGCTAGGAAACCAGTGTCAGCGTCATCTATGACCTTGCAGAGCATAAAGAGACTGTATAGATTTATTGAGCTCTGTGGCACATTGTCTAAGTCCTCTGCTTGGCTGTCTTACTCTATTTCCATCTGCCATCATGCTGTTGTCCTCCCTCACACATGGACACATGCCCTCCTCCCCAAAAGCAGACATATACTAGCAGAAGCACTTCTGCCTCTCAAGAGTTCCTAAAGCATCACTGTTACTATTCTGTTGCATAAAGCTACAGTATAGTCTCTTAGCTAGCTAGACATGGAGAAAGCAGCATAAACAAAGCCCCATCCTTTTAACAGCTGGATTCTTCATACTATGGTTATAAGAAGTATCAGTTGCACTGGAAACAGCATCATGAAAAATGTATAATCACCACAAAGTAATTTTGCTGTCACATTTAGAACATTTTTTTAAAACTGCATCCACAGTTTTCAAAGCAGAGGTGACTTAAGGTTAAACAGTCACATACTGTAGGGAACCATGGCACTCCTGTCTGTCATCTTTCTGACTGCTTTTATAGAAGCAGCTGAAGGTACTAGGCAGGAAGGGAAACAAATGAAAATGTGATAGCCACAGAAAGAAAACCTAAAAAAAAAATAAATTAAAAAATCCTTTGGATGTGCAAAAGCTTCCTGTTAAAAGAATTTCTCTTCTTCTTAGGGAGTTTTTAGGTGTTTACTGTTTGTGTGTTGATGTTTGCATTATAGAATTAGAAACAACAAGCAGTTGGGAGCACATCATGAAATCCCAGCCAATTTATGTTAGCATTTTACTTGAGAGAAAAGAACCACATGTAAAAATTTCAGTTAAAAAGTACTGTGTTGGGTACCTGGATTGATGTATGGTCCTTTCCACAATTCATAATGGATATATGCTATTTTGTTATACAGAAATTGATGTAATAGCAAAGATTACTTTTAAGGAAGGAAAGAACCTATCCAACCAAATTAACCATATTGCTTTACTTTACCCTGTTAGGTCCCAAATGAATGCTAGAGCATGAGCAGTTTACTCTGTGAATACTGATAAACTCTGGTTGTATCACAGCAACTGAGAAAGCGTATTTCAGCTGGAGAGGTCTTCTTGGAGGCAATTCCTTGCTGCTTGCATTTAAACCCTGGGATGACTTTGTAGAGCATCTCTAATGACTGTATCTGCCTTAGAGCTTTTCAAGCACCATGGTGAGTATTGGAGCACTAAAATCCTAGATGATTTGTCACTCAGTGCTGCCAGTAGATAAGCTTCTTAACCAGTCTCAGTAAGAAGTAAGAAATGCAGTTTGTTAATTTTTTTTACTCTCTCTCATGTTATATAACATAAAAATAGCAGAAATAGTAATGGAATAGGCAGTTCTATTCCTGTTATAAGTAGCTATTGAATCATTATGTGTGATGGGGCATAGAACTGAGATACATAAAGTGCTTTGTTTCTCGACACAGTCTATCAGCAGAATTCAGGATGTACTCTGCAATCCATGCCTATCCCAACCCAATGATCCACACAAGTCCTTAGGCAACTAGAAGAGCACCTCTGACCATTTCAAATACCTCTGACCATGACACATACAAAATCCTCTGGAATGCTCACATTTGCCATTGGGCATATCTGCAGGCACCTCTGTCATAACAACTGAGGATTTGTCACTACTCACTCCACATTTGGTTCAGAAACCGTGCCTCTTGCAATGCCAAAATCTCCCTGAGGATCATTCCTGTAGGTGTATTCAGTCATAGTCTGACTCCAAGTGGCCCTCAACTTGGCACATGATGTAACTATCATGGACACAGTCAGGATCTCTGGTTCTGCAACGCTCTCAAGCCTGTCATGTAATTAAGCTAAGACTGCTGTAAATTCTTCATACATTTTACACTATTTACATAATTGAGCTAATATGAATTCTCAGGTGTACTATGACACAGTAGTTCAATTTGGGTTTTTTTTCTGGTATTTTGATAATCCATATTGGACTTTGTCCACAGGTGGCAGAATAACCATATAGTTCCCCTCACTTAGGTTATAAGCAGGTAAACACTGACAGAGCCATTTAAAACCTCTCCGCAGGATAGAAAAAAACCCATGTTTTGAGACTTTCAGGGTCCAGTTGGGAGAAAAAAGAGACATAGAAAGAAAATGCATAGCCTTAAGAGAGACCTGAGTGAAGAGAAACTGGTCATATCCCAGCCTGCAATCAGTAAAGCTTTCCAGGGCTCTTGTCACAAGCCAAATAATGAGTGGCCACCCTTGAAGCTTTGAGTCCTACACAGCTGACTGCAAACTCTGTGCCTTAAGTGATGGGATTTGATTGGGATTATAACTACAACAGACCCCTCTAATCTGAGTCAAAAATATATTAGTGTAATTTTCAAAAAATGAAGAGATACTATGCCTCTCTAATCTCATTAGATTAGGAAAAGTTTACACGTTAAAAAAATTATAGAAAAAATATTTAAGTACAAATCTACACCACTGCCAATTACTTTCCTGCAGTTTTAATTTTCCTAAAAGAAACATTTTATCTTTAAAGTGAATACTATCTCAGAAAAATAATTTCCTCCCCACAACAGTATTGCCTCTATGCAAAGCAAGAGATTATGTTGTTCTGAGGGTTAGACAGCATGTAGTCTGAAGTTGTGTATAATTACAACCTGAAAAGCAAAGTTATGTTACTGCTGGACTTCTTCAGAGCAATATGACCTGGCTTGCTCTTGGTCGTCTTTTAAAGCAACAATTAAAATAATAATGAGCAATTTCCCTTTGGCCTCATTTGGATTAATGTTAATCTGAGGCTATCTCTATATTAATAAGTTTAAGACAGTGCCCAGAAACACCATTATCTATACTAAACTCCCAGAATAGTCAGTACAGTGCTTTGACTTCTGCCCATAAGTACTCCCTGCTGCTGGTGGATGATGCTCTCAGTTTAGAGTACTGCAAGGAACATCACCATTAAGGAGTATGCATACAACTACAGTGTTTTAGAGGCTACAGGGGCATAGGACTGGGGTGCTCCATGCTAAATGGGTATCAAGGATGCCATGGACAACAAATAGGAGGAATTAGAGAGTTGTGTGCTGTTGTGAGCTCTGATTTTACTGAGACTATGGAGATGTTGTGGGTTGGTTCACATTGCTGGGGTGCTTCAGTGGAGGGACACAAGATTTTTAGGAAGGGTAAGGTGGGAAGATAAGGAATTACAGTTACCCTTTATGTGAAACAACAGCTTTCTGAAGCTCTCTGTAGGGATGGATGATGAGACAACTGACACCTTATGGGCAAAGATTAACATGGGTAACATACGGGGTGCTGGGTACCTGTTGTAGGCCACTTAGGAAGAAGTAGCTTAAAGTAGCTTCGCATTTGCAGAACCTGATCCATAAGAGGAACTTCAATCTCCTTGATATCTGCTGTAAGAATACAGTAGGCCATAAACAACCAGGAGTTTCCTGACGTTAAATTCATGAGCAGTGCTCTGATAGACTTTGTTGGAAGCTTGTTTGAGATGCAAATGTCAGAGGTGGCCTTGTTTGCCATGACCATAACATAGTGGAGTTTATATTCATGAAAGGAGGAAACAGGGAGTGTTTTTCTGTTGGAGGGAAAGAGGGCTCTGCCTCTATGTGGACAGTCTGGATCATGGGGACAAAATCAATTGTATGAGGTTCAACAAAGGGAAGTTCTGGGTCCTGCCCTTGGGTCAGGCAGTACTACAGGCTTGAGGATGACTGTTTGGAAAGCTGGTGGGTTGAAGAGATCTGGGGATGCTTGTCAAAAGCATCTTTGGCTTGGATCAGCAGCAATGTGGCCAGCAGGACTGGGACAGTAAATTTCCCCTGGTACTTGGCACTGGTGAGGTGTAGTGGTTTGTTTTAGGCCTTTTCCTGACAATGAGGTCATAGATAAGGAAGTATTCCATCCTATTTTTCATGTAAGCAGAGACATAAAATGAAGGGGAGGAAGTGAGGCAAGGCAGTTCTCTTCTGGTAGTGAAACAGTGAACAAGCTTCTTTCTAGCTGTTCCTTGTGAGGGGAGCAGGCCTGCAGGTGTGAGTTGTTGCCATCTCTTAATCTGGGGGGACTGGTAGCATGTTGGGATGCTCTGAGAAGCCAAGGCATTTGTCTTTGGGAAGTATGTAGCTTACTCTTTGCTCTGTGTGTGTGTGTGTGTGTGTGTGTATTGGTGGATCCCTCTCTCTGGTTTCTCACCCTGGGGGAGGGGTGGGGAATTCTCACCCATGCTGAATGGCAGTTTTTGTGATTGGTTCTTGGTCTGTGTGTGTGTAGTAGCTTAGTTTCCTTTGCTTCTATGTGTATACATATTAGTAACTGTATATAAATGTATATCTCTCTCTCTCTCTCTTTGATTTTGCTACTCTGATTTTTGAAGTTTTTCTTTTCCTTTCACCTTTTATGTGGGCCTGAGTACCTGGCAATTGGCCAGGGTCAACTAGCCACATGATGTTGGACCTCAAGTCCTGTGCCTTGTGTCCAACCCTCACTACAAGAAAAATACCGAGGTGCTGGAACGAGTCCTCTGGAGGGCACTGAAACTGGTGAAGGGTCTGGAGCAGAAGTCTTATGGGGAGTGCCTGAGGGAGCTGCTGGGTTTAGACTGGAGAAAAAGACAGATAAGGGGCAGCCTTTCACTCTCTACAACTACCTGAAAGAAGGCTGTAATGAGATGGGGATCCATCTCTTCATCCAAGTAACAAGCAACAGGATGAGAGAAAAATGGCTATAAATTGTCCCAGGGAGGTTTGGATTGGCTATTAGGAAATACTTCTTTATCAAAAATGTTTGTTATTCGTGGGAACAGGCTGCTCATGGAAGGGTTTGAGTCACCATCACTGGAGGTTTTTGAAAGACATATGGGTGTGGGGTACTTAGCATCATGGCTTAGTGGAATTGACAGTGTCAGGTTAATGGTTGAACTTGATAATCTTAAGGATATTTTCCAACATAAAAATTCTATGATTCTATAAGAAGAGAATATACAGAAGGTGGAAGGTAATATGGGATACCTGAGAGAAATACATAGATTAAAGATATGGCTGGGAAAGGCAAAGCTCATCCTGTGTGTAATGACAAATGCAATAAGAAAGGCATATATAAGTACATATGTAGTAAAAGAAGACTAGGCAAAATGTATGCACACTCCTGAATGGGGCAGAACTGTTGACACAGAACATGGAAAACAGTGAGATCCTGAAGGTTTTCTTTGCCTCAGTCCTTATTAGAAAGACCAGCCTTCAGGAGCTGAGGATCCTTTAAGCTGGGAAGGGGTGTGTATGTGTGTGTGTGTGTATGTATGTGTGTGTGTGTGTGTGTGTGTGTGTGTGTGTGTGTAAGTCTGAAGCAAGGAAGACTTACTGTTGATGGAAGTGGATCAGATCAGGGAATACTTAAGCAAAATGGGCATACATAAGCCCATGGACACAGATCTGATATACCTAAGCTTTGGAAGTGTTGACAGATGTTATTGCAAGGATACTTTAGGCAATATTTCAATGTTAACAGCAATTGAAAGTGGAATCTGAAGACTGGAGGAAAGCCAATGTCACTTTTGTCTTCAAAAAGCTCCTAAAGAAGGACTCTGCAGACAGGTCTGACTCACCTCAGTTCTCTGTGGGAACAGCTAAACTTAGAAACCATTTCCAGAGTCAAGAAAGACATAGGAATGATCAGGAATGGTCAGCATGGATTCACATGGGAGAAGTCATATTTCAACAACCTCATAATCTTTTACAATGACTGACTTGGTGTATGAAGGAAGAGCAACTGATATTGCTCCCCTTGACTTCAGCAGGGCTTTTGACACTGTCTCCCTGCAGATCACTGAAGAGAAGCTAATGAAGAATGGTTGGATGAGCAGTCAGATCCAGTGATACAAACTCTTAAGTGAAGGCTAGTAACTAACACTGTACCTTAGATGTCTGTACTAGGTCCATTGATGATCTGGATGATCATCTGGGGCAGAGTGTAGCCTCAGCAAGTTTGCTGCTAACACAAAACTGAGAGGAACACTTGAGGCATCAAAAGGTTATGTTGTCATCCAGAGACCTCAAAATGCTGGACAAATGGCTTGACAGAAACCTCATTAAATTCAGGAAAGTAAAGTGCAAAGCTCTTCTTCTGGTAAGAATAACCCTATACACCAGTATATGCTGAGGGCCAATTGCCTGGAAAAGCAGCTTCACAGCAAAGGCCTTGGGGTTCTTGGTGGAAGTCAAGCTGAGCATGAACTAGTAATGCGCCCTTACTGGAAGAAAGACCAGCAATATCCGGGGCTGTATTAGAAGGTGTGTTGCCAGCAGATCATGGGAACTAATCCTTCCCCTCTCCTCAGCACTGTTATGGTCACACCTGGAGCCTTAGGCCAGTTCTGGGCTCCCCAGTACAAAATAGATAGAGCCATACCAGAGGCAGTGCACTGAAGGACCATGGAGATATTAAAGAATTTGTGCATCCTTTCTGTGAGGAAAGACCGTGAGAGCTGGATTTGTTCAGCTTTGAGTGAGAAGGCTCATGAGGGATCTTCTGGTGTGTACAAACAGCCGAAGGGAGAGAACAAGAGGATGGAGCCAGGCTCTTTCTAGTGGTGTCAAATGACAGGGTCAGGGCCAATGGGCACAAACTGAGACACAAGAACACTAAGAGACACTTCTACACAGTGAAGATGAACAAGTGCTGGAATAGGTTGCTCAGGGTTGTTGTGAAGTCTTCATCCTTGGAAATGTTTCAAAAACCACCTGGACATCTTTCATTTTTAATTGGTTCCATGTGACCCTGTTTGAACATGGGAGTTGGCAAAATGACCTCTAGAGATCCCTTTCAACCTTGACCATTCTGTGATGCTGTTCCCAGACCCATTTAATTTCTCACATATAGGTATGGCTGATATAACAGAAACTCAGATAGAGAACTCTGAGTCTTACCAGCTGCTTGAAACTTGTCATCTTAATCTGGTATAATGACTTTGGGACTCTTTTTCAAAGTACTCATTTTTAGTATCCAACTGTGCAAGTGGCAAGAGTGGAATATGCACAAAACCCTTGTTTAAACTGCAGTTATTATTACTAAAATGGTCTTAACGATGCACCTAGGTTGGGGCAACATCCGTTGTCAACACAGGCTCAGAGATGAACAGATCATGAACATGCCTGCTGAGAAGGACCTGGGGGTGCTGGTGAATGAGAGGCTGGACATGAGCTGTCAAAGTGCTCTTGCAGGCCAGAAAGCCACTTGTGCCCTGGGCTACATAAAAAACAGCATAGCTAGCACATTGAGGGAAGCAATTCACTCCACTTTCATGAGACCTGGAGTGAAAAGTGGAATGCTACATCCAGCTCTCAGACTCCCCAGCACAGAAAGGACATCTACATGTTGGAGCATCTCCAGATGAGGGCCACCAAGATGATCAGAGGGCTGGAGCGCCCCTTCTATGAAGAAAGGCTGAGAGAGTTGGGGTTGTTCAGCCTGGAGAAGAGAGGCTCCAGGGTGTCCTTATAGCATCCTTTCAGTACCCAAAGTGGGCCTACATGGGAGATGGAGAGGACAAGTTGTGACAGGAAAAAATGATAAAATCATGGTGTTACCCTGCACCCTGCAACCTATGGAATATAAATACATATTGCAACATACAAACAAAAGGAGTCTGGGCACAGAGTACCTTGTAAATGTCTAATTTGAAGATTACAAGGAGGAGAACTGTTGAAGTGGAGGAAAAAAATCTAACAGTTCTAAAATAAATTTCCATAATTTTGTTGCAGAGTCACTGAGGCAAGCAGAGTCAATGTGGTAGAGCAGAAACATATGGAACACCTTAATTTTTGGACCTAAAACTCCATTACCTGTCTATCAATCCTATACTTTGAAAGGAATCACTGCAGAGGATTATCCAGGCAACATCCCTAAAATTACTTCAGACTTATGCAGGAACAGATCACATTCTCAGGAATGCAAGAAAACAGTTATTGGCAAAACAGACCTTTTAGAACATTTGCCCTTTCAGCAAGAAAGACAGTGTAAAAAAGACTCACAACACCTTCACAGATTCTCTGGTCTCCCTGTTGGGAACTAACTCATACTTTCAAGACTTTGACAGGCTTTGATTAAGCATGCGAAACTAATGACCTTACATCTACTGAACCAGAGGAATCAGAAGTAAGGCTACTGTGACAAACAATAAATGAACTAAGTGTATGTTTTCTTTCCCTGACTCTGCACTTCTCTTTTTCCTTTCCGGATAGATAGGAAAAAAAACTGGGGAAGAGTAAAGGGTTGCTTTTGGACTTGCTCACCCTTCAAATAACACAGTTCAACATACAGAGCTTATTGTTGAAGGTTGTTGGTGAGGTTAGATGTCAGGGCAGGACTGGCATCATTCAAAGCCGCCATACCAAGAGAAGATTAAAATCAACATAACCTATGGTTGCAATTTAGTCCTAGATAGACATTAGTGAGTAGTCTGTTCTTCTTCCCCACAGTGCCTCCTAAAACCTTTCCACAAAATTCATACTTCTTATCCCATGTGAAAATAACCAGATTAAAAAATCAAATCAGATTTTAATACAACCAACATACAACCCCCCAAATCAACAAAACAGAGACAAATAGTGCTTAATATAGAGTCATAAAAATCCATGCATTTCATGCCCTCCAGCATCTCTGTTAGCTGCCAAGGAAGGCCCCAATTCAGTAATGGCTAATATTGTGCATTGTTAAGCATAGATGAATTAATGTTTTAACTCTGCTGCATTACCTGTGAAGTTCGTCTGGTTATAAGAACTCCATTCTTATCAATAAGAACATTTTAAAATTAGTAGCTCAGACAAAATTGATACAACAATATGCTTATGATTCTACCAACTTTATTAATTCTTTATTTCCCTACATTTATTTTGTGAGGAGAAATCCAGGTATTTCATTCCAAGTTTTTTTGTCTCATAAGTATTTTATTAGGGAATCAGCCAGTCAGGAGGTAAAGGTCCTTCCTACTTGGACAGCCTTTCATAAAGCATGATCATAAACTGAGGTATCAAAGTTAAAAAAATAATTAGGCTGTTTGTAACAATATTCAAATTTGTGATTATGAATACATGATACACAATCTATTGACTAAAGAATGCAACACAGCTGAAGTTATTTAAAAAGTGTGGCTGGAAGCCTTTAAAATCACTTTAGTATTTCAAGGACCTACAGAATTGGTGACATACTGTTCATGTAAATTCACAGAGGAATGCCATGAATAGGAGCAAGCTCTGGTTTGACAAAAAGTTGCTAGAAATCTGTTAGACTCCTGTATTTAATTCTGCTTGAAATATACTAGCCTTGGAGAGTCAGACTGACCTGAGAGAGTGAGGCATTTTTGTCCACTGTCCATATGCAGCAGCAAGGCATATATTAGAGCTAGAATATTTGCTGGAAGAGATGCCACTACTTTGGTTCCTGGATTCTTGAGTTTATAAATGCATACGTGTATATAGAGGTAGGTTCTGCTTTCCTAACCTTTTTCTCTCAATTTGCCATACAATGAAACAGAATGGAAGGATAAGAGCCATTGTGGGAACAGACAGCAATCTAAACAAAGGGAAGCTCAAATCACATATGTAGTACTAAGCTGGCTGTATTTTTTTTTTTTTTACAAACTGTTTAGTGACATGCAGCTGAAAATAGATTTAGGCTTATAAAGAGATGACATAGATCTAAAAAAAATACAGTAAATTTCCCCAGCAACTGTGATGCATTCATTTGGCATTGTGCAGTACTGCTTCTGCCTGCAGAGCACAAGGCTTCCTTGACCTTACACTTGCTCGGATCTTGTGTAGGAACTGTTGCTGCATGAACTATTAGGTATCCATGCAGGCTGAAGAACTTGGATAGCATTTTGTTTTTCATTCCCTGACAGACAACTTTTACCTTTTCTTTGACAGATTCTTTATCATAATCTCTTTCTCTCCTTCTTCCACTGTCCTTTTTTGTTTCTCTTGCTATGATAATTGTGATGGCTAAAATTCTAGACATTCCCAGTTAGGGGGGCAATAACTGAAGACCTTTATTGAAAGCATGCTTCACAATATATAAGGGTAGTAGGTAGTAGGTGTAACTTGATAACATTTGTATTGGGTAAGGAGGGAGGCTCTGGGTGGTTACATATCAGGTTCAGACAGGAGGAAAAGCAAAGGAATTCTTACAGATAACTACAACCTTATTACAAACCTAAAACAATCCGGGCTCTTAAACTAAGGTAGTGATATTTTTAATAGACAAGTCTTGAATTCTCTCTTCTTCTGTGAATTCTCAAGGCTTAGGGAAGAGAGCTTCTTTCCTCCCTTCACAGCTCCAAGGCCGACTGGATAGTCCTGTTAACATCTTTCTTGTTGATAGACAGTTTCCAGATACTCCCAACAATTCTCCTTTTTTTGTTTTCTTTGCTGGAAACAAACACTTGAGAGAAACTTCTGTTAATAAATCAGGAAAGTAAGCAAGGGATACATAATAAAATGCAAAAGAATACAAAATTTAAAAACACTACAACGATAAGTATTTTCTTTCAACCATGGACCAATATGAAACATGTTTAGCCAATTAAGCAAACTACCTAATTTGTTCTCATTGTTTACTTACAGAATTTTATTCTTAAAAATCTTTATTTAAGCAAAACTTCTAAAACTCTATATTAAAGCTGACTCATGAGCAAGTGACTTTAATGAAACAAATAGCCTGATGATTTTTTAGGGTTTGTGTGTTTCCTTGACTTTTAACTGTTTCTGAGGGTGTTTTTGAATACAGAGTTTTTTCTTGAAAAGTTATTGAAATTCCTAGAAACATTTATTGAAACTAAATATTTCTGCAAAGGAATAACTGTACTTAATTCAGGGTCATGTGTCTTCTGTTTTTCATCTGAGGGTGCTTATGTATATATGAGATAGCATGGTGTACTTTGTGAGTAAAACAGAACATACAGAACATATATATGATCATACTTTCATACACTTACATACTTCTATTCATTCCTTCACACATGCACACATGATGGTCATCATCCATACACTAATACAAACAGACTTTTGAGTTTTATTTTGCTGTATCTTATGATTATGACATGAGAAATTGGCATTCTTGTTCCTTTTTCTTGGATTAGCAATATCTAACTATATGTTTTCTTGGTCCTTGAACTAATGCTTTGATGAAAATATAACCTGCAAAACATAAACATTCCTGCATCATGTTCAATTTTAAAATTCAAAATATGCAAAACCATGTAATTTTTCATAAACATTCCTACAGTTCAGAGATTTAGAGGTAATATTATACCTATTAACCTATTATAATTCCCACAGAGGTCAGAGTAGGAACTTGATAGATAGGCAGTCTTGGTGCCTGTTTGGTTTGTTCTGTTGTAGCAGAGACATCTGCAGCAACATCTGACTTTTCCCAGCTGTGCAGCACAAAAAGCTGTTCCTATTTATAGGAGCCATATTCAAAAAGAAAAATAATTTCCAAGTTAAGAACAAATGCCTAACCATATCTCATATTCTCTGATGCTAATTACTCCAGTACCACCAAGTACACCTCCAATGGCGTCATTTGCAAAATATATCATCTTATCAAATGGCAAGATTGTTGCATAGTATCATGTTACAGTATATTTTACAATCTAATCTGTCAGATGTGTAAAATAACTTTTCACTGTTCCTTTATCTTCTAAAATTCAAATGGTGTGAATGGTTAACATACCTTCTTGGACGAATAGAACACAGATAAAAAGCCACATAAAAGTGTAGACTCATATTGGGGCCTGAAAAGCATGTAAATTTCAAATGCCTTTCAGAACCCTTAAGGGAAAAACTGATCATACAAACAGAAGGAAATAGAGATCCAATTGTCTTCTCAGACTTGCAGTTTTCTCATCAGATTATCATGTGACACTGCTCAAACTCTCAAAAGTAGGAAAGAAAATTTCTTCTTTATTTATGCTACCATCTTTAAACTGTGGATCAAGGCAAAAAGTACAAATTCAAAATTCAGCTACTATCCAGTGATTATGTACATACCACATAAGAATTTGTAAAAATTTTGCACTGTACTAGGATTCAATTGTACATATACCAAACTACTTCCTGTTTGATGCATTATAGACTCAATTCCCACATGGCCAAACCTGTTGAGGATATTTACTATTTTTTAAAAAAGGGCATATTAAATAAGGGACTTGAATTAACAAATCGAATCTCAGAAAGCAGGAATGAATTCTGATCTCCACCTACAAATGAAAGAAGTAATTTGAAACTATGTTTACTACTGCTTCTTTGAGCTTTAAGAAAGCTTTTATTAATACAGTTTGATATAGGAAAGGGGCATGCTTTAAATGGATTGGTCCATAGTCCCTAGTTATTCTAAATTAAAATGTTATTTTAAAGAATGTGCTGTGATCTAGCATGATAAATTTATCAGAATACTTCTAAAATTAAGAGATTTATTTTTTTTTAATTTATTCAGTATTCACTGATTGGGCTGAGCTATCTACATTTTTTTAGAGATAGTAATAAAATTATAGATCAGTTTAAGTTGGAAAAAACCCTTAAAATAATGGAGTCCAGCCATTAACTTGACACAGCCAAGTCTACCACTAAAACTCAGCTCTAAGTGTCATATTTACACTTCTTTTAAATGCCTCTAGAAATGGTGACTCCACCAGTTCCCTCAACAATCTTTTCCAACAACCCTTTCAGTCAAGGAGTTTTCCCTAATATCCAATATAACCCTATGCACCAGTACAGTCTGGGAGCTGACTTGCTGCAAAGCAGTTCAACAGAGAAGGATCTGGGGGATTGTGGTGTATAACAAGCTGCCCATGAGCCAGCAATGTGCCCTAGTGGCCAACAAGGCCACTGGTATCCTCGGCTGCATTAGGAAGACCAGATCGAGGAAGGTGATTCTTTCCCCTTACTTTGCCTCGGTAAGGCCACATCCAGAGTACTGTGCCCAGTCCTGTGCTTCTCAGTTCGTGAAAGACAAGGAAACCCTGGAGAGGTTGAAGAGAAGGACTGGAGCACCTCACTTATGAGTAAAGGCTGAGGGAATTTGGCCTGTTTAGCCTGGAGAAGAAAAGACTGAGAGAGGATTTTACCAATGCATGCAAATATCTGAATGGTCAGTGTCAAGATGATGGGGCCAGGCTCTTTTCAGTGCTTCCTAGTAACAGGATAACAGGCAATGAGCACAGACTGAAACACAGTTCCATCAGAGAATCAGGGAAAACTTCTTTACTTTGAGACTGACAAAGTCCTTGAATAGGCTACCCAAAGAGGCTCCTTCTCTGAAGGTATTCAAAACCCATACGGATGTGATATTGTGTAATCTGTTCCAGTGAAACTGTTTGAGCAAGGAGGTTGGACTGGATGATCTCCAGAAGTCCTTTCTAACCCCAACCATTCTGTGATTCTATAACATAACATACAATACATTTATTGCAAATACCTTTCAGTCACAAATTATATGAAAAAAATTAATATAATATTTTGTTTTGTAGTGCTGTTTGACCTTTAGAAGTGACATGGAGCTGATTTATCATTTAGCATTCTCAGATACTGATTAGTTAGAAGTGCATGTTTGAGTTTCTAACTATGATATTTCTTTAATATAAAGAAATACTATCAAATATTACAGGGGGCCAGTAAGATCCCTACTGCCTTTGGAAAAATTATGCCAGTTAATAATTACATTATTAGAGGACGTATATATAAGTATATAATGTTTGCAGAAAATCTGACGTCCAGATGATTAATGAAGCCATTAGAGTTTTCATACCTGTTTTTTCTAAGATATTTTCAACATATGGTAACACATAGACACATAAAAATTTGTCCAAAAGTGGCATTAATTGTAATGGTAGGCAGCAGATTTTCAGTCTTTAAATACATGAATATAGATGAATGCTTATTTTCTGTATTAAGGATTCCAATATTTGTAGTCTTTAAAAAACCCTTTTTTTTTTCCTCCACTCTTAGGATTTCAGTAGCAAGGCTGTAGCACACATGCCATTCCATGCCATAACATAGCATAAAATAACAGTTCTTCTGAGTATCATCAAAGAGAGGAAAATATCAGAGATAAGATCCTTCTTGTGAAGACAGAAAATATCTTCAAACTTTCTGGCCTTAAATCATTCAACAAAAAAGAACAAACAAACAAAAAACAAACAAAAACACAGAACCAAAATCAAACCAAACAAAAACCCCAAAAAAACCCCAAACAAACCCCAAAAAATTTCTCAAGAAAACAAACAAAACCACTCAAGCAAACAGAAAAATGGCCTACCTTAAATGCACTTCCCTGCCACGTATTTGGCTTTATGTAAAGTACAATTTTAAAGACACATATGCCTTAAAAATTACAGATGTTTTATCCTCTTCCCCTTTCCCCCAAATGATGTTTCCACCTTTGTGATATTTACAGCTCCAGTGCTATCTGTAAAAAACTGAGTCAGAGGTACACACATCCCAATCTGTAATATAGGGCACACTGATACAGTTAGCGTTCCTGACTGTATTCCTAACTGTATTAGCATGCACTATATTACAGATATCCCTCTTCTATTTGGTGGCCTCCCCTCCTCCTGTCCCAAAATCATGTTTATTTTTCTCTCTTGGCTGTGCTTGGTTATGATAATTGGCATTTGATGTTATTTATGCCCAAAATTCATATTTTAGATCTTCTGATTTTCCTGTCATGAACACTTCCAAAGATAAAGCAGGATCAGAAACCACTGCAAAGTTTACTATCCCTATCTTGCTCTTGCAAATTTCACTTTGTAACCCCCAAGTTTGCACAAGAATTGAAGAGCAGAAGTCAGTGAACTGGTAGGGAGAGGAAGGCAAGCCAAAAGTAGTGCTCCTTAAGTTGAAATAATGCTGACTTACTGAAGGACCTTCAGTAATGACAGTGACTTCTGTCAGTCTTCTAGGATCATTAAAAGGTCTTCAAGGCTTGGGGCAGGTGCCCAGCTGTACAGATATAGAATACAGAAACTGAAGGAATTTTTCTGGAGAAGATTTTCTTCATTAGCTTTTCACACTGACAAATTGAAGAAATACACATTGGAGTTTTGAATTGTTTACTCTAAATTTCATTAATCATGGTGTTTCTACATGCTTACTACTGAAAATCATATTGTGGCGATTCACCTGCATAGGCACAAACACAAATGATCAAAAAAATTTCTGAATAATCTAGAGAAAGGACTCCAGCACTAATTGCATATTTACAACAAAAGCTTATTTCATGAAAAGGCAAAATTTAAATGATGGAAGAAATTGAGTAAGGACAAATAAAAAAAGAGAGAAAGATAAAAACTGCACAATAAAGGAAGTGCTGTGATACTAGTGTCTCTCAATAATTTCAGCTTTTTCATTTTTATGCTATCTTGATATATTTCAGGTTTAGAAGTGATTTAATACATTTGTGGAAAAAATGTCCTGACTGCTGCTTTTGCTTCTGCAGGAGACTGAGAAAGCCTGATCAGGTACTTTCTGAGTACTGACGGAGAAGGGAAAAATAATCTTGTACAATAGTGTAATATTTAAAGCTGAGGAAAGGTGATAGCTGGAGATGCCACAAAATGTAGGATTTATTTGTGTTTCCTCAAATAACTCTCAGGCCTTGCCATTGCTCTTCATGTGGAAACTACTGTTTTGTTGCCATCCACTTTTAAGATGTAATCCTGAGTTTGGAAATGTAAAACTGTTTCAAGGCTCCTTACGCTTTTAAGTGCCGAGCAATGCCAGATGACGACCATGTAACACAGATAGGGCGAAAAGCCGTGGTGAAACACAGATGACTGTGAGACCCTAGGTTCAACCCACCTGCTTGCCCAAATGTTTTACTTGTATTTAAGACCCCCAAAATTTCACCCACCTAATTTTTGCAAAGCCTTTTGTTTCTTCAATATCTTGAGATTTTGTAAGAGAGAAAACACTACATATATTTCCCAAGAGATTTCTTTTAATTTAGTGAGAAAATAGGCATTTTGGCAAAAGTTTTACAGGGGTAACATACAACCAAGGAAAAGAAACACTACACAAAGCATCCAGCACACACTAACTCACACAGCTTAGTAAAATACAAGCCATCGCTTTTAAGTTACCCAACATATTACAAAAGAAAAGAAAAGAAAGAGTAAAGAAAGGAGATTAAGAGAAGAAACAGGAGTAAAGAGGGAGAGAGAAGAAGAGAGAAGGAGTAAAGAGAGAGATTTGAATAAGAGAAAAATAGTTCCCACTAAGAATCCTTCACATGGTGACAGCTAGAGAGGAAAGAGAGTACCCATGCTGCTGTATTATGTACTCTGGCCCTTTATGGACCACCCCCCAGGTGGGACCTCTGGCTCACTGACCACTCTGTAGCTCTAGACTAGAGTGACTGGTGCACAGACAATCAGGGAGCGTGGTGTGTTGTGCTCACAGGTTGTCCTTTTGACTGATGAATGCTGCATGCTCTTACTGTGAGCCTGTCATGTGAGTTCCAAGGCTGCAGGCCTGGTCCCTCCCCACCACACAGACACACACCTGAGTTTGTTTGAACCCAATAATTACATAATCCGCTGAGATTTGAGTCAATTTTCTCACAATGACCAAGGGAAAATATTCCAAACCAAAGGGCTCTTACTGGACTGGAGCCTCTGTTCCAGAGAAACTTCCTTTTTGAATTTTCTCAATGACAGCAGACACTCTCATTAGTTTACATACCTTCTGATCCCAAAAGCTCTTTGTATGAAAACATTAATACATTTCTAGTGTAAATTTGCAAATAATATGGATCTCAATAAGTGGAAAGCAATAAAACCAGCAATGCTATTTGTAAAGTCAGAATTAATTATCATAATAAATATTATCATATGTTCTCACTGTAAGAACTTGTGTGTTAGATAGTAGCTTTTAAAATCCACTTTATTTTTGCTACCAGAAAACTATAGCAAAGACTTTCCTCATACTGGTAAGGATCAAAGTTGGCTATTCCATTATTCAACAAATTCGGTAATTGAATTATCCACAAATAAGCACAGCACATACCTACTAAAATTTAGCACTAAGGCATTTTGAGCTAATTATCTAAATAATCAAGAATTTCATAAGACAGATGGAGTTGTGTTGTATCCTTTCAGTTACATTTTCCAATATGTCGTGCTAGGCTACCCTCTGAGTTTTGATGCATGTTAGAGCTTCATTATAGTATGTATATCATCCTATGAGTAGGATTATTAGTGTAATTACTATTGCTGGTGCACTGCTTTTGGTCTTGCTAAGCAATGGTGTCTGAACAGAAGTCTAGAAATTTGTTTCTCCTTGTGATGTGTTCTGACACCAGGTGAACTTACACAGAGTTCTTACTCCTCACTGTAGGGGAAATTTCTCAGTACATCATTTTGATTATTACTTAATATTGCTGGAAATTGACATTCTAATCCTACTTCATTAGAGAAAAAGCCAATAGGATCACATTGTAAAAGTACAAAAAAAATTCATTCCCACAGATTGCCACTTGTTTCATTGAACTGGCACTGAAGTTAATTTAGTCATACTTTCTTGCTAAGGACTTTTGCTTTAAGGATTGCAAGCCACAGTATTGGCCTTGATTATTTGTCTGGGAAATAATATCACTTTAATAAAATATTGCATTAAGAAATAAGAGTATGTCCAGACTTTGGTTGCTTTGTCCTATATTACAATGTGCATTTAAAAAAACCCCACTTTTAATCTTAAAAATTAAAGATAAATCTTCATTCTTGAAAACAGCTCACTAACTGACACAGTATTTGATTATTTTGTACATACAGCGTTGAGCCACATACATATCCTATTAATATTTCCCTTCAGTTGCAAGTCTGAATTTATGAACTGCCTGATCATTATTTTAATGATTGCTGAAAAGACACCAAAATATATAAATGTTATACTTTTATATCCATTCTCAAAAGAAAAAAAATAATCTGAGAAATATTGTGAGGAATTTGAAAATATTCCACACAAAGTAATTCTAAGTAAAGAAAACAAAAACCATTCTTTTAGTCTAAGCTACAGCTAAATGAAACCAATCTAAATTAAACCATGGTGTCATGTGAAAGAGTCATGTATGGCTAAATGACAGCCCATAAAGAATTTAGAATCACAGATTATCTTAGGTTCACAGGGTGTTAAGGTTGTAATTTGGTCTTATGCTTTGCTCAGAACAGAAATAACTTAAATCAGGTTGTACAGGGCCTTGTCCAGTTGAGTTTCGAATATCTGCAAGAATGGAGACATGTTTGATTTTACAAGGATGGAAATAAAATTCTTTTTATTTAAATAAGAAAATTTCTGCACAAACTTTCAAAATCCAACAATTTGTATTTGTGAAATGTGAAAAAATATTTTCTTTGAGTTTGATGAAATTTTAAAACAACCAGCACTACTGATATTATTTTTCATTTTCTTTTGAAATTTGCAACAAGTGCCTCAGGTTTTCAGTCTCAGATTAGATGTGCAGTGAGTTCACCTTGGCTGAATGCCAGTTTCCCACACAGCTGCTCTATCACTCCCCTTCCCAGCTGGACAGGGGAGAGAGTAAGGTGGGGAAAAATCCCCAAACCAACACAAATCATGGGTTGCGATACTGCAGTTTGTATTTAGGTAAAAAGCAAAAAGCAGTGTGTGCATGCACAAAGCAAAAGCTAGCAGTTAAGCTCTACTTTCCACAAGCAGTGATGGCCTGCCGCTTCTCTGAGAAGCAACGCTCCAGCATGCATAACGGGTGTCAGCAGCAGCCGTCAGAGACAAGGAATGCCCATGTTCCTGCTCCTTGCCTCAGCTTTTATATCTGGGTTGACGTCATATAGCATGGACCCTTGGTCAGTGTGGGCCAGCTGACCTACTGTGTCCCCTCTCAGGATCTTGCCTTCCATTGAAGAAGAAATGTTACAGTGTTGTGCTCGGCAGTAGCCAAAACATGGGTGTGATATCAACACTCTTCTAGCTACCAATGCAGAGGACAGCACTGTGAGGGCTACTATGGGAAAATAAATTCTGGCCTAGCCAGACCCACCACAGATGTAAATGTCAAATGAACATTAGATTATTTTATTATGCCATCAAAAATAAAAAAGAGTGCCTGTAAATGAATGTTTGCCCACACATTTTATACTTTTTTTCTTTCCAAAGTTGTAAAAGTATTTACTAAGGTAATTACATATTTTAGGGATGCAGTTAGATGCATTAAAAACCTACACAGAATTAACTGTAGTTAATATTTGACTAAATTGCTTGCATTAAAAAAAAACTGGATGAAGTCACAATAAATGTGTCATAAGAAGGGTGGTAAGATCTGAGATGGATTTATAACTGATAAAAATTGAGAAAAGTAACCTTCCTTCCTCACACTGCTTTCACAAAGTGAGGTTTCTGCAGACTATATATGATGTGCCTCATTTTATCTGTGTGTCTTTCAAATCACTTCTAGGAAACTTCATGCTATGATGAGCTTGGCCCTGATATTTTCAACAATAATGTGGTGTTGGTCTTGTGGATTATACAACTGGAGTTTCTAAATCACCAGTGAGACAACCTTAATTTCTTATTTAACTATGGCACACTGCCATAGTTTCACAAAAATCTTCAAAGACACAGTCAGTGAACAGTCCATAAGGGAAACTTCATCTTAAACAGGCCGAACTAGTGCTTTTAATCACTTTTGAATGTTTTACCTCTTTTTAATGTGCTATGAAAATTCTTATTTATCATTACAATTCTCAAACATTTTAATGCATTAGAACTGTTCTCCTCAGCAAAGTCTTTTAATTACAAGATACAGTTTAATAAAACATTGACTTAAGTACATTTTTTTCATCCCTTCCTCTCAAAACATGGTGAACACCTGTAGAAGCTGCTTGAAGTTCTTTGATATTTTTCAATTCCTTTTCATTTCTACCTTTTTCAGTATACTTCAGCTTTTTGGAGAGGTAACGGAACACATTTGCTAGTTTCAGTGAGAATTTTTATATCAGAATCATGAAATTTAATCTAACACATTTACTTTGACTGTAAAAGAATAAACTTATAGAGAAGTTAATATTTACCAAAATCATTAGTAAATTTCAATACATCGTTCCAGGTCTTAATAGTTTCAATAGGACTCAGTCATAATATTTTTTATACTACTACCTTGATTATTTCACTCAAATAACTCAATAGTTAATTATGAAAGGGTTAAAATCTGATGACCTTTGTTGTAAAGTGATTTATTATAATAATTGATTTTTTTTAGTGAAATAGTGGTTTGGTACTTCAATTTGCATCAAAGAATAATGGATGAACTCATCTTACTTTTTTATTCCAAGCCTTGGAGGCAGGATTCAAAACTGATTTATACCTGAACATATGTGTTAAAAAGAGCTGCACCATGCTATATTTTAAACAGTATTCTTCCCACTCTCTTTCTTATTAGTTCCTCTGGCATTTGAAAAAAATAACAAACCGATAATCAAAATGTGAATTTACATTTTTTCTTCATATGCCATTTGTGGTTAAAATGACAGTTATTTTCTAGCCTCAGTTTTAACATTCCTTGCATTTTTGCTATTAGTAGCAAATAAATAAGAGAATTTCAAATGTCTGTTTGTAAAGCTAAGTCCCTTTTCCTTGTTTGTATTCTTTTCTCATAAATTCTGCCAAACAGATGTATATTCTTGTTGTCAGCTGTATTTGTCACTGTACAAGCTGTCTCTTACCAGTTTTTCAGCATGTTGTTAGACATGATTTATGGTGTGCTGTCCTCCCATAGTGTCTTTTAAAAGAAGCCAATCTGACTACCATTCCTGAATGAAGAAGTCCAAATAGTAGTCAGAAGAGCATAGTACTTATATGATCATCTGTAACCTGATGTTTATTTAGTCTCACAGTTTTCAATTGTTGGTCATTTTGGAGGTAATGTTAAAAAGGAACATGTTACTGTATTTCATTCTCATTGGAACCATAAACAGCAATTCATCCAAATACCACCATATTTTATATATTTTTAAACTAAAGAATGCATTTTTTCCTGTGGTTTTAAACATCCTCTATTACATTGAAAGTTAATCTCCTTGTGCTATCAATGTTGAGTTATTGACCAATTATCTCCTCATATAACTGTTCACAAGAGATAATACATGGATAGTGCATAAATCTCAAGATTCACTGTCACTTCATAGATCCAGACAAGGCAGAATTAATCATCATAATCTAATTGCCCATTAACACATCTGCCATAAAAACCTGTGTTTCTTTCAGAAATGCATATTTACTCCCCTATGAAAAATTGGTCTATCTCAATCATACAGACACTGACATAAGACCAATGACTTAGAACAAGAAGGAAAATGATGGTAAATACATTAAATATCCATTTAATGGAAAAACCTCCAGTCCCCAATTCAAAAATTTAAAACTTTTCACTGAAGACACCATACAAGATCCATTTTCTTTTCAGTGTTTTTCAATATTCAGTATTCAGCAGACAGTCTACTCCAAATAGTTCCAAATATGCTTATAACTCTATAGTGTAAAATAGCTATGTTCTGTGGTACACATTATCTTAGGAAAAAAACCCATAGGATTAATATTTGTGAGTTAACATTGTCCTTTCAAACTGTATATTGTAAACTGTGCATTTCAGTTCTACTGCTATTGTCAGAAACATATGGGTGTCAAGCAATGCAAAAGTCACTTTGACTCTTCCAAGTGCTTGTGACTATTTTGCAGAGAAGTTTCTGGCCTTATTAAGTCTACTAATGGTGTTTTACCAACTTAATTCAGCATTCATGGGCACTATTCTCTCCCTTTTGTCTTCATGTATGCTCACAAGTATTTTCAAATCTGAACACTAACATTTTCACCTGAATGTGACTAGGTACATTTCACTCTAGTAGTCTTCTGTTAAAAAGATAAAAACAAAAGGCAGAGATATGACACACACCATCACTCTTCCTGACTTATTACATTCATTCATAGCATAAAACCTGTTTAGAGAACACAGCTCTCGTCGCATCTGAGAGCTGCTAATGTACCCAAAGAAAATAAAAATAACATCTGAGAGGAAGGTTCATCTAAACATTGCCATTTATTTTGTGCAGATGGTGTTGCTGTCCACGTAGGAGAAATCTTGAAATTTTGCACTGACAATAACCTACCTTTGTCTGTTTATAGCCCTAATCATCATAAATCATTCAAAGTAAAATGGCTCTGCATGCACATTGAGACTGGAATAAATAATTTTGCTTGTCAATGGTAATAATAACAATGGCAATGAAATGACTGAAAAAAAAAAAAATAGTGCTTTGGTTGTTCTCCTTTTGGGTAAATCATGTTTTTTGCTTCAAGAGCAGTATTTGCTTTTTCCACAAAAAATGCCACCAATATTTTGCCTAAATTTTAGTCACTGAAAAATTCTGTTTAGTACCTGTTTGGCAGGGATGTAGTAGGATATGTCAGACCTATTACTCCTCAGCTGGAACTGTGAGGCATAAGAGGCTGCCTCTAACTGTCCAAGCTATCACTGGTGCATAAGAAGAGTGTAGGTCAACAGACCCCTGAAATATTAACAGGCTGAGCACAGCAGAATGCAGATTTCCACACATTTTTTCCCCATATATAGTTTCTAAGTACAAGGCTTGACAAGAGCACGATTCACATGAAACTCAAGATGAACTGGCATATGCTTAAATTAGCCATTAAAAAGATACTTAAGGAAGTTTATATTAAAATGAGCCCATCTATTGGATCTCATCATCATTCTTGCAACATTCCCACTCTTCATTGGGAAGCACAATTTGGCACTCTTGCCTTGAGTTGTGAATCTCAGCTAGCCCTTCATCATAAAACAAATGCAGTGATCATGCCTTCTTCCACTTCATATACCAAGGTTCAGTGAGCAGAGTGTGTATTCTGTTGTTACAAAATCTGTGTAATTCTGTCTGAAAGGAGCTGAACACACAGTTGTCATACCTTATAAAGGAGGACATTGAGTCCTTTATGTCAAAATAGTTGCAGTATTAAAAAATGAAAGTTTTTGAGGCAGCGGAGAAAAAGGGATCCCATTTATAAATTATCCATTAGATTCAATAACTCAGTGTTGTTATATGCTCCAAAGAACACTTAACTATTTCATTATTAGCTACTATAATATATTCTTGTGTGCTGATTTATCACCTCTATGAGAAATCCTCCTCCCTTAAGTCAGTGAGTTTTTCATTATTGACTTCAAAGGGATTAAGGTTCTATGGAAAATGCTAACCTACAGAAGATGATCCCAAACAAAGAGCAAACTTGGTTGTTTGCTCTGTTTCTGAAAACTTGTTGCCGAAATGTATTCGCTTTGTAGAGCTGAAAATTATATCTGGTGTTGTGGAACATTTTTTCTCAGATGAATCCAAGGAGGCTTCATCACAAGGAAAACAAGTTAGTGAAAATTATTTTTCATAGGGTCAAATTAAGTGAACAAATAGCACTACTATGAAGTCCCTGTTACAGCAGTCATAAGGTAGTCTTGCCCTTTAGCCAAGGTGATTTCTCCTGAGGATCTCTGGTCTCTGCTGAAAACAAAATAAAATTTTCATCCTTTTCTATTTGTTTGGGGTTTTTTTGTTATTTAGGTTTCTGAATACTGTATAACTTTCCTACATAAAAAAGTAACATGTTCTGTCAGATCTGATACTGTTATTTTTTTAAGTAAGTTCTATGAAGTGAATTTAAAGTTATTATTAGCAACCAGCTAATTAACTTAATTCATGTAATCCTAGGACAGGTAAAAAAAACTGAAGTATGTTTTCATGAGTGTCAAGTACAGTATCATATGTCACTCAATGACTTTGGTAAAATTAAACAAAAATTATGCATAACCAAATCGACTTGAGTAACAAGTGTGCAGCAAATGCAAGAGAAAATGTGGAGGGAAAAGGAAGCCTACAGACAAATGATTGGAGACTGCAGCTTGGCAGCATACACAGCTTGTTGCATTGCAAAGTTTTCCGATATGTGTCTACTTTACTTTGTAAATTGTTACAGAAGGAAGAAGAAAGAAAACCTGAAGCTGCATTTTCCCAGACATAATAATGAGTTTCTGCAGAAATTGGAAGGTTATTAAGGTTTCACTGAACTCTGTTATATAACTTGTGCACACCTGATGCCTTTCTTTCTCATTGGAGAAACATGATTGTCTTCCTCCAGCTTGACTATTCATCTTTGTCTTCATGTCAGTGACGTTATATTGACCTATCTGGATGAATATCTGACCTATGGAACATGTCTCCACAAGTGGTCATTGTTTAATAAGCAGCTGTTGGTCAGGTGTTTCCAATCTGTTTTTTCTTCCCTGCTTTTTCTTTCTGTCAGTGCATTTCAATAATGAGTCAGTAGCGCTGCTGATCTGGCAATCTTTGCTTTAAAGATGGTTGTGATGCTTTAAAGATGCTTTGCTTTTGTGGTTGGTTCTTGTAAAACTGAGAATTGTCTTCCACTGCAAAACTACAGTTGACTTCAAGGAGTGCATTGGTGGGACACAGATTTCCATAGGGAGAGAATAAGAATAGTGCTCTAGGACCTTTCTCTTTCTATCCTTGCAAATTTAATAAATGCAGTTGAGCAAAATAATACTATCTCTTACACAAGATACCAGTGAGACTGTGAAGAAAATAAGAATAATTCCTGAGACTTATCCCAGGGTTTTTCACAAATATCGATGGATAATGTATTTCACTATATGAGGGATAATATGCAACCATGAATTAAGGCAGACCACAAAATTTTCCATGTTGTGAGATTCAAATACAGCTGTATAAAGAATAAGGTGCAAAATGAGATTGTGAGATTCAAATACAGCTGTATAAAGAATAAGGTGCAAAATGAGATTCTGTGCAAAGCCAGATTTGCTTTCTCTGAGAAAAGATTTTGAAGGAAAAAAATAATTGCAGGCAAAAAGTATTTTGTTTACTGGATGAAAAAAAAAAAAAAAACCCAAAAAAAAAATGGACATGTTCATACCAATATGAACCCAAACACTGACACTAAAAATCTCTTAAGCTTGCTGCCAAGGTCATGGAAAGGTGATCATTTTTTCTCTTTTTTATTAAAAAAGGAACATCAGAGACTTGAAACAACAGACAAGTGTTTATAGAGACTGGCGTAAAGTAAAAAATACTTCTATTCTTAGGAAGAAAGACTTAAATTTTAATAAAAAACTGTGAACCAAAAGCTGTACAGGTTTGCCTGCTACAAGATGCCTCACACAGAAACAATCTGACAAATGACCTCAAGGGAAGATACTTTTGTAATAAAACATTGTGTTAGACCAGGCCTTTCATAGTGCCAGTCCAATGACGGCATGGGAGGTTCTAAGATGGTATGAATGTAAGGGAAGTACACATTCATAAGTCCATGGAAACAGACTGTGGTCTATGGCATGCGCTGTTAACTTTCTGAATAACACCAGTGAAAACAGGGATGTTAGCTGCTGACATTCTGTTTGAAGTAAAAGAGAAATTAATATTACTTAGACCAACAGCAAGGTTACTGGGGCACTGTATATATACAAGAGAAAAAAAATTCAGAGACATGCCTAATATAGGAAGCTGGAGTTTACAATTTGACATTAATATTTCTGTATATATCTGATAGGAAGGGTGATGTCTTCCATGAAGGTTCATTCAGCATCCTCTGAGCACACTGCCATGCCTTTAGAGGAGTGGGTGATACTTTCTGAAAATGTTAGCCTGAAGTCACCTTTATTTTTTTTTTTTTTTTGCTTTTCAGAAAATATTTTTCAATTCAATTCAAATATTCTGCTATGATTAATAGATAGTTATCAGTATCAAAGCTAGATATGCTCAAGCTTTCTTATATAAGTGAATATGATACTGCAGTCAAGAGTATGAAATTTGAGCAGACACATTTATTATAAAGTTTCTCTTGCTCACCTCTTGTTCACATCCAGCCTATACCCTGTCAGAAACAGAGTGAAAAACATATAGCGCCTTAATGTTGTGCAAAGAGAGTTCAACAACAGCTTAACTATTTCTGAGCTTTCAGCACTGGTTTGGTCACAGCACCACATGGAACACTATGAAAAAAATTAGCCTCATCTTTGCCAGACCCAGTAAAATGGGGAAAAGAAAGAAGATAAATAAATAAAAAAAAAATTTTACCCTTGTAGCAAAATAATCCTCCAAGTAAGTAATACAAATGAAAAAAAAAAATTAAAAAACCCCTAAAAAGCATTAATAGAGAATGAGTCCATATGGGCTGAAACATAGAAATGTGAAGTATATTCTGTTTCTTTCTCCCTCTCCTCTTCTTTGGAGGCTAAATATCTTTCACTTTTGATTTAATTGTTCAAAACATAACCACATGATAAAAGTTTTTAAATAGAAATTTCTCACAGCAACACAATCAATCATATTTCCAATGCATTCACTATTTTGAGCCCCTGAGCCTCAAGGACTTCTTCTCTATGGAGCTTACTTGTTAATTTAGGACTGATCAAAGGCTAAAACATTTATCATGCTTATTAGTGAATAAACCTAGCAGCATGTATCTCAAGTGAGAAAGCAAATCCTCATTTCCTGCGAGAATGAATTGGAAATTATTCAAAGTTATTGGAAACCTTTTTCAAGAGTGATGAATTGCCAAAAGGAAGCAGTTGCTAGATGTGGAAGCTCTAGGGGTAGGAGGAATGGAAATAAAAAAAAAAAAGGCATTTTGCAAAGGTATCTATAGACTGCTTCATGGGGATTTTCTACAGCTTCCTTTGCTTTAATTGAATGTGAAATCCTGTACCAAATAAGCCTTAGAATGAAGTTACAAAGCACTGTATAGACTGTAGTGGAAATTCTTCACCTTTGTTTCTCTAGAGCCCTAATCATTTTTGGTTCCTAAAGATGAATGTTAACATGTTAGAGAGGGTTGTCTAGAACTTTGTCTGTACGAACAATTCCAGTGTGACCGCAGGAGAAGCATTAAACACTTTTGTGTGTGGTCCTACCTTTATCAGTATGTAGCAGGTTCACCTCTAAAGGTTTGGACCCATCTACAAGTAGAGTAAACTGACTACAAAACTTTCTTGGGGAAACAGGAGCTCCATAAACCTACTGGGCTATGCAGGGACTTGCTCCATCTGATGAAGGCAATCCCACCACGAGTTTTTTATTTGTTCTGCTTGATTCTTACACAAAGCTGTTACTCCATGTATTTTAATTTTTTCACTCATTTGCTTATTATCACTTCTCTAGGACACAGTCTGATCTTGCTTCATATTCCACCCAAATGCCATCCTATCTTGCTGTATGCCGATGACCTTTGATCCTGTCTCACCGGAAACTGTGGGTTTCTAAACACTTTGGTGTCTTCAAAATCCTTCAGACTTCAATGCTTTGACTTAGCTAACTACATGTTCATCTTTATATGCTGTCCAGGAGAACAAAGATTGTATAATTTTTGTGGTACTTACCTGTAATGTTTGCCAGTACATTGCTGCTCTATAGTAAATGCTACTGCAGGCATACCTTTTCAGCTCCTGTAACTGCCATACTTATGGATTCTTCAATGAAAAGGCAGAATACCCAAAAATCTATACAGAGCAAGACACAAATATTTGTCTACATCTATGTATTGTATAAGAAAGCAAAAATAATCTACAAAGGAGATGGGAGGTGTCCTGGTTTCATATAGCTGTTCTTAGCAAAGTGGTTTTTTTTGTATTGATAATTTTTCTATGCACTGATTTTGTATAATTTGATAATAAGAACATTATAAATTGCGAAACTAAGTAAGAAACTCAGTAGAACCTAGTGGCTGGAACAGCAAGAACTATGGCTTCAAAGCATTCTGAGTATTGAATTACTTTCTGGGATTTGTTTAAACTTTCTTTTTGGCTTGATTACTACTTTGCAATAGGAGCCCATCAGTGGTCTGTGCATCAACTCATTCCTGCAAGGTGCTTCAATCTCTCAATAAGGGTTTGCTCTGTAAAATTTTCAGCTTAGGACTGACAGATATTAAAGGACATTGCTACTGTCCATCCTGGACACCATCCCAAAGGAAAGAAACTTGCACTGTTGGAACATGCCTTTCAGTGATAAACCAAGTTTACTGGTGAGAATATATCTACTATTTCTATGATAAATATTAGAAACCCATAGAATTAGATTATATGTATCCCTTCCTCAGAAAAGAGAACACCACCCATAGCCAAGGTTTCCCATATTTGTGGTTATTTTACTTTTTTCTTAATATTCAGTGACCATTTTCATGTCAAAGTAAGGAATAAGCAGGGAAATCACAAGAGTTTCAGTATTGCACTGAATGTTCCATGTATTCCCAAGCAGAAAGGAACTCAGGCATAGTGTAGATGAATGCAGAAGTTCAGACACTATACTTTAAGGGTAGGATTTGAAATGCAAATTCCTCAAAAGTCTTCACAATGTCAAAAGTTCATGGGCTTAACTGTGGACTTTTAGCTGTTACAAGAAAGATCCAATTTTACAAACATGACAGATGAAAGAAAAAAAGACCTGTAAAGACTAATTCGAAACATAAGGAAATTCCTTTTATTTTGATCTTAACAATGCAATGTCCTCCTGCTGAATGGAAGTGTGATGGTAAGTTGAAGATGTGTTTTGTCATCTATGTTATATACTCTCAAAGAGAAAATAAGAAGTCTTGTGCAATAAAATGAAGTCTTGTACTTCCTCTATTTTTGTCAGAACTCCTACTTGCTAAGAATCCTCTAAAAAATACAGATGGTCTGATTGAAAATTTGAGAGGTGACAGCAATTTACTCCAAAAAAAGCCCAAACCCAAACCTGAGAAATCATGTTTGATAATGGCTCCTTACCTCACATTTTTGTTGTCATCTAAATCAGTACTAATCACAATATTAGACATTTGAAGTTTACAATAAAAATATAATCTAAAAAAGTATACTAGGAATTCCACAAAATGTTGTTTTTTGAACTTATTGAAATTGAGATAATATTCACTCCCTCTATTTCTTAAAAATCAGAAAATTTTACCACAAACTAAGGCAGAAATCCTACAGTAACTTAAAAAGTTAATTATTCTTGAAAACAAATATGAAATTTTGGAGCTGATACATGCCTGAGTAAGGGCAGAACAGCTTCAAAGAATTCTTTGCTCTTTCTTACTTTTATTGAGTACTTTTTGAGCATGAACAGGTGCAGAGCAGAGATACTTCAGTGCTGTAATCCAAGTAATTTCACATACTCTTTCTAAGTGTAGAAAACAGATAGAACACATTTCTGATATTGTTCCTTAAATGCGTATTGAAATACTATTGTTGTTATGGTCTGCTAAACAGATAAATAAAGATGGGCAAATATGTGTTTTGAAAATTTAACAGAATTAAAAAATCAAACTAGACAGTAAATACTATTTGGTTGTGAAATAATCTCCCTTGGGAAATGGTGGGAAAATGCTCCATCCCTAGGAATACTAACAGTTATATTACACAAAACATTGAAAAATATACTGCAGGGAGTAATTTTGTACTGACAGCAGTCTAGACTAATGTATCATTCCCTTTCTGTAACTTCCATAATATCTGTGAAGAATGTGTTTAGATTGATCTTAAATTCTCCTTTCAATCTCCCAAAATCTACTGTAGGCTTTGATTACAGCACATATTTTAATAATCAAGATGATGGACTCTAAAACAAGGAGTCATTTAGAAACCTAAATAATAAATAATGTGTCAAGTGTTCTAAGCTTCTTTCATGCTTATCAAACATGGTTGCAATGAGTATTTGAACATGTTACAAGATTAGCTCACTTCATTAGAGTCTGATGCTAATAATGCCAATGTTTTGGATTCAATCCCTTTATGTGCCATTCACTTAAGAGCCAGACTCTATGATCCTTGTCAGTTCTTTCCAACTCAGTATATTCTGTGATTCTGTGATATCCAGGTAGCATTGCTCTCCTTTCAACGAGTGCCATGGGCCACCAATTAAAAAAAACTATTCCTGCTTTTGAATTACTTTTACAGATATAGTAAAGGAAGCAAGAAAATGCCTGAAAAAATGACCATCCAATTGGCCCACCAAAATCCCCCCAGTTTTATAGTTCCACAGAGATCAAACATGCATGTAGTTAAATATATTTTACTGGGAAAAGTTCTGAATTTTACTTCACCACATTCTTATGCAGTTACTATTTTTTTCCCCAAACTCAACTTTTTATCTGTTTTCAAAGTGGCAATATCTTTGCTTCATGCCACTGTGTGATTAAAAGAGCAGAGCACAAAAACATTCCAGGTTAGCCATCAACATGCACCTAAATTGGTTAGAGCATGGTGCTAATAACACCAAGGTCATAGCTTTGATCCCTGTAAAGTCCATTCCCTTAAGAGTTGAACTCAACGATCCTTGTGGGTCCCTTCCAACTCAGAATATTCTGTGAAATCCAGTTCCCACTTGGGAAAGTGTTGAAAATTATCATTCTGCATTCCAAGTACTTTAGGTTTCTCTCTTAAGTTATTCCTTGTTTCCTTGACTGGCTAATAAAATAAGTTGTCACATTGTTTTCATCATGAATCTCTTCCTCCTTTTCAACTCTGCCTTCCCATTTCTAAATATTTCCAAGCAACCATTTTGTTTTCAGCTGCTGCAGTCCATTACAGTGGAGAAACAAGATCTGAATCCTCTCAGACCTAGGTCCAGATTCCCTAGAATACTGTGGCTCCTTACGTTCACTTCTGCTGCAATTGTAATCAGGCTTTGAATCAACTTTTGCTGTTACTTACTTGTTCATCTATTATTACAGAAATTATTTTATTATAAACACCTTACAATTAAAAGAAGAATAATTTTGCTATCAGTGACAATGTTGTTTGAAAGACATCTCTTGCTATTCAGTTTGGATGACTACCTGCCAGATACAGATGTGGTAATGGCTTTTCCATCTTACCCATTTTAGCTGTTGATTATAATTAATTGGAGCTTTTTAAGGACAAGCATATGATGTACAGTAGCAGATGTTTAGTATAAAGGTTTGTCTTGGGAAAATGTATCTAATCAGTGCTTACTTGGTAAAAGAGGATGGATGACAAAGAAATAATTAGTGCTCTGTAGGCAAATGATTTAGGGTTCTGAGACACATTGTGTATTGATCTCTGAGACACATCTTTGTATATTCCTCATCTGCTAATGGCAGGGCAAACCAGAAGAACATGAACTTCAATTCCACCAGACTTTTATAGTGAATGACCTAAGAGATTTTGTAGGCATATTTGGAAAAGTGTAAACATACATAGAATCACAGAATCCTAGAATGGTCTGGGTTGGTAGGTACCTTAAAGATCATCTTGTTCCAACCCCACTTCCATAGGCAGGGACACTTTCCAGATTGCTCATAGCTCCATCCAATCTGTCCTTGAACACTTCCAGGGACTGGACATCCACAGCATCTCTGGATAATCTGTTCTAGTGCCTCACCCCACTCACAGTAAAGATTTCTTTCCTCATATCTAATCCTGACCTACTCCCTTTCAGTTTAAAACCATTTCACCCTGTCCTGTCACTTTATGCCCCTGTAAATAGTCTCTCTCCATCTTTCTTGCAGGCTCCTGTAAGGTACTAGAAGGCAGCAATTAGGTCACCCTTAAGCTTTCCATTCTCCAGGCTAAAAAAATTCAATCTTATTATCCTTTCCTCATAGCAGAGATGTTCCACCCTTCTGATCATCTTTGTGGCCATCCTCTGGACTTAATTCAACATGTCAATATCCTTTCCATGCTAGGAATCCCAGAGCTGGATGCAGTGTTTCAGGTGGGGTCTCATAAGAGAAGGGTAAAGGGGCAGAATTACCTCACTCAACCTGTTGGCTTTGCTGCTTCAAATGTAGCCCAGGATACAACTGGCTTTTGGGCTGCAAGTGCACATTGCCAGCTCATGTCCAGCCTCTCACTCCACCAGCACTGCCACGTCCTTCTCAGAAGGGCTATCTAGTCATTCTCCAGCCTCTATTGATATCACAGGTTGCCTTGACCCAGATTCAGCGCCTTGCACCTGATCTTGTTAAATCTCATGAGATTCCCCTGGGCCCACTTCTCAAGCTTGTCCAGGTCCCTCTGGATGGCACCCTGTCCCTCAGGTGTGTCAACAGCACCACTCATCTTGGTGTCATCTGCAAATTTTCTGAGGGTGCACTTGAACTTGCACACTTCTTATTTAATATTTTCATCTATGTAATTAATGAAAATATTAAATAAGCAGGAAAGTTTAGCATTCTTATGAACTGGATTATATCAATAATAACAGCATATGAACCCTTGTTAGCCACAGTCAAGCAATGAGAGAGCTGATAGTTTGACCAACTCTGGGAGAATAGGAAAAATTTTACAGGCTAAAAGTTATTTTCTTAAAGGCTGATAGAGCAACTCCTGCAATCACTGTATTGTCACTGGTCATTTTTATTCACTTCCAATGTCATATCCTTATTCCGGAGGCTAAGATACTATTCTTATCTGCAAGAATATGTCAGGCCAAGAATTGAGAAGCTCTGCTGAGTTTTCTTCCAGGTTATTTAGGGTTCAGTTAGTTGTAGGTTTTTTCGTTTGTTTTGCTCAATAGCTGTAGCTAATATCAGAGAAAATCTTGTGCAAAAAAAAGGTGGATATTCCTCATATGACATGATAATTCAAGATGCTTTTGCATCATTATCGAATTTTTGCCCTAAGTATGAGCAAACAAACAGAAGACTGATACTTTTTGTTATTCAGGTAAGATAAATGTAAACAGATATATAAAGTGACATGTTTTGTCTATATGCATTTGAACATTAAACACTCTTCATTCACATAGAGTAACTGACAATTGGGACACCTGATTAATTTGATTCATAGCTTTGTTTTTTTCTTAATTGTGTAAGTTTAGAAGAAACACAAAACACAACATAAATTTGTGAAATTTAGCTGGAAGACCTAGTAGGAGATCTTGCAGAGATATTTCATACAAAAATAATCTAGACAGGAGGATATAAGTGTTCTTACAGCTAATTCATTTTAAGAAGAGCCACTAGTGAAGTGCTTGGGCTTAATGTTTTAGAAGGATGAGAGCACCAAACTAAGCTTAGCATTGTTAGTTGGTTAGTGTGTTTGTAAAAAAAGGGAGAAAAACTCTCTCTGCTGTCACAGGAGAAATCTCAAGCCAAATTTTGATTATACTCACGAAAGGCCAGATTTGCATTGCAAATTTATGGAGAGATAAGCAAGTCTGATATTTGAGCAATGAAGTCCCTATATTCACAACAATACTTATCACAAAAAAGTAACTTCTTCAATAATATTTTATTTTTTTAATTAGAAATTTACATTTTGTTTCATCAGTCTTAACTAATGTCTCTCTGTAAACAACAGGACTTTTGACATGAGAGGATGAGCTTTGCATGACCTCTGTTACTGTGTTTATGCCAGAAGTGACACACACTAATCTCATTGCCTAGACTCAAGAGCTCAGGCATACACATTAGTGTAGTACCTAAAAGACTGCATCAGGGGTCTCTGTTGCAGGCAGTACAGTCAATGTACTTTTTAATAATTTTGTGTCTTTTTTTCCTCAGATTCCCTGAGACCGGAATTCTCCTATAGAGAATACAGGGAAAAGAATATATTTTTCACAAAGAAGAAAATAGGTCTGTTTTCTTGTTTTGGAGTTTCCCCCCTTAAAATAAATTTATGACAATCCTATTTGCATCCTTCCTATTGTTTTTGTTCTTGTTGTTGTTTATTCATTATTTATTTGTTTTTATGTAGAGAAGTGGTTTCTCTATGATGAAGGTTGAATAAGTTGAGAATCAAGGTTAGTGAATTTTAGAGATCAAAAATAAACCATTAGTAGTAGAAAAAAAATATAATCAACATTAAATATTAATCTGTACTTGAAATAGCTGGGACTCAGTTTGTGTAAAGTCCATGCCAGTGGACTTAAACACTTTTAAGTAGAAAAATAATATAGATGAATAATGGCTTGAAGCAAAGAATTAATGAAAAAAATTACCTTGTTGTGAAACTCAGCAGATTAGAAATATAAAATGGTTATTATGGCTAGAAATGTTAAAGCTCGTTTGAGTTTTTAAACTTCAGGATGGGAAGTCAGATGTATTAATTAATTTACATGCATTAGCAGCTAACTAAAAATAGTCAACACATTGCTGACTTTGAACAATATATAAGGTAAAAAAATCAAGATAAATTATTATACTGCAAAGGTAAGTGAAAGTTCTGACCTCAGAATAATTAAATAAAAGTTATTCTGCTGACCGATATCATCTTTAGTGTCCTCGAGCTTCTTGATCCCTAGATGGTTTCTGAAAAGGTAAAGTTGTTAGTTCTCAGAGAGAATCCAACATTCTAATGAAAATGACTGTTAAACGAGCACTTTCAAATCCACTTGAAACTGACAACACTTAATGTTTGAATTATTCTTTTATTTACATTCTCATTATTGTCCATATATTCAGCACTTCAGTGAGAAAGAGATGTCCATTTCAAGTTTGTTCCTTCAGGAAGCAGAAAGGAAGAGAGATCTGGCCCAGCTCCTCTGATTTGGTGCTCAGGTAGAGCAGGATTAGTGAGTGGCTAGTGGTGTGCAACTTTCAGCAAATATCACAAGCAATTAGAGGGAGAGGCAAAACCACACATATATGTGCAGCCATCAGCTCTAGAAAAAACAATGCACACCTTTTTTCAACTACAATGTTGGAGAATAAACTTCTCCAAGATTGCAGCAATACTCCTGTCCTTACGAATATCAACAGATTTTAGCAAAAGCTTGGATTAGGAAAAAACCCCATCACAATCAAACATTATTCTCAGCAACTTTAATCTTCCTAGGATAAAATGAACTGAAGATAGATTTAAAATTTTATGCAAAGAAAAGGAGAATGATTAATGTGTAGTCCAACAGCAACAAGTCTGGTACACATACAGTGCAGATGAGCACTGATGAATGCTTATGAAGCCAGCATGAGTTTGCATACTTACATGTAAGTCAATTTTAATGAGCAGGGAAGTCACTTGCTCATATCAGTGAGAGTCTGTCCTGATGTACAACAATATGCACACCACACCAATTTATGCATACCTGAATGAATAGGACGAAATGAGCCCCCATGGATGAGACATATCTAGAGGGAAGAGACATGAAATTCATTGTAATCACATGTACTTTTGTGCACAATGAAAGCAAAAATCCATGCATTTAAATATGGTGAAATACACCAGTTGTGGTTGTATTTCTTACCTTGAGAATTTGAAGTATCACAATATTCAACTCAAAAAAATCTACTCTGAACAAGTTTTATTTTATTTTCTTGGAAGCTAACTATGGCAGATTAAGCTATGTTTTCTTTTTATACAGTTTATTCTAAAGTAAGACCCCAGCATGTACTACAACATTAGGGAGTCTTTGACAGGTTTATATCCCTTTCAAAAAAAAATGTTGACTACCAGGTATCATAGAGTTTTTGCTTTCCTATTCAAATCCAAGCTTTTGTGCCTGATTCCTACCAACAATTCAGAAAATTAAAGACTTTCTCTTTTAATTAAAATGTTATAACAATAAACCTGAGAAAAGTAATCCTAAAGTCTCTTTGATGTAACGGAAGATAAAAAACAGTGCAATTTTATTAAAGTATGTGAAAGGTGCCTTTTTTATTTTTTTTCCCCTTTTCCAATAACTGAGTTTAATGTCAAATCACAGATCAGTTCATTATCAGTCAGGGCTAGAAGCAACATCACCCACTTGAGGGTATTTTGAACTGAGGTGTAAATCTGAGATTGGATTGAATGATCATGTTTTTCAGATAGTCTCGGGCAGTAACTCAGACACTTCACTTAGAAACAGATTTATTTGAATGGTGTAACATGCAGACATCAATAAACAAATTTTTCTCTGTCAAAAGGAATAATTGCTGGCAACCTCAGTTTTAACACGAGGCAGGCACTGGATCATTGCGTTAATTTATTTAATCAAGCAAAGTTCCTGAGATGGAACTACTGAATTTTGAGCATATGAACTGTAGGAAAGGTTACAGAGGGATGCAAAAAAGTTAAGGTGTATGAAGTGAAAGATGCAACAGATCTAAAAAGAATCTTGACATAGAATAGTAGCATATGAATTTTATGTGCTTGTTTGATATATCCAAAATTCTATCAGTTTCTGGTCCGTAATTGCTATTTTTCACTATGCAAAGGGTTGGTATGTCTATAAAGTGTGAGAAAGTGGAAGCAGCCTGACAAGAAATGTTTGTCTTGCAACCCTGTACAAAGAGTATATATGAGCAGGGCCAGCGTTGTCAATGTTTAGTTAGAGTTCCTTCCAACAAAATATAAGACACAAAGATAGCTCAAGGGGTTTCACTGATTGTGAAAAACTGAGACTATACAACCTTCTCAGACTTCAGTTACTGGAGAATTTTGATACCTCTACTATTTTCAAATATTTCCTAGGTTATGACAAGAATTCACAATAAAACTGGATGCTTTTACCACATAAAAGAAATTGAAAATATCTTCCCTTGCTCTTTGTGAATTTATTAACACAAATTTTTTACACAAAGCAGAGCAGGGAAGCAACAGATATGAGTGAAGTGTCATTGATTCCAATGCTAGCATTTTTTGAGATAATTAGTGTAGACAAGAAAAAGAAGTGCTTAAAGCAACGAGAGGAGCAACCACATAAGGTGTATCAAGAACAGAGTCTTAAAATGTGATCCCTGTAAAACAATCTGTTGCCCTTTTGCCATGCACTCCATTTTGAATAAAAGAGGAGAAATAAGAAGAGAGAAAGAGTAAGAGAACCCTCTTTTGTGCAGCTGTGAGCTCTGCACAGGACTTCTACACAGCTTTCACCAGGGTGCTGTCTGAACAATTAACTGCCAGTTGTCTTCATGCATTTCTGTTCTGTTTCCCAAAGATGGTGGTGACAGCAGCTCTCCATGAAGATTCACCCATGGGGAGCTGTAGTGTCCTTCACACCACTATCTTTGCTGTATTTATACAAACTTTGGCAGATGAGAGCAGTGATAAGCTGGAGATTGCTAGAGGTCACACGAGCTAAATTTTTGCACTCTCTTATTCCTTGTCTCCTTGCCAAAAGTTTTTTTTCTTTTTTTTTTTTTTCCCCCTGATCTGCTCTAAAATGAAAACATTGAGAGAGTCATTAGCCTTCTAAACTTCTATATTTTTTAAATGTCTATTCAGTTTCCTATAGTTTGAACGAAATATTTTTGTAACAGATATTCACAAACACTGATGCCAATATACAGAATTCTTGGTGGAAGGAGATGTCTAATGAGTTTTAGTCCCATGGTGAACAATTGCATCAAAATTCGAGCCAGATGGGAATGTAGAGTGAGATGATCAAAGCTGTTGCTTGTGAGATCACGGCTCCATGCCTAGGTAGGATTTCACCTGATTCAAAATACAGAGCAGGAGGAAAACTTGTCACACAATCACCTATAGAGAAAGGCATTAGAGAAATAAAAATCAAGTAATTAAAAACCTGTTTGGTGCCTTAGGCTTATTTCAGTCCATTGTTCATCAGCTCCACTGCTCTGTCTATTCCACTTAATTCGGTTGAATTTCAGATCAAAAAAGAAAGAAACAAATATGCTGTGCAAAAGAGAAAATTGCTGTATTTTCTTCTGACATGCTGAATCCAGGTCAGAAACTCTAAAGTGATAGCTACAAATGTGCTGTCTTATTGAGTATATGGAGACATATAGATTCAGGAAAATTTTTTATATCTAGTGTTCCAGTTACAGTTTCTTTAAAACACAGTTCTAAAAATCTCAGTGAAGAGTACAGCAGATCTTATTAGCAGGTACAATTTCGGTCCAGTCCTTTTCTCATACAGGTTTTAATGATGATACTCTATCATTAGTAACAAAGCTCTAGGTATTTTACTTCTGTCCACTTTACAAGAAGGCTACCCTATGGAATCAGATTAAATATTTCTCTGGCACAATATCCTGCCTCTGATAATGACCAGTAGTAGACACTTAGGATAGATGCAAAGTCATGTCTTTGTGCTGATATATCCCACCTTAATTTATCAGCAATTTGAAGACTGGCCTCTGGTCCTATAAGCTTGCATGACCTTGATGGAGTTAATCTCCTAAACTGCCTTATTCCTCTCGTGACAAATGTATTTTGCTTTCAACATTTCCAGAAGTCTGAGTAAAAGTGTAAATGAGTTTACACTCTATTTGTAAAGCTTATGATATTTTCCTTATTCTGACTTAATAAAGTCACGAGTCAATTGAAAACGAGACTGAAATTTAAAGGTAGCTTCCCAAACTTTCTGATGTTCAGGAAAATTCAGTTATATACTTTTGGTCAGAAATAAGTACTCCACCTATACCTCCAACCATTTCATTGGTCCCATAAGGGTCAACACACTATAGCAAAGTCCGAATCACCCATGATTTCCAGCCTGAGTAGGCAAAGAACTGTGGTAAACCTGAAGTCAAAATCCATTTTCATGGGATGCATGATTTTAGTTTACAGGTCAAAGAGAACTGATCCAAACTTGAAATTTTAGCATGCCTCCACAAGGATCAAAGAGAATTTTATTTTTCCTTTTCATTACTCTACTTTTCTGTTCTTTTCCTCTGCTAAATGAATGCCATGGCATTTAGTTCTATTGTTCCAAGAGAAAAAGCTATTGCTTAGTTTGAAAGTGTAAAGTCTAGTTAGTGGAATAGAGGATTTCATAAGACTGTTTGGTTTTTATGTTTTCATGTCATACAGTTTCAATGTATGTTTAATGAAACAAATTTGTAATTTGATAATGCTCAAAAATTGTTATGGCATTATTCAGGCACCTGCATTCTTATGTCAGTCTAAAGAATCAGTGGAACAAAATTGCTGTCCTACTATATTATATTGCTACAGTATATTACTGTATACAGTATTTCTGCTGTATCATTACCTCTGTTGCAGAGTTCCATTTATCTGAAAGATGATTTACAGATGCTTATAAAGAGATCCCTTTTCAAACACTTGCAAAGGAAAGAGGATATTGTAGAGGAAATTCATGGGAGAAAAAAATAGGTCTCAGAACTAACTCAAAAGGAAATGCTACTAGAAATAGTAACTCCTTGCCTTAGTAAAGACATACACCTTCTCACTCCTACCTAGTACCTGTGGAGACAGTAGAATCAAACTCTACCTTTCTTAATCACAAAACCAGTGCATGTGTGATTTCTCAGACAGTTGTACCTTCTGGGGTAATAGCCACAATGTGATAAAGTGATCATAAAAGCAAACCAAATACAGTATTTTGCTTTCATTTTTTCTGAGAGTTGTATGGGTTATGTCTCTGATGACTAGCTGGCAATCAGGATTAAATACTTGTTTTGCAACAAGTGGCTCCATGCTGCAAAGTCCTACTTAAAGTCTTGCAGGCCTGATGCTTTTTCAACATCACCAGATTGTGAGTCTTCCAAAATTATGTCCTGACCATGTTTGGTCTTACAACTGAAGTGTAAAAATTTTATTCCCTCAAAATATATGAAAATATCATAGTGACAGATATAAAAGACATAAATAGGCATACACTTTATAATACAGAATTAGAGGTTAAGCAGGACATAAATCATCCCTAAATACGGGATAGATGGATTTCTGGTGTGTGGAAGGGTAGACAACATAAGCATTCAAATAAAAGGCTATAGTGTTCTATAGCAGTTTGATACAAATTGTGCTGAGAATCTTTGCCATTTAGTCCTCTCTTTATCACCTCACCCATCCATACAGCTTGCAGTGAGCTAATACATTTATTAGGTGCAAGAACTGAGCCTACAGAGACAGTTTTCTCTTGGCCCTCATGGTCAGGTTAGAACATACACCAGGAGAAAGAAGGGGGAGAAACTGCTACTAACTGCTTAAATTTCCATAGGATTTCACAGAAGCAGGGAAGACATGTTCTTATACTCTATCTACAAGCTAACTCCAGGAAGTTGAACTCAAAGGGAGGAAGAAGAATGCATCACAAACACACAAGGATTGAACATTTATATATTACATACTTTAGCTGATTTCTGGGTTGTCTTAACTTATTTTTTAAGACCATTATTAACTATTTTTGATTCTCAAACTACAGCTGAAGCTAAACAAAAAGACATACATGATCAAACTACTTTGTAATCTATTCTTGTTAGCCCATCTCTGATGAACATTACCATGAGAAGACAGGAGAGTCAAGTTAATTTTTACTCCAACTGAGCTGCTGACAACACTTGTCAGCAACTGCAGGATGTGGACATTCTTCTTTAAGCCCATGTATAACCACATTCCATTCTCTTAAAGAGTTGAGGTTTATTCTGCGCATTGTTATCTCATTCACTCCAGCTGGAAGCTTGTAGTGGTTTGGTTTATGCCTTTTCCTGGCAATGAGGTCATAGCTAAGGAAGTATTCTATCCTATTCTTTATGTAAGCAGAGATATAAAATGAAAGGGAAGAAGCCAGAGGTCAGTCCTTCTTTCAGTAGTGTTGGAGAGCAGAGGAGCTCCCCATGGTCACTCCTTGGTGTGGGAGAGGGCCATGGGTGCGAGCCTGCTGATCAGCCAGCCTGGTTAGGGAGGAGGCATCTTGTTTTGGTGAGAGGGAAGTGAAAACTTGTTTTCTTTCTCTTTTTTTTCTCTGTTTGCGGAGTGTTTTTTCTTCCTTCCCATTACCTGTGGCTGGGGGTAGAGGGGGGGGCCTTTGGGCCTTTGGGCCCTTTATCACGGGCCCTTGGCATTTGGCCACGGTCAACCGACCACACAGCTCCACAAGACTGGGAGGCATCTTCAACGTCATGTAGAAGGTTTAAAAACATAAGTGCCATAAAAGACAAAGTACAGCATTATGGGACCTGGTACTGCATTTTTTTTGAAATTTAAAAACTAAAAATAGATAATTTAGTCAGCAAATTACTTGTTAATAATTCTATGCTTATTACTTGTCTCTTTCAAAACAATGTCATTGCTTGCAGGGAGGTAGAAATTTGGAGGAGCCTTGGCATTTAGATTTACAGTGGTTTTGAGCATTGTTTTTGGGACCAAACTGGTCAGGGAGCAAGTGTCTTAGGACACCAGGAGCTAAAATTTCCTGAGGAAGGACTCAGTGATTTATGGCTTGATAGGAACAATGCTGAAGTCCCAGGTAATGAAATCTCAAAGCTGCAAGGTGTCTTGGTGGTTTTCTGCTTGTAACATTGGTTTCTGATGGAAATATCCACTGAAAGATTTTAATATTACTGGTATTCTGTTTCAATAAAGAAGTTTCCAATGATTCATCACACATTTTGAATACAGTTGAGACTCATCCCTCTTAAGAAAGTCTTATCGGAAAATCCACAAACTCATTTCAATTAGTATATTCCCAAATAATGAGACAAGCATAAAAAAATTAGCAAAGTATGCAGAAATAAAGTAAGCATGCATCTTTCATTTTAGAAAAGCAAAACATTCAAATCAAAAAAGTTTTTTCCTGTTGGAGGTTGTGGATTTTTTTCCCTTCCAGTCCTTGCTCTTTCCATAAAGAAATGTGTCAAAAAATTGGAGAAGCTTTCATGTCCTATGACTTTTTCTTGACAGTTTTAATGGCAACTGAGAGAAAATCTTACAAAACTGTGCACAAGGATTATGCTGTGCAACTCCCATTAAAATCACTGGGAACCTGGAGGATAAACTTCTTCCTAGCTTTTAAAATACACCCTAAAATACAGTAAATGCCATTTATCTGTGCTTGAATTAACTGGATCACTTACCATATTTCATTTCTTAAATATTATTATTCCACTTCTGTGTACCCATGTATTTGTGTTGCAATGACACAAGTGCACTGTAAAATCCCAAAGCAAGATCTTTTTCATTTGTCATGTATTAAGCTCATACATACAAAAACGTAAATTTTTCATTGCTTATATCAACAAATTATCTTATTATAAAATAAATGATAGAGACATTTCTGTCATAGAAGGGAATATTGTTCATCTATTATGTGTGCTACTTTCTAAATATAGTAGTTATTGTGAGCTAATGTGATACTTTGATGAATTAATAAAACCAAGAGAAATCAATTGTAAGGTGAATCATTATTAGTAATGCTGAAAAGTTAGTGCAAATGCATGTGCAAAAATCTCTCTAGGGTTAATTAAAAAAAGCACTATAAGCAGTAATAAAATTGAAAAATTAATGTGAAGAGCTCAAAATTCCAGCAGTCGGCTGGGGATTCTCCCCGTTCCCCTTCCCCCATCCACATGGTCCACGTGGCCCCAGGGATGTTGCAGGAAAGACCACACACGCAGGCGGTGGGCAGGAAAGCAGAGAAGATTTTATTCCCAGGGTCCTGGGTATTTATAGAGGTCTCAGGGGAGAAGTGATGTCACTCCCTGGACATGGGAGACAGAGGGTAGGGAAAGGGTTAACAACAGACAGCAAGAGACTTGACACAGGGGAGGCTTTCTCACAGAAACCAGTCTGGCCAGTTTCTCGCATGCTAATTAGGGTGTTACCAAATGCTCCCTGGGGGGCCAGACAGAGGTGGCCAGGGAAAACTCCATTTTACAATGGAATAAAAACATGACTTTAAAACATCACAGTGAGCTTTATCATCTCCTGAGGCCCACCACCACACAAAATGATAAGCCATAGAGCTGGGCAACTTGATATAACCATACAACATTTAAATGTCAGCCAATGTAGATATAAGTGGTCCTGGAACATGAAGCCTATTAACACTATTTTCTCACTTAGAGATGTTTATTTGACTTTTATTACCAGTGTGTGACTGTCACTGATGGGTTCCTTGAGCACATTGTGAGAAAGGATCTTTCCATATGCATTCACTTTACATCCTGTAAACATATTACTCTCATAAATACAGGCTTTTGTGAAAGCCTTGCATGATTCTGAAATATAAAGTGAAAAAGTACCATATATGAGCAAGATTACATTATTTGAATTTCCTTAAAATAAGCATTGTTTAGCACTACACTACATTCAAGAGGAAGACAGATGTGAAAAGTTTCAGTGAGACTCTTTTGTAACTTCAGACCAGACATAACTTAAAATCAAAGTCAGAATTTTGACATCTCTACAGTTAGAGAAGCCTTGAATTTTAATCTGAGTCCAAAGTTTGTGACCTGGGATTTTATTTGTTTGCTTGATCATTTGTTATACTTTCCAAATACAAGTTTTTATGGGGTAAAGATTAAAATCCACTATCTGTCTCTAACTTCCTAAGAAACCTATATGTATAAATCAAAAATGTTTTTATCAGTCCAAATTCAAAGGAATGGATTTGAAAAGGAGTAGAGCTATTTCTCAAATAATCAAGGGGTTGGTTCTGGTTGTAACAATCCTTGAAAAAATCTAAAATCCACCAGTATACTGAAAAACTTTACAAAATCAAAGAAAAGGGAAGTCAGCAGTAAAAGAAGCAACATCCCAGTTTGTCACAACTAGAGGCAAACGTGAAGCTGACAAAAATCTGCTACAGTGAAATAGCAGAAAGAATAATTTTCATATTTCATTGCCTGAGTTTCTGTGACTAACAACAAAAAGAGAGGGGAAAAAGTAGTGGGTGTCGAAACTCATGAAAAATCCTCTAGTGCAGTCATATTTTAAAATGCCACAGAAGCTAAGGGGACAAATCAGCATCACATACCTAGAGCATAGTCTTGTTTTGCCTGGATGGCAACACAAACTTCATCTGTAAATTATCACCCAGCTCATGAATATGATCTGAAGATGAAACTTGTACTCACAGCAGTGCTACTTATATTCCCTCTCTTCCAACTTCCTGTTCTCCTACCCTGCCCCAGTGTAGTGCATATTCTTTACAGTCATTAAAACAGGAACATAACCATAACTTCCATCTTCATTTTGATACCTGATACAGCATTTCATCTATCATTCCCTCCAACAAGTCACAATTCCTCATCCAAGTTTCTCTGTTTCTCATACCTGATCCCAAACTGGGAATGTGCACTTTCTAATGCTGGTCAGTGAGAGCTGTTGAAACTTGATCTCTAAAATTTTACTTTAACTTTTCTTTAAATTCAAAAAGAAGTGCTGTTGTCTCAAGTCACTGGAAGGAACCCACAGCATAAGAATCAGAGTGGGGAAGCTGAGTCTTGGAAGTCAGAAGCAAACAGCTTGGTCACTGGATCTTTCTGGCTTCTTCCTCACTTGATTTTAACAGTAGCTTAATACATACTCCAGAAATACTGAAAAATGGTGCTTAGTATTAGTTTGAAGAGAAGATCACCTTGTGAAGGTGTTAAGAACTGATTTAAATAGAAACTGAATACCTGGCTACCTTTAAAAATCTGTTCTTTCCTTCCCTGTCTTCATGAGCCTACAAAGTCAAAAATAGCTGAGTGCAGTGATGTGTCTGCTCCAGCACAGGTGGCCAGATTTGAAGTCGCTGTTGCCACAATATGGGTATCTCAGCAGCCTTAGTAGATTTCATAATATAGCCACTGTTCAAAGTTACAGAATGTTCTGTGAGTGTACTGTATATATGGAGACATCTGCTTACATAGATGACTAGAATTATCTGTCAGAATTTTATTCATGACCCTTGTGTCTGCTATTTAGCCACTGCTCTTAAACAGATATATCTCAGATGAGAATCAATTATTCAAGTGAAATAATTCTGCTCTACATATTAACTATGTTGCTGATGCAAGTTTATTTTTCTCAGGCAAGATAAATTTAATTTATTGTTCTCAATTTTCTCCTTGGAAGGCACTAAAAAAAAAGTGTTGAATTAAACTTGGTTGAAGTTTCTCTTCTGGGACACTGTTTCTTTTTCTGTGTTTCTGCGTTTCTTCTTCCATGTTTTATTTGCATAGAGATGAATGGATAAAAAAAAATGTTTGTTGGTTGGTAACAGGTAGCCTGCTTTTATTTGAAATTATCACGTTCATTAGTACGAACTACAAAAATGCAACAGAGTTAGCATATCTATCCTGTCACTCTGAAGACAAAAAATGAATTGCTACTTTTTAACTTTTCTTAATCTTCCTTCTACTAGATTTCATTTCTTCTCCTCTGCTCACCAGCATGTAATGATCCCTATTTTGGTTCCTTAGTCCATTTTCAATTCTCTACATAGCCAGTCTAACACTGTGTTTTCAAAATCCTGACTAGCATGGGAGACCCTACCGGAGGTATGTACCACTGCTAGCACAGCTCGCTGCCTCATAAGGGCATGCAAGCTTCTCCCCCATGACAAGGAGTTTTCCATGGAGAAGATTTATGGTAATAGGCAGTATAGAAGTATAATCATTGGTACAAGATGAGGATGGTCACCTCACAAAGAGGGACAGAGACAGAGGTGTTCAACACTTTCTTTGCCTCTGTCTTCAACACAGACAATGGACCAAAGGGGTCTCAGTGCCCTGAGTTGGATGACCATGACTGCGAGAATGATCAGCTCTCAGTCAACTCTGAAATTGTGAAGGATCTACTACTCCAGCTGAACCCCTACATATCTATGTGGCTTGATGGGATTTATCCCAGAATGCTCAAACAGCTGGAGGATGTAATTGCACAACCTCTCTCGGTTTTTGAGTGGTCTTGGAAATCCAGAGAGGTCCTAGCTAGTTGGAAGCTGGTGAACATTGTCCAAATTTTCAAGAAGGGCATGGAGGAGGAGCCCAGAAACTACAAGCCTGTCAATCTCACTTCATTGCCTGGTAAAGTTATAGAGAAGATTGTTCTGGAAACTATTGGAAATCACCTGAAAGACACCACAGTCATTGTTCATAGCCAGCATGGCTTCATGAAAGGAAAGTCCTGCTTATCAAACCTGACTTCTTTCTATGACAAGGTATCCCACCTAGCTGATCAAGGGAAGCCTGTTGATATAATCCTTTTGGATTTCAGTGAGTCTTTCAATACTGTCTCTCACAGTGTTCTTCTGGATCAAATGTCCATCACACACCTGGATAAACACATCATACAGTGAATAAACAGCTGGCTCACAGGTTGAACACAGAGGGTAATAGTGAGTGGGATGACATCAGACTGTTGACCTGTCACTAGTGGGGGTTCTACAGGGCTCCATCTCAGGTCTTTCATAAATGACTTGAACATAGGATTGGAGGGAATACTAAGCAAGTTTGTAGACAACACAAAACTGAGAGAAGCAGAGAGACCTCAACAAATTAGAGGCCTGGGCAATCACAACCATATGAAGTTCAAGCATTGGATTTTGCACGTGGAATGGGACAACCATGAATCTTTGTACAGACCGTGGAATTGAGAGGCTGGAAAGCAGTGCTGCAGAAAGGGAGTTGGGGGTCTTGGTGGGCAAAAAGTTGAATATGAATCAGCAATGCCCTGGCAGCCAGGATGGCCAACCATGTCCTGGGGGGCATCAGGCAAAAAATCATCAGCTGGTCAAGGGAGGGGATTGTTCCACTCTGTTCTGCACTGGTGCAGCCTCACCTTGAATATTGTGTGTAGTTTTGGTCACCACAATATAAAAAAGATATCATGGTATTAAAGAGCATCCGAAGAAGGGCCACGAGGATGGTGGAGGGTCTGGGAGGGAAGCTCTATGAGGAGTGGATGAGGTCACTTGGTGTGTTCAGCCTGGACAAGAGAAGACTGTGGGGAGACCTCATACAAGTTCTTCATGAGGGGAAGAGAAGGGGCAGGCACTGATCTCCTCTGTGCTATTTAGTGACAGGACATGAAGGAATGGCCTGAAGTTGTGTCAGGGGTGGTTTAGTTTGGATGTTAGAAAAAGTTTCTTCACCCAGAGGGTAAGTGAGCACTGAAACAGTCTCCCCTGTGAAGTGGTCACAGTACCAAGCCTGACAGAGCTCAAGAACTGTTTAGACAATACTCTGAGTCATATGGTGTGATTCTAGGGGATGGCCCTGTACAGGGCCAGGAGCTGGACTTGATGATCCTAGTGGGTCCCTTCCAACTCAACATATTCTGTGATTGCCTTGGGAAGCTCTAAGGTAATGACTCTGATAGAGGAGAATGCAGAGTTGACTAATGCAGATGCTACATTTTACCCTTATTGATGGAGGGAAGAGAAAAAAAAAAAAAAAAAGTCATAGCAGTTTCAGTGAAAAATAAAGTAAAACTGTAGTTATTTAAAAACTAATATCCCTTTCGCATTTAATCAGAGACTTCCCTCATACTCATTCTTGAAAGATTGGTCCTGCTTGCAAATATTTTATCAGTTACTACGGATACATCAGTCCTCATTCTTGCATAGTCCTTTGAGTGACCAAGAAAACACAGTTGTGTTACTTATGACATGGACTAGCCTATTGCATTTTCATAGCATGGGATAAACAACATAAAGTTAAAACTCTAATTACTGCAAAATTTTACCTAAAAATAGTTTTGCTAAAACGAAATTTTAAATGTGAATATTTAACATGTAAAAGCTTAGCTGTAAGTCATAAATGTATCAAAACCATTTTCCATAAAGTATGAAATATGCTAAATCTTTACATTACAACTTGGACTAATATACTGTGTTAAGTCAAAAAAGTACTCATTTCCTTCCTATAGATATAGGCATAGATGTTATCAATATTGATACCTGTGATGCAGCCTTTTGCTCCAAAGTTTGTTTTATTTCATATCTTTCTGTGCTGAATCTGTGTCCTTATATTGCCTTAATTTCTGCCATTTGGAGGCCTCATGCTGGACAATATGGTCAAAAGTAATACAGCTTTTTGTAAACTGCCCAACTGATTAACTTTTCTTGACCTCTGATAGAAACATCAGACTTGGGTTTTCCCTTTTTCCCTTATAATTAACAGTCCTTAATAAATGAGCATAACAAATGCTAGGATGCAAGTACGAAAGATCATTTCTTTCAAGAGTCTCAGATCAAAAAAGCACCGAACTGGTCAAACTCTATGAAAAAAGGTTAACAACCTTTTTGTAACCTCTGACACGGTGGTGAAAAAATAAAATAAAATAAAAGCATCTCATTTTTTTTGGCATTCTAATTAAATAGGAATTTTGGCTGTGAACATTAGACAGGGTTTCATCCTTTGGTTGGTATTTTGTTTGGAGTTGACTTCTTATTAAGAAGGTTATGTAGATAAAATATAACTGTTACACTGATAAGCCTGTAAAATTAAGGATTTCATAGTATAAAAGTTCCATATTTGTGCTCAATTTTAAAATTTATGTTAGTAGAACTTTTTAATGCTTACAAACTGGTTCTAGTCATGACCACAGCTACATTATAATAATTTTATTACATTCTTTGGCTTGTGCCATTTTAACTGAGATGAAAATCAGCTCTGAAGACTGAATTCTGAATATTAATCCATGTAAATAATACAACTTCATTATTAAAATGACATAAACACATATCTTCTGGATTTTTTGAAAATTAATCCTTTTCAAATGTTCATACTAGAAGCAGCCAATGTCATAAGATAAATTATTTTTATCTACCTTCCCTTTAGAGAAGCTTTGATACTTGCAAAATGTGATTTTATTAAAGCTTATTATTTAAGTCTGCAAAACCTACTAAAGCCAAATGGCACTAATGTGAACATCTTTTCCCTTCCTCATTAATTTCCATTCAGGATTTTAAAGAATCTCCTTAAATAAGAGAGCTGAATTTTCCTGAACTTTCATTAGTTTAACCACACCAAAATCTAAGTCCCATTTATAGACAACTTGATAAAGTCCACAGTGTAAACTAAGATTTAGAAATATTTCAAACATTATTCTAAATGTGACTGCTACAAATCAAGTAAACTCAATCAGATAAATTAATAATCAACTTGTCTCTTCTGGTTTAACATTGCCAAAATAATTTCCAACCAAACATACTAAGATTATCATAGGTGTACTTCAAACTGCAATCATGAGTTGAAGTTTCCTGAAATAGATTGTATGATAAAAGTCTTCCTAAATTATTACTTGGGGGAAAAAACCTAAGCAGCCCCATTTAGCAGGAGCTGAATTATATTGAAAGAGTCCAGCCTCAGAAGTTTCTGCTCAAAATATTTTCCATTAATTTACACACATCTTGCTGTCCAAAATTGTAATTCAATAAATTAAAATATAACAAGGCTTTATTGCCTGTTTTCTGAGCAGCAAAATACTAGCTTTTTCTGTAAAACATAATATTTTCTACAATTTCCTCCTCAGAAATTTGCAAACAGCACTCAGACTCCAAGTGTTTATAGCACAATTACCGAAGTGTTATAGTCAACACCTTCACATTAAAGTTCTTTTATCTCATGATTATTAAAGTAGTCTCAATTAAAGCTCAGAAGTTAAAGAAAATATTTTGTAAGGTTTTATTTGTCTGAGAGTATCTTGGTTTATAGACAATGTATGCCAGGAGGTGGGACCTCTGATGGAATAGAACCCCTCCCTCCAAGTTGTTCAAATTTGAAATAAAATGTAGAAATTAATAACAGCTTTTACTAAAAGAAAAAAAGAATGTGGAAAACAGAACAGAAAAAAACAGCAACCAAAAAAACAGAGAAAATGTTGCCCAAAATATCACTATTTCACCTCTGTGCCACGGAGGTGGCAAAACAGTGTTGATGTGGTCACTTGATCACAAGGGAGCTGTGACAGAGTCACGGCCCTGTCAGGGGGGTGACACTTGAAGAAATTCACAAAGCGGGGGTCTCCCCCAGTGCAGCCGCAGCAGTGGTGAGGATGGTGCAGGGGCACATAGACCAAAAGCACCAGAAAGCATCAGAAAGCATCAAAAAGTGACAGAAAGCATCAGAAAGCAGCCATGTGCCATCTTCTTTGCCCACCATCCCCTCTCTCCCTCCCCCACCCCATTCCAAAACCACACAGTGGTATAGAAAAATTCAGCAAGAAGATCTAAACCACAACAGACAGTCATTCTGTTACTTGTTTGAGAGATACTCCTGATTTTTTAGGAAAACTTCACTAGAAGTTGAGAAATAATTTGGGATTTTTTTTTTTATTTTTAATTCCTGATGACGTTATCCCACAACAAAATGGGAAAATTGAGAGTTACCTGATAAAAACCTAGTCTCTATTTACCTGCGAAGTAACACAAAGAGACAATAGCAGGTGAAGACCTTGAAAAATACCTGCCCTTGCTCATCCCAGCCCTGCCACGGGACCCATCAGCCTCTGGACAGGATAGTGAGTCACCAAGAGCAATTATCAAGGTCACCTTTGAAACTAAGAGGAGTCACTGCCTGCAGGTAACAAACCAATTATTGGATGCAGGGGAAGATCCTCCTGAGACTGTGCAAGACTTCTTAGATGTTATCTGAGGGATGCTATTTTATTGTCGTCTTTATTTCTTCTATGAGTTTTTTTCTGTTTGTTTTGGTTTTTGTTTTGTTTTCTTTGTTTGTTTTTTCTGTAGGTGGGTGTTTTTCTTGGTTTTTTTTTAATTTATTTTTAATAACAAGTAGGCTGAATACTTACCTTCCACAATTTCCAGGCCATAAAGGTCTTCAAACACTTGTTATCCTGAAATGTTTTTGAAAGTGAGAAGAGGAAATATTCCTGTCTCAGAAAATTTTGCTTCCTTTTGCTTTTAGTGAGAAATAAATGTCGGTACAATCTTGATTAAATTCCTGATTATAATCTCGTATAAAATATCCAGAAATATGTCAAAAGCTTCCCATTAATTTTAAGTGGGTGAATTCTGTCTTTGTCTTAGAAGGACTCTAAGTGAAAAGTGGATTCATTTACTTAGCAGTTACTCTCTGTTATAATGAAACTCGTTAAAATAGAAATCCACTATGGATTTCTAGTCAGGGCAAATGCCATTTTTAGAGGATGAAACTCTTCACAATGCAGTTGGAATTTATCTATAATTCACAGAATTTAAAGATGGAAGTGTGAGAGAGAGAGAGAGGCAGACAAAAACTCCATTAGCTTAACCAAATCACCTTTGTCCATTAACTGTGCTTCTTACAAACATGTTTTCTAGTACATTCTGCACCCTGGTTTTAAATGTGCCAGTGTGATGGGGTTTCCATCACTCTTGTGGGATACCTCAGTGCTGCTATTTGGCAAACAAGAACCAATACTGCGGAACTAAAAACACAAGAGATGAATTTAATTTCTGGCCTTTCATTTAATTTCTGTAATTCAAACTAACTTCAATACAGTAAAACTTAGTGAAATTCTTCATCTTTCATTCACTCATCTGACTTAGAAAAAGTGTACAAGCCTGAAAATATAAGCTTCCCTTCATTAAATTTTTTTGTAAGTACTTTAAAAAGTACAGTCGTCTCAAAGACAAATGTGCAGCCAAAAATAGTAAATATTATAAAACTGAAAAACAAGACAAAAAAAAGAAATAAATGCATGAAGAACAGGTAAAGATGAAGAACCTGCCTTGCAATTCTCCAAAAATAATCTAAGTCTCTAATTTGGTTTAGTTTACCAGAATTACATATACATGCAGTGTATTACTTTGAGTGCATGATGTCTGTCATACCCGAGTGATGCCTAGTGCAGAATGTCAAACAGACCACCACCTTGTGCATTGCAAACGTAACCTCCACTGTAAGCCCTGAC
>JAWMRC010000089.1:3782222-3795104 GCA_035584755.1 Thripadectes ignobilis | reverse complement strand
TTCCAGGCAGAGCTATGCTGACAGTTCTATCCATTCCAGAAAGCCCTCTTCTCCGTCGCCCTGGTGTTCTCCCACAGCGTGCCATGGGGTGGTACCAAGGGAAGTTCTGGGTATGGACATGTCTTAGATTGGATGCAACTTTTAGATATGATAATTGAGTACTGTTATAAAATTAGTATCCTGCTACATAGAAAAAAAGGCTTTTCCAGCTCCTATACCTTGTTGGCCTTTCTCACACATGCATATATTTTCCCTCTGCTGCCCAACCTGGTGTGGTGCCCTGTGTTTGTCACCCCCAAAAGGGGAGTGGGGGGAGAGCTCAGAAGAGCTCCGCTTGCAAAAGGGGGCTTTCCCTCTCTTGCTCTCCTGAGGTGGGGGAGAAGATGTTTCTCCTTCCCTTTTCCTCTAGAACCTCAAGTCCTGCTTGAAGGAAGATGAGACCAGTATTGGGAACTAGGTACCAGCATGAGTTGCTGGGGGTAGCTGAGCACTGCAGGGAAGCAGCTGCAAAAGATAGTTTCTCCCTGTTTATAGTGGGCTGGGAGGTGATCTGACTTGGGCCCAGATGTTGCAAGAGTCAGTGTCCCAGCCTGTGGGTGAAAGGGTCTTTCACCTGGGAGGGGCAGGTTGTTGTCCCTTGTTTGCTTCGGTAAGACATGGCAGAGTGGCTCAGGGGTTGGTTGGGTATGTGTCCAGCCAGAAATGAAACGAAATGAAAGGGACACCTTTCGGATTAATTTACTCTGCATGTTTGAAGCGGTGGTGCTTGGAAAGAGCTCACATGGTATTCCTGAGGCTGTGAGTTCAACTTAGCACCAGTCTTTTCTATCTGTTACTTGTCAATACTTGTACTCTTTTATACTTTTATACTCTTTTATACTCCTTTATATTCTGTACCCCAAAACCCTAAAAGAACTCTTTTCTACTTTACCCACATAAAGTTATCTTGGAAAGTTTCCCCTTTCCTTAAGACAACAGTTCCTTGACTTTATTGTCACTTCCCCTGCCTTGGCTGCCCCACTGGCAGCCAAGGCCCTGCAACACAGCTGTGAGCGTTATCTCTCTCGTGCCTGGGGAGTAACCTGGGGAGTATCATGCAGAGAAACATCCCAAAGCTGTGTCTGAGAAAGATGCCCTGTTCCAGGCAGGAAAGCTTCCCTAGCAAAATATAACTGCCTTCTTGGTAGCAATGTCTTCTGGAAAAGAGTTATTTATCCCTACAGTTCCCTTGACTTGACTGTGCTATATGGCAAAACCAGCTCCCACCAAGACTTTCCAAACCACACTGCAGCTTGCTTGTTTCCCCCTCTTCCCCCTGCAGTGGGATGGAAGTAAGAATTGGAGACACAAAAGAAAATGACCACAGTTTGAGATAAGAACAGTTTACTGGGAACAGTAATGAGATAAAAAATAACAGCAACAGCAACTATATTAATAAAGAAAGTGTATAAAAGAGTGGCTCACATGCAAAATGTTCACTGAGCCCAAAATGACCTCATCGCAGCCATTCCACCACAATTGGAAGAGACTTCTGGCAATGACAGCAATGACAGCAATTACATGACTGGGTATAGAATAATCTCTGGGTCCTGACCATGCCCCCTCTTTGCTACTGCGAAAATCAACCCTGTCCTGGTCAGAACCAGGACATTTTTCCAGGGAAACTTGGTGATGATATCAACAGAGTGCATAAAACAAAGGGCCCTGTGTGCTCAGAATGAGCTGGCTGAAATATCAGAGAAGAAAAAACATCAAAGATACTAATTATAATTCTAGGTCAGCTTCAGACTCCCTACATTCTTTGAATCAGGCAACTAACTTGATGTTCTCTTTCAGGCCTATCTGTCCTCAGTGGGAAGAGGAAATACAATATTACATTACTCGTTAACATAGGAACCCCCCTATTTCTTGCTCTCCAAATCTCGTAGGAAACCTTTCCCACAGCTGTGGTGTGGTACTTACATATTTTAAGCAATATTTACCAGGATACAGGAGGCAAAATTGCTGTAGTTTGTTTCTTTTAGAGTTCATTAACCAGCTTCTTATTCTATTGTTAATTTTCATTTATTACTCCTAATTTTTTAATTCTAGTCACTAATTTGATATTGCCAATGTTGAATCTGTCAAAAAGTATCATACAGAGGAGAACTCTCTTTCTAAAATTAACATGACATCCCAGAATATATTGTGTTCTGTTTCCCAGGTGCCAGGAAACACCAGATCCCAGTAAACAAATATGGTTTCTCTGCATCATAATTACTTTTAAGAATCTTCAAGTTTAACAACAATAGACACCTTCAGACCAACTACTGCATAAAAAGTATGGGCTTTGACTACACAAAATAAAAATTAAAAAAAAGATAAGAGTCAAAAACACTCAAAAAAACTCTGAGAAAAAATAATTTATAGCCTTTTCAGTTAAAATATTGATGCATTGAGATGGCATATAAAAGCAATGCTGAAGTAAGAAAACTATGGCAAAAAAACCCCAAACCAAACCAAAACTAAACTAAACTAAACAAACCCCAAAAAAGGAGATTAACAATAAGAAAAATATTAATAAACACATCATAACGGACTAGCATTTGAAATAGTGTAAAGCACCAGGTCTAGGCCACATGCTTGCCTGGGTGGTTGACTTACATTTAAGACTTCCAGAGTTTCATCCACATAAACTCTTGTAAAGCTTTTAAGTTCTTTGATACCTTGAATCACATAAAAGAGGAAAAAGCCACATACTTTTTCTCCAGAGAATTGTTTTAATTTAGTGAGAAAATGAGGATTTTGACAAAAGGATTTTACAAGAGTAATAAACAACCAAGGAGAAGCATTCTGCAAAGCACCCAGTAAACACCAACACACTACTTTTTGAAATACAAGTCATCTGTTTCAAGTTACCCACAAGAGACTAAAGAATGAGAAAAAAAAGAAAAGAGTAAAGAAAGAAAGCAAGACATTAAGAGAATAAAAAAGAAGAGAGAAGTTAGAATAAGAGAAACTTGTATAGCTACCACCAGAGATCACATGACAGCAGGTACCAGGATAAGAGGCAGGACCAGATGGAGGCCCTGTGTACCTCTGTTATGCACCCCAGACCCAGTGGCCACTCCTCCCACGCCAGACATCTGGCTCACTTATCACTCAATGCTCTCCAGGCCAGAGTGAGGGGTGAGGCAGCCAATCAGAGATCCCAGTGGCTGTGGTGTGGGTGGGCTACCGGGGGCACCTTCTTGATTGACAGGGTCTTAGCACATGGCTCCTGTGCACTCAGTCATGTGCGTTCTGGACCATGATGTTGGTTGTAAGACCGTGTGGCTTCTGCCCATAAGGCTACAGGCCCAATCATGACCCCTCCCCTGACACACAAACAAGGTAGTTGATACGGCACAATAAACAAATAATCTAGTGAGATATGAATTTGGCCTCTCACAAATAGTTCCATTTTTTAAGAAATTTTAGTCATCAGATATTCAGCAGAAATGCCTCAAAGGCTTTTTATTTGAATTTCTAAAAAGAGAAATTGTCCAATTTATGTCAAGTATTACCGCACAAGAGTTAGAAAAATAACTTTTCTAAAGCATATGTAAAAACAGACTTTCAGAAAAAAAAAAAAAAGACCATTAAAGGAGGGCAAATTTTTAGCTATTAAGACAAGGAGTTGTAAAGCCTTATTCTAGCTCTACTGTCAAAGCAAAATATGCCACAGAGAATTACAGAATGAGGAAGTTTGGAAGGGACTTCTGGGTCATATGGTCCAATCTCTCTGCTCAAGCAGAGTCATCCTAGAGCACATGGCATAGCATTGTAACCAGATGCGTCTTGAGTATCTTCACCAAGGGAGACCCCACAACCTCTCTGAGCAACCTGTTCCAGTTCACAGTCACACACAATAAAGAAGTTGTTCCTCATATTTGTGTGAAACTTCCTGTGCATCAGTTTCTGCCTGTTATGTTTTGTCCTATTTTTTGGCATGGCCAAGAAGAGCCTGTCTCTTGACACCTTCCTTTCGGATTCTGACAGACATTTATTTTGTCCCTTCTCAGTTGTCTCTTCTCAAGGCTGAACCAGCCTAACTCTAAGCCTTTGCTCATCAGAGAGATGCTCCAGCCCCTTAATCATCTTCATTGCCCTCTCTTGCACCCACTCCAGGGGCATCACATCTCTCTTGTACTTAGGAGCTCAGAAATGGACACAGCACTTCAGATGTGACCTCATCAGGACTGAGCAGAGGGGCAGGATTACCTCATCTGACTTGCTGACAATGGTCTTCCCAATGCACCACAGGATACCATTGTCCTTCTTAGCCACATGGACACACTGCAGACTCTTAGACAACTTGTTGTCCACCAGGAACCCAAATTCTTCTCTGCAGAGCTGCTTTCCAGCCCCCAGCCTCTATTGATGCATGGAGTAAATCTGTGTGAAGGAAGGGATAGAAGAAGGTAACCTTAATAATAAAAATAAACATCCCCTATTTACTTATTTGTCAGAAATAGACTGTCTCTGAATGCCTTCCAGCATTATTCTGTATCTTTGAATTTGTGCTGCATATTTTTTTCAATTTTTTGTCTATTTCAGGTGTGGTGTTAATCTACATATTCTCATTTTCTTGCATAGTATTTTATAATACAAAAACATAGCTGGATTTTAGGACAGTTTATTTAGAGAAATGAATTCCATGAAGTCCTATGGGTTCATAAATTCCTTTCTGGTTATTTTATTTTCAGTTAAGTAGGGCCCTGAACAATTAGATCTCAGCTGGCCCTCATCTGAGTGGGAGGTTATACAAAATGACCTAATGGTGTTCCTTCCAACCAACCTAACTTTCTTTATGTCTATCTTCTTCTGGGGTACAGGCTAATCACTAGGAAAATAAAAATTTAAAAGAAATTAAAACTATTACCTGGTATCTAGTTTAGCTCTAAAATGTTCAAAATCATCCACATTTTGATAAACAGGGATCATACCTCTACTTGATAACTCAAGTGTCTTAGAAGAGTCAGCACTCAGGTTGAAGTCACAATTTAATACTAGGGATGCTATTTTCACAGACTGGCAGTTTCTTTAGAAAGAATATGAAATTTCTAAAGACTAATACTAAAACATACTAAATGGATTTATATTAATGATGCTTCTCGTCATTCCATTTTATTAATTAACCAACTTTTTTTATTTGAAACAGGCATAAGAGTTTAACTTGTGGCATTTCCTTTTAGGAAAAAAAAAAAAAAAAGAAAAAAAAGAAAAAGGCAAGCAGAAAGTTTATTCAGGAGCCATGATTGAAAAAGGAAGATCTGGTGAGATATTTGAGATTCACAAGTGACTTTCCTCTTTCCTGTGGACCCTATTATTTCAGCAGTGTTAAACAAATAGATTTGAAAGTGTATTCTATTTATACCTTGCCATTCAAGCATGATTTCCACAGGAACACACAAGAAATTACAAAATTTCTCTTAAGGGAAAGAAAACACATTTCCTATATGCTAACATTTTCTTTTTATTAGTCGTGATAAAGGGAATGTTACTATGTCTAACTAAGAAACCTGTTACAATATCTATTTGACCATGGATATGGTTAATGATTTAAGAAACACGATGATGTAGCCTGAATCTATGTTGAAGCCATATGAAGCTGAAAAAAGGGCACAGATATTTAAGACAAAAATATTGTAGCTTTACAAAGCTCTTCCATTTTGGCTTAAGCATTTGCCTCTTGAGGTTTGTATTTCCGTTTGTATCATTGACAGCCAAGATACTGCTTGATTTTTAAGAAGTTAAACTCCAAGAATTAAAGTGAATTTAGCTTTTACAGGCTGAAGCACTTGTAGCCTGAAGAAGTTTAACCATGTTTGAATGTTCAATCTATTTTAAGGAAGACTATCTTTGTCCAACTGCTTTTAGACTTGAGAAGGATGACTTTTTAGACACACATAATCCTCAAGGTTTTTGGAAGTACAGAAAATGCTTCACAATGTCCTGTTAAAGATTCAGCAACTCTGGGTAATTTTGCTGAATGCAAGAAGATGAAAATACTGAATCTAATTGATTCCTTTTCTGATGTGACCTTGTAGAGAAAGGAAGGAGAGGTGCACTCCAGCTGTGGGTGAGATGGAATGGCACTTTATTAAAATGGTGTCTGGCTTATATACAGTAGAGCAAGGAACTTTCTGAAAAAGAGGTTGACCTTGGGAGGAGCTTTACATATAAGGAATAACAGGGGAGGATCATAACCATAAAGGGTAAAAGAGAGAGGAGGTTACCATATAAGGGGAACTTCACTGCAGTAAAATTCAGCCAATCAGGGAGTAGGGCAAGCTTGAGGGAAAAAGGCAAATTCCATTTTATGAAATAGGGATATTTTAACCTTACAACATCAACTTGTAAAACGAGGGAACCTGTAACAACTCAATGTTCAGAAAACTCTTCTTGCAGGTGAAAACAGTCCTTGTTCTGCAGTTCTCCTTCTCTATCCTGGTCACATCAAGTGGTTCCATGATCTTCCTTACACTTTGTGTACATTCATATACCCACACTTTTTGTCCTTACCTGGGAAGTAACAGAAGCAACAAAGAATTTCAGTTTACCTTCTCATACCAGAATCAACAAGAGAAAAAAAGTGACCTTTTGTCATCCATCTAGCCATAAAAGTTTAGATGCAGCAATGGTAAGGTAATTTAACTGGAATATGCAGCATTCTGACACAGAAGTCAGTGTTTTCTAGTAGTCTATCATATGATCAATAATCAAGTTCTGTTTATTCTACCTGAGATTTGTATAACCTCAAGAATGCGGCAAGCGGGAAGGTATGTGTAAATACTGCAGTTCACTTTCTGTTAATTAGAAGTCCTCTTTTTTTTTTGCTGAAGTCAAAAGATCCTAAATTCTGGTTCCGTTTGGGTTTTTCCTTACTCTAAAATGTTCTTCTAACATGTCTTAACTATAGGCCCTCTCAGACATTTGAGTATTTCTCAAAGACAGTACTGAGAAGTGACCATTTTCTATATCTGTCTGAAAATTCCATTTTTTTCCGCATCTTCATTACTTAAATAGAAAAATAAAATTATATTGATATTGTTTACCTTTGTTTTTTAAATATTAAAACTTTCCATTTTTTTCTGGAAGGGAAAAATCTTTATATTACTATCTCAGATGTTACAGAGGATCTGTCCCTGTGGTGCCACATAGGCTGGGGGGGACTTTGTCAGTGCAAATGCATTTTCCATCCGTGTAGCATCAAAGAGTTCAAGAGAGAAAAGAATCAGTCAATTTTAAGTGTCTATGAACACATATGGAGAAACACATGGCATCTCTGGATACCAATATAAATAATTATGATCAGTGATACTGTAAAGAATACCAAAGGAATCCCTAATGAGAGGACCCTAAGCATTATTTTGATCAATTATGTCACAATGTTTTTGGTGTATAATAGCATTGACTGGAAGCTGTACCCTGACTTTTAATTATATAGTTAACATGCACATTATTTTCCTGCAATGTAAAATAAGGACAGAAATTACTATGTGTTTGACAGTTACTCATACCAGAATGTAACTCCTTAAATCTTACCAATCTTTCCCTTGCTTGAGAAATGTCATCCCTTAAAATAAACTTTAAAATGGCATGAATATATGAATAGTATATGGTTTTTCCACGAGAAGGTGCAAGATTTTCTGTGAGATATAAGATACTAGGAGCGAAAAGCGAGATCTGTGAAGATGTAGTGAGTTAGACCTCTGAAATAATAAATACTCTAGTAGTGCACATCTGTGTCACCTCCCAAAGTCAGAGTAGTCACTGGTCCTTCTTTAGGTCATAGGTCTTTTCATTCTTCAATATAATATCCATTAACATTATTTTTTTTTCTTTTTTCCCCAGTTCTTATGTCCCGTTATAATCTCTTCTAGTGCCAGAACAAATGTCTAATTTTTCTGAAAGCTCCCTTCATACCAATCCACATTAAACATATTTTCTATCCTACAACTAAAAAAGCAAGAGGATATTACGGAAAAGAAATCCATGAATGAATGAAAGCACATAGATAAAGAGGAGTATTCCATTCCCAAATTAGTTCCCTTGTCTGCATCTTGCTTCATCTTTCCTTAAACTTTCCTTATTTTTTATGGAAAGTTTTCTAAACTCATACACAGTGCAGTAGCATATGAAGTCCAATAAACTAATTCTGCAACTTATAAATATCAGTCAATTAAATAAGTTACAGTATGCAATTATACAGTGTTTCAGTAATTGACTCAATTCTTCCTAAATTAGACTTGTATTCCAATCATTATCTTTTAATAAAACTTTTGAAGGAATATCTAAGTTTTATTCACTATTTTCTTGGCAGCATTGATCTTCTACATGTACATAAATGTACAAATTTGAATGAATAAACTAACAGATAGTTTTGCTGGGGATTTTACTCATGCATCCCACCACTCATCCCCTCTTTCTCACTGTTACTTGAGAATTTAAAGTTCTACAAAGGAAATCCAAAAATGTTCTTTCATGTTCACAACAATGAAATATCTTCAAACCAAACCAAACCATACCAAAACCAAACCCCAAACAAACAAGCAAATAAAATTAATCAAAAAACAACAAACCTCCCCTAACTAAACCAACTGACCAAAAAAAACCCCCCAAAAAACCAACCCACAACTATATGACAACTTTATACTGTAATATAATAGTGTTTTGAGTTGTGTTTTTTGTAGTTTGTGTCTTGCTTTTGAAAACCCGAAAATAGAGATTCTCCTGAAGATGTACAGCAGAAAGAATTTTTTAGTTCTTCAAAGGTATTAAGGAAGACTTCTATAAAATTGTAAAGAAAAGGCCTCTAAATTCAGTCTCTTCAGGAACTTTCAATGCTACTGACCTGCGTGATTGTTTCCTAAGACATTAGTATTTAAAATTAATCCCTGTCTTCAAACAGGCAATGCTACATGCAGCTCTTTAAGGAGTTTGTTTTAAAATGAAAGATGAGGGGAAAAATAAAAAAAAAAATAAATTAAAAAAAAAAAAAAAAGAAAAAAAGAAAGAGGGAAAGGCTGAATTGACAGATTCCTTCATGCCAGGAGCAATATAACATGCTTCTGCAAAAAGACACTGATCAGCTACTGATTTCCACCAGTTTTGCCATCAGGCAGCCAGTCTCTCTCCAGTTTCTGCAGCCAGTGCCTTCCTGTCTTCAGAACATGAGTCAGGACATAAGCAGTCAAATCACATTCCTGTCCTTTTCTTGATACATAAGTTATGATCACTTGAAAGCACCTGCTTGCTACTCACAAAGGCTGTAATATAGCTGCACTAGCAATTCTCTCCTTTAGTATACTCAACCCCTTTATTCACCAGGTGGATCAAGGAATGACTCCCCCTCTGGGCCACTAAAAAAAGTATATAGTAATTACCCTTACCATGCACTCTAGGCACCAAATGCAGAAAATATCTATTCCTCGCATTCCTCTCACTGATTCTTTTCCATCTACACTTCCCACCTCTGGGTCTTCCCAGTATGCCTGACTTAGAGCAGAGCTGGAATTTGGAGACAGATTCCAAGTCTTTTCTTTAGTCACTCAATGCTATCAAACCATGGTAAGAAGCTCAATTTCTTTAAATTACTGCAGATATATGTAACCTGATGATTTTTCAATTTTAACTCTGCAAATACTCATCATGATTGTGTATCACTTCTTTTCAAGGCATTTTCCTACCATGTAACTTATCCAAAGCATCTACTGTATAAAAGTTCCAGATTTGGATGTTTTTAATAGTCTCCTTTTGGTGTTTTCTACAGTCTCCTTTTGGTTTCTCAGGTAGTTTTTATTTCCTTCCTAGTAATCTATAAAACTTTTTTTTTTCCCCTGAAGCCAATCAGGTTGCCATTTGCAATTCACTTCACAAAATACAGTATTTCTTCAAATTCAAAAAGGCATATTAAAAAAAAAAGGTATTCTGCATATAATAGTACATTCTAATGTTATTTTCTTTTATGGTACTTGATTTGTTTAAGATTTTCAACACAGTCCCACACCAGATATTTTCCAGAAATCTTATTTCTTGTTAGAATATTTTATACCTCTGTTAGAAACATCCTCTGTTGTGATTTCTGCTTTCCAGTGTTAGAAGGGAATATATAGTATATTGAACAAATTTAAGCTAGAATGTGCAGAGATTTCCTAATTGTGACAATTTAAGGATCAGTATTGTTGGCTCATAGTATTGTGGCTGTATTAGCAAAAACATCCAACTTCTTTATTCTGCCTGGATTTCCCAGTTATGTGAGGTCTCACTAGCCACCTACACAATGAGTAGTGTATTTCTACCTCTTTCAGTGTTTATATGTGGTAAATTTTGTCTTTTTCCTGAAGTCTGGGAGACACATAGTGACTCGAATTCAAGAAGAGCAAAAAGAAAATCAGATATATTCTAGAGATACTATCTTTCCTTTTCACGTTTGATTCATAAAATGCCTTTTTTTTTTTTTTTTTTTTTTTTTAAAATTTAAATGAGACTGACAGAGAAATGCCAGTCTGTCACACCACAGGAACTCAAAAACTAGGCATCTTGCCATCTCAATGATGTCTTCTTTGCCAGAACATTGTCCAGAAGAGATATTTGAAAATACATAATGTTAAATTGGCTTTAAGAAGAAAATACACAGACAATGTGCTAGTGTCTGCAAACCAGACCTAATTCTTTTAATACTGGACTATAAATTCACTTATTTGACTAGTAAATAATAGAGCAATTAAGGTATTGCAGTCATTTTTTTTTTGGTGTTTGTTAGGATGCAATATTGGCAGATTTTGAATCAGGTGGCCTTCTTTAACCCTCATACCCGGCTAAACCAGGGACAAAGTGAAGAATCAAGGTCATTTTTCAGCCTATGTTAACTAGAATGTCAATTATTCTTTCGCTCTGCCACAAAGCAGTCACACAGAGTTAGTGCACAGGCTCAGATGTGAGCACGTAAAGAGGGACAGCCTCAAGATATATTCAGTCTGCTGATGTCAATGTTTGCTAACAATGTTTTCTAATCCTGTTGGTAGTCAATATGCTATGCAAGTTTTGATTCACTTTTCAGGTTTTCTATAATTGATTCAAATGCAATCAGCTGTACTTCCTTTTTAATTGGATTATTTCCTAAATATTTTTTGAGGAATTTTGTGCAAATAAAATATTGTTCTTTGTTTTTCTCAGAATTGCAGAACAACAGAATGGTTGAGGCTGGAAGGGGAACTCTGGAAGTCATCTTGTTCTACTGCCAGCTGCTCAAGCAGGGTTGCTTGAAATGAGTTGTGAAGGACCATGTTCAGATGGCTTCTGAATAGCTCCAGGGATGGAGACTCCACAACTTCTGTGGGTAGCTTGTTCTAGTGTTTAGTCACCGCACAGTGAGAGAGTATTTTCTTATGTTCAGATGGAAAATTCTGTGTTTCAGTTTTCCCCTTTTGTATTCTGTCTTGTAACTGGGGACCACTGAAAGGAGCCTGGCTCCAACTTTGCCTTCAGATAATTGTACATATTCATGAGATTATACAGAGCCTGCTCTGCTCCAGGATGAACAGCTCCCATTCCTTCAGTCTTTCCTCACACTGGAGATATTCCCATCTCTTAAACACCATAGTGGTCCTTCACTCTGCTCTCTCTTGTAGATGCATATCTTTCTTGCACTGGGAAGCCCAGAACTAGACCCAGTACTACAGCTGGGGTCTCACTTTTCCATGTAATTGTTATCATTAGGTGTATTAATTATAAAGAATTTAACTATACCCTCCCCCTTCTAGTGCTGCATTCACCTTACTGTGTAACCGTGACTAAATCAGTACTGTCAAAATGTATACTGCAAGATGGATGTGCCTATAATATATTCCATTCTGAAAAGGGTATGTAACCAGAATAATGAACACAATACACAAAGTAGAGTGAACATGATAAAGAGAATGACTTCAGGGATCTAGGCCAAGGGGGCACTTTGTGAACAAGTGGCAACATGCAGCAACACTCTTGCATATAGCTGCAGAGAGAAAATCAGCGTGAACAATCTGGAAGCAGATACTATGTGCAAAAGCCATAGACCTTTAGGTGCTATAGTATAATTGTACAGGAAATACAAAAAGCACTGTGAAAATGGTGACTAAGCAAAACATCCTCTTCTGGTCTCCCTTTTTGATCCAGAATGAGAAATGTGACTGATTTCAGTAACAGTGATGTTACTTTGACATTTTCCATACCTCATGCAAGGGGGCTAAGTTGTATGGACGACTGTATGGTCATTGGAAAGATAAAGTAACATGCTGTTTCTGGTTTAGAAATAATATTCCCTAATTTAATGTTCCCATTGAAAACACCCCAGGTCATATGCTGCTCACCTGCTCTCCACCCACCAGCTTCCTATGGTGGGATGGAGAGGAGAATGAGAGGTAAAAAAGGTAAAGACCACAGGTTGAGATAAGAACAATTAACTGAAAGCAGCAATAAAATAAGAAAACAAACAGTAAGAACAATACTATTAACAGAGAATAAAAGTTAGATGAATAATTCACATTTGACTCTTCACCATACTGAATCTGCACTAACTCAACTGCAACTAACTCAACTAACTCCATCATCATCATGGCTAGGCTTAGCAAACGAAGATTTGGGAAGGGCTCTACCCACACTTGCTACAAGTGCACTGATAGCTAAAAAGGCTGATGAGAGAAAGGCAAGTCCAATTGCAAAAGACACAGCTAAAAAATCTCCAAAGGCAGTACTGGTGAGGCACAGTTCTACCTGTGTTGCCTTTTTTCCTTGAGACTAGTTCTGCATGTGTTCTCAAAGGAAGCAGCAGCGTTATGGATGGTGTGTCTCCCATTCTTCTGATTGGAGGCCAGAGTG
>JAWMRC010000089.1:3745559-3782122 GCA_035584755.1 Thripadectes ignobilis | reverse complement strand
GTCAGGGCTTACAGTGGAGGTTACGTTTGCAATGCACAAGGTGGTGGTCTGTTTGACATTCTGCACTAGGCATCACTTGGGTATGACAGATATCATTAATATTTCTCTGTTGCACTACGACATAGTCAATGAGGTGCCAGTACCTAGATCAAGGATGCATCCAGGTTGTCTTCAGGCTGTCTTTCTGCTGAAAGATAGTGTTGGTGATGGCGAGCTGCTGCTCTGCACAAAACTCTAGCTGGAGGCATCTGTTGTTGTTGCAGTTTCCAGCACCATGCTTGCCTAGCATTCCTTCCCAGGCTTCAGAGTTCTTTCCTACTCTGGTGTCAAAGTCATCAAGGATTATGATCTTGTCATCTGCAGGAACCTTTCAGAGACAGTGGTGCAGGTCAATGTAGAATTTGTCTCTTTCAGCAAGATCAGCTTGGAGAGTTGGGGCTTATACTCTGAAGAGAACAACATGTTGCTTGCTGAGTAGTGGGAGGTGTAAGAAGGTTATGAGATCAGAATGACCTGTTGGCAAATTTTCAAGTTTGGAGGCAGTGGAGTTTCTTATCATGACACCAACTCCTGAAAGGTGACTTTCGGTTTTGGGTTTGCCTGACCAATAGAGTGCGTAGCTGGTGCCATGTTTTTTAAGGCTGCCTACCTTATGGAGATGAACTTCACTGAGAGCAGCAATGTCAATGTTGAGTTGTGACAGTTCATGGGCAATTAGAGAAATTAGAGCAGAACAATGCTCAGGATGTCCATCATCTGCAGAATCAAGCCTGATTCTGATGTTCCAACATGCAACTGTGAATTTGGACACACCTTTGGAGGCAGATGTATGCCTTTACCTTTTTGGGTTTGTTTTTGTTTGACCACATCAGAAGATGCCAGTTGGCCATGGCAAACCAATCCGGTGAAGGATGGAGATAAGCTTTTCTTAGGACACCTTTTCTAGGCCCCTCTGCATGGGGAGGAAGCAGTGCTCTCCTTGAAAAAGGCTCCTTGGTCATTCAAGATGTTACCAAACCAGACTGTCATCTCTGGGGTCAGTCTTGAGTGACCAGTGTCCTGAACTGACTGCATGCAGGGTTGGGTCTGCGGCTTCCAGTGCACCTTATCACCTGCTGTTTCATCCCTCACCTGTCATACCAGGCCTTTGCAAGTGTGGGTGAATCCTTCGAGCCTGTGCAGTGGATTTTTTAGGTGAGGAACAGTGTGCACATAACTGGCCTTGCCCTTTACTCCTAAGGTTCATCTGTCAAGGCCAAGCCAGCTTGGAGTGTGACAAACAAAGTCCTCAGGATGTAGGTCTAGTTAAAGTATCCTTTCCACAGATGGATGGCCTTACAGAGCTTAGTGAGCTCCATCTGCCTGGGTTTTGAATTAGAGTTGTCCTTCTCCTAGGATGGTTGCTGGGAGGCTAGTGAGCCCATCCTGCCCATGGACACACTTTGTCTTACCCTTTAGTTTTGACCTGACTAGCATGGGAGACCCTACCAGAGGCATGTACCGCTGCCAGCACAGCTCACAATCTCATAAGGGCATGCAAGCTTCTCCCCCGTGACAAGGGGGTGTCCATGGGGAAAATCGCACAATTCAGCAAATCAGTAAAGAAGCAACACCCCCCCACAGCATGGTTTGAGGTGGCAGAGAATAACCACAGAATCATGGTCATATTCATTCTGGCTGCTGCAGAAGTTAATCCTGTCCTGATCAGAGCCCACACACATGCGTATTCTCAGCTGACTCATCTAATCAATATCTACCATTTTTAGTCCTTATTTGTTTCAGAGTGAAGGTATTTGTTTTCTGAAATCCACTTCTAGAATATTTTAATTAAGTTGTAGCATTAAAAGTTAAATCCAGTCCCTCTTATTTTATTTGAGGTGATAGTCAAATAGAAATGGATCTAGCTAGAAAACTTTTAGTTGTGAGGTCAAGTCACTACATGAATATGAAGAAAATTACCTAAAAACTGAGATTTTGGCAACTAATTTTTTTCAAGATTAATTCAATCTTTAAACATTACCAGGAGTTGATGTGTATTCTAGAGGAGCTGAGCTGCTACAGACAGTTTTGTTCTGACACTGACCTCTTTGGCTCTGATTTCTTAATTCCAATGTCAAATAGCATTTGACTTGCTAGACAACCACAGCTACTCTTACAATTTTTAATGGAAACCAGGAGAGTCAGAAAGATGATTTGTGTATGTTACTACCTTGTTCCAAAACATACCACACAACATTAAAACCTGCTGCCTAGGTACAAAGTTCATTACAGAGAACTGGAGACTTTTTTTATTGCTTTACAAACTTTCTTGCTGCAAGCTGGGCTAATGAAAACACTCTCCTTTAATCATGGTGATGAAAGGTAAAGACATGCACTTGTTGAAGCAACTGAAATTTTTGACCAGGAAGTCTGAGCTTAGTGTTGGAGTTACATAAAATATGTGACTTGAGGCATAGAACAGAAAGACATAAAAAGTCTGTTGTGGGTCACTTCCACCCACACCTAGTCATCAATAATGTATTATTACGGTTAGTTTTATATCTATATGTATTAAGGTAATCAGTTAACAGCTTTCATGGGTCTATTTTCTCTGTCTAAGTACCCACATCATTCTGAAGGAGCAGATACTTGCTAAATTAGAGTATTTGAAGTGTCTCCCAGGAAATTTAAATTGTTTTTTGCTACTCAGACACAATCACCCCATTTTAGCTCTCTCTTCAGTGTTCACTGACCTCAATAAAGAGTACATGGCCATTTATGGACTCCCACAGGCTCTGTTTAAACTTTACAGTGCTACTCAAATACTTGGTACAAGATTATGCTCCAGGTCAATCTCATCATTATATCAAGATGAAATCTGGGGTTTACACAGCCTAGCTCTCTTGAGAGGTCAGAATTTCCAGGGGGGAAAAAAGCCCCAAAACAAAAAAATCCAAACCAAACCAAATTAAAAAAATGAACCAAACCAAACCAAACAAAAAAACCCAAACAAACAAACAAACAAACAACCTCAAAAAACCGAAACAAAAAAACCCCAAAACAAAACCCCCCAAAACACAAAAACAAGAAACTCAGAGAAAAAAACCCAAACAAACAAGTAACACCCCCCCAAATAAAACCCCCACAACAAAACCAACAAAAATCGCCCCCAAAAACAAACAATACCCCCACCAAACCAACCAACCAACCAAACAAACCAACCAACCAAACAAAAACTTGACAGGTGAACTAGTAGAATGATAATCTGCATTATGGGCTAATCCCAGTCTGGACAATTAGGAATGCAGACAGCTTTGATCCACCACAAAATCTATCCATGGAGTCTGGGTTACATTGGGAAGACTGTTAAAACAAGATGAAGTCCAGTTTATTGAAAAGCAAAATTTTTGAAGAACAGAAGATGACTTAAGAAAGACTGAATTCATCTATTTAAAATTGTAGAAGTATTGTCAAAGATGTAGTATTATCATGTATTTTGAAATATCTGAAATAAGAGAAATTGAAAAGGTCATATGCACCCATGACACCTTCAAGGAATACTCACTAGTTTTCATTAGAAATGGTATTTTTCACCAGATATTTCTTTCGCACGTGTTATAATTTTACTATTGCTTCAGACACGTCATTTCCCATTGCACTGTAAATGTAACATATTCATGTATATCAGTACTAAAATTCTGTGAAATGGCATAGAAATAATGTGTACACTCTATAATGCAGTCTATAAATATAATATTAAGATTTAAAATGTTTTATTAGACTTTTGCATTAACATTATGAATAAGAATTAGATGTCATTAAATTATTTAATATTAATAATATGCAATCTATATAAAATTCAGTGGAAATTACCAAGAACTATATGTGAAAGTGATTACTGAATAAAAAACCCACTCAAGATTATCTTTAAATTTGGTTGTGTCTAGTTTTATCCTCTGGATGGCATATTTTCTTTTCTTGTCAATATCTCATTGAGAATCTCTTTATTTACATTCTATGTCATGAAACAATTTAAACAGAAGGTACAAGGATACATACTAAGACACTGTTTTCCTGTAATTGCAGCAAAAGTGTCCAAGGTATAACTCTTCTATTCGGTCATTTTAAGAAGTATGATACATCTCTAAAAAAAAGAAAAAAAATATCAGTCTTTCACATTCTATATAGACTTCCTAAGATTTTGAAGGAAAAGGACACCCCTAGGTAGTGATAATGTAAAATAAATAAATAAAAAAAAGTAGTTTCTCATTTCTTGAGAGAAAAGAAATTTGTCTTCAGATTATCTTCCGGTTCTGTGGACAGGAAGTACCTGGGCATGTCACCTGCAGCCAGGAGTCAGAGGCCTGATGGCAAGTTTTATGACAACCACCTTCTTACCTCTTTGTCCCACTCAGGAAGCTACCTTGTCTGAGAGGGCTGTGAATTTCTTTGGATCACTGTTTTTTTGGGCTGGGTTAGAGCTCACTTTGAGGCACCTAGATTTCCCCATGCAATATAAAGAAGATCTGAAAGGATTTCTAGTCTGCAAATCCAATGAGCTTGGGTTGTGTCCCAAAACTAATTTTTAAAACATCTCTTAACAGCAGCATTTTTATTCCTAAACTTAAATAGTAAATAATATAGTGTTGTCAGACTATTGCAGCTCCCTTAAGTCTAAGAGGAAGTTGATAGTAGGAATCCATTTTTAAACTCAGTGTACTTCTTTTGTAATTATTGTATGCAGATTTTTTGAGGGTTCTTTTTGTGTCTTCCCCCCCCCCCAATTTCTGACCATATCCCATAAGGTAACAACTAAAACTGGAAAGCTTTGAAAGAGAAAATGGCTGCCTAATAAAGATACAGAACAGTTTAGCCAAGTGCTTTGGGCTCTGTCAGCCTCATTTTTCCCCACCCCGTTCTTCCTTGAGCCTTCTTTCTGAAAGCCTGTTCTTCCACTAGACTGACTATTCTTGTCAGATAGTCTTAAAAGGAAATCCTCATCCAAACTGGGAAAGGAAGGGGGGAAGAGGGGGGAAGAGGGGATTTAATTCAGTAATGCGAATAAAATTTGCATGCATATTGCCAGAATTTTTACTCTACCTTCAATACACCCTTTTATTTTTATTGTCACAGAATTGTTGCAAAAAATTGCTATGGCATTGGTAAAATTACAGGGGGAAACTTTTCTTTGATTTTCATGGATGCAGACCTTTAGATAGTTGTTCCAATACTCAAACTTCCTGATACTTGAGTAGTTCCATTGAATTTTGTTCTGCTGTGTACATGTGAGAAACCATTCTCATGCATAAATGTTTACAAGATGGGAGGCCTGAGTTTTGAATTCTGAAGTTCAAAGGAAATGTAATTAACAAAGAACACATTCTCATGAGCTACCTAGCAATTCCTACAAAGTCCTGAGTATCTTCAACTCTGGTTAACTTCATTAAAATTTGAAGACAAGTGACATGAAGCAAGATTAATGCTCAAAATTTCAGCTAAGCTACAAGAAGAAGGAGATCTGGAGAGGCTGCATGTAGAGTGCTGTGTCCAGTTCTGGGCTCCTCAGGAGAAGACATGGAGCTCCTAGAGTGGGTCCAGTGGAAGGCAATGAAGATGACTGGGGGACAGGAGCATCTCTCAGGAGCAGAAGCTTAGAGCTGAGCCTTTTCAGCCTTGAGAAGAGACAATTGGGAGGGGACCTTGCCAATGTCTGTCAGTATCTGAAAGAGGGGTGTTCGCAGGATGGAGCCAGGCTCTTTTCCGTGGTGTCAAGCAATAAGACAATGAGCAGACTGAAGAAACTGATGCACAGGAAGTACCATATGAACAGGAGGAAGAACTCCCTTACTGTGCATGTGACTGTGACCAGAAACAGATTGCCCAGAGACGTTGTGGAGACTCCCTGAGTGGAGATGTTCAAGAACCATGCAAATGCAATCCTGGGCCATGTGCTTTAGGCTGACCCTGCTTGGGCAGGGATCAGATGACCCCACCATTCTGTGATTCTGTGACACAGGCTGTTCAGCTCCAGATTTCTGTAAAGCCCAAATCAGTATCTATTGCATTATAACCAGCAATCTCACTGAGTCTAAAGGTCAGTTCAAATATAATTATTTAATAATTATGTAAAGTGAATAAGGATCACTCTAAAGCTAGTTGATGTTCATATAGAGAGATTCCAAAGGTAGTTTTAGGAGACTCATAATTTTCAGAACTTAAAGAGAAAACACATCCCTTGCATATGTATTTGAGGGATGGGAAAAGGTTTTAAATGTCTGTACGTATGTGTATATATGTGTGTATGCATTTGTCTATGTGTGTGCACAGATAAATACAGAAAAAAATTTAACAATTTATTTGTAAAATGTATTTTTTTTTTTTTATCTCACCTTCCCCTCATCTATAAGTAGAAACATGCAAGGACTCTGCACTTGAATATTAGTAATAGGTTCATGAATCTAATATTTGTCTGTCATAGATTTTTTTTTTTTTTTTTTCAAAATGCAAGTGTTACCTAGGCTGAAATCAGATTCTCAAAGCTCTATCTACTTCAGTTTCTGATCATTTTCAAAATCAGAATGGGTCTATTTGCAGTACCAAATCTGCATGCAAATAAAATCCTATTGGAACAGCTGAACTGAGAAAATTTAGCTTTCAAATTGCAGAAATTATTCCTATTTCCATTATTATTGCTGTCACACAACCATTAATGTAAGTTCTTTAAATAATTGAAAATGTGAGAAACTGTCACTAAGCATATAGGTTAAATACTTAATGTTACAATACTCATGCTCATCCTCCCCCTCCCCCTCCCCAAGGCACTGAAAGCATGAAAATGAAAAAAAGATTATCATAATATTAAATTTCAGAAACTGTCGTTAGTGAAAATATAGAGGCAACAGAGGTGCATGGTGTTGCTAACATTAGAAATTACTTGACTCAATCTTAAATAGATATCAGGTAGGAGATAATTTCAAAGCTGAAAGACACAATAATGATACAGCTCTGCATTTGCCAGCATGCAAAGAGGTAGGACATCAACATTCCTGAGTAATGAAGACAGAATAATCTAAACTAAACATGGACCTAAACACTTCAACTCAACTTCTATTAATCTGTGCTTCAGGGGTTGTGGCAGGAATTATGAGTTGTGCAAGAACAAACAGATACTGTACAATGCTGCTACATCCTCACCTGAGCTGCAATCATTTGATTACTCAATTAGTCAGAAGATCCTTTTACCAATCGAGTGTAGCCCTATAATACAAGCATTTTGGAGTAGTCTGACATGCATATAACTAAGCAGTTAATCTTCTTTCTATTTCTCAGAAAAATGTGGGTGATTTTTGGCCATCACACATCTTAACAGTAAGATGTATGTATGTTTACACAATCTGAGTATCTAAATGTAGTATGAGCTAAATTCAAATTCCCTGCTACATTTGCTATCACCAACCTCATGTCTGTTACATTATTTATCCATTACAGATATATAAAGCAACTGGATTTTTTATCAAGAGAAAATATTTTTATAGGTTTACGATCAGCCAAAATAAAACATATGAGACATAACAGAGGAGACAGGTGTTGCATGGCTCTATACCAGTAGTGAAGAACTACATCTCAGTAGTTTGCAGGTAGCCTTGGTCAAATCATAAAGAAAGTTCAAAATGGTCCAGAACACCCTCAAAGAAGGACTGCTCTGAAAAATGATCAGACAGAGTCCAGGTCTCTTAGTATTCCTTTCTTTGATCAAATGATCTTGCACATTTCTCAACATATGCTATCAATTTTGAAGCATTCTCTTGCCTCTACCTAAACAATATTTTTATTTTTCATAAAATGAATTAAAATAATTGTATAAACACACAATGCTTACCACTCATCAGGTGCTAAGCCTCTTGTCTATGACTGTGGAAAATATTTTCCCTTTAACACAAAAATTTCCTGCCCACAAATTCTATTCAGAAGCTTTCCTCAGACAGAAACATCAGCCAGGAATTTTGTGGGGAGATTTTTTATCTCACCTTGTAAGTGGCCTGAGATTTTAGGTACTCTGCACAATGAAAAACACTTGTAGCTTTGTTGGGTTTATGTAGCTAGAAGTGATAACTCTAGTGTAAACATTGTGGTATAATATTTAGAGAATTTTAGGCTGTATTTTTGGAATTCATGTATCTTTGTTGCCCTTGCTAACATGATCTAAAGGCGTGTTTCTATCCTGACTATTGAGAATCAGCCTGGTAGGGAACTCATATGCTTGTTCATTCATATTTTTCAGTGGTGTTACAGTGATATCTATATCTACATCAAGGTCCCACTCTTGAGTACAGAGTAACTACACGGGAGGAAACCATTGTCTCTCTCTGCATTGTGTTTTTACTTTTAAAATCAAAATTGCTCAACACCCAAATACAGTCTTACAATGGCACACTGACTTTATTTGCAGGACATGTTACATTTAATTTGTTTAATTAAGTTGTTACATCAATAAACAACTTGGATCCTGCTTTTTGATCTGGAGATTTCAAAGTTGAATCAGACTGAAAAATTCCCACTGTGTTTTGCATGTTCTGTGGAGGAGAGTGAATTTTTTTGCTAAGAAGGAAATTTATTTTTGGCAAAGTTTTGGGAAACTGCAGTTACTCTAACAAAAATCTCTATCTGTCAAGTGTATTCTCCATCCACAACTAATCACAGCTAAGTTGGTTGCTTAGGAATTTCTTTTTTTGGCCCAGAGGGATTTGTGTCAACAGGGAATCCTTGAAATAAAACACATTTCTCATTTTACTTGTAGTAGCATCACTGGAGACCTCGTGTGTTACAGTACCTTGCTAGCATTGAAAGAGTTGGAGAAATGTTCCTTCATCTTTGTAGATAGAGACTCCCATGGATATAATTTGATTTATAATTAGTAGCTGCAATGTTCAGGCACCATTACCCAGTGCAATTCTATCCCAGTTACAGTTTGCTCTGACTTTTAGATTTACTTCAAGTCAACCATCTGACTGTAAACCTTCCATTTCCCTGTCCCCAACACCACTGGGAGAAGGAGGGGGCACGGACAGACCGAGGGGTGGTGGTGGAAAGATGTTTCTAACCTGTTTCAATTTCTTATTTTTAGTTTGTTAGTAATAAATTTAAGCTTTATTCTAAGTTCTGTTTTACCCATGGTGTTAATCAAAGCTCCTCTTTCAGTTGTTATCTTTAACCGTAAATTCCAAGATGTTTTTTTTTCCCTTTCCCTCTGGAAGGCAAAAAGGCGGGGGGGACAGGGACGGGACAGGAAAAAAGACCTTGAAAGAGTTTTGCTAGACACCAGGCATTTATCCAGGGTCAAACCACCACAAGAAGAGACAAGGAAGGAAGAAGAGGAAGAGGACTTACCCTATATGTCAAGAGGTAGATTGAGTGTGAAGAGGTGTCTCTGAAGAATAGCAAGTCGAAAGCCGGCAAGTAAGAATCTGAGACTGAGGTAATAAATAGAACCTTTGTGGTTGGTGTAGGGAAAGAGTTAATTCTATATAATGTGTTTTATGCTAATGTAATCATGTCCCTTATGTATCCCCCTATATTATATAACCATCTGCATTATTGTAACTGCCTCCCATGAAAGGTATAAATACTCAAGCATAGTCCTTGATAGAGAAAGGATTCTTCATTGTGCCTCAGTTGTGAAGGGTCCATGCAGCCACTGCCACAGCTGGTATCTACTACCAGTCATCTGATCAAGGACACCCTGTTGATGAAGCCTTCTTTCTCCAGCTACAGGAGGCATCATGTTCACATGTCTTGTTGAGGGACTTCAATCTTGCTAACATCTGCTGGGAAAGAAACACGGTGAGCTGTAGGCAATCCAGGAGACTTCCAGAGGAAGCAGGACAGAGCTGACAGTCCTTAAGGAAGCCTTCCATAGAACACAAGAGCTAGCAATCCCCAGGAGCAAGAAATCAGGCAAGGAAGACAAGATCAGCGTGTCTGAGTAAGTAACACCTAGTAATACTAAAGGGAAAAAACAAAATGCATCAGCAGTAGAAACAATGAGAGGTAATCTGAGGAAACAGTGAGAATGAAGGTCAGTTGTGTAGGAACGGGGTGAAGGTGACCAAGGCAAACCTGGAACTGAACTTGACAAGGAATGCAAAGAATAACAAGAAGGACTTCTTACATGTATGTTAACCAGAAAAGGAAGATCAAAGAAGCTGTAAACCCCTTGGTAAGCAATGCTGGAAAACATAAAAATGGACAGGGAGAAGGCTGAGGTACGCAACAATGTTTTTTGTGTCAGTCTTTGATGGCAATTTTTCTTCCCACACATGTTGAGTGGATGGACATCAGGACTGAGATTGGACAAGCAAAGTCCCTCCCACTGTATGTAAAGATCAGGTTCATGGCTATCTGGAAATCTGAGCATACAGAAGTCTATGGGACCTGATCAAATGCATCACAAAATCCTTAGGCAATTGGCTGATGTAGTTGCTGAGACACTCTCCATGATTTTTGAAAAGTCATGGCAGTCAGGTGAAGACTCAGGTGACTGGAAAAGGGGAAACATTGTGTCCATCTTTAACAAGGGTAGAAAGGAGGACCCTGGAAACTGCCAACCACTCAGTCTCACTTCTGTGCCCAGGATGTTCATGGGAAAAAAAAGTCCTCGTAGAAGCTATGTTAAAGCACATGGAGGACAGGGGGGCAATTTCAGAGACCCAGCATGGCTTCACTACAGGCAAGCCTTGCCTGACCGTCTAGTGGTCTTCTGTGATGGAGTGACTACATCAGTGGAGAAAGTAAAAGCTAGAGATACATTTATCAGGACTTCTGTAAAGCCTTTGTCACAGGTCCCCACACTATCATTCTCTCTAAGTTGGAAAGAGCTGGATTTAGTGGGTGGTCTGTTAGGTACATAAGGAATTGGTTCAACAATTGCATCCATCCGGTAGTAAGCAATAGTTCACTCTCCACACAGCCATCACTGGCAAGTGATGTCCCTTATATTTCCATATTGGGACCAATGTTTTTTAATATCTTCATTAATATAGACATACAGGAAGAGATTGACTATCTTTAGCAAATCTGCAGATGACACCAAGCCGAGTGGTGCTGTTGACACATCTGAAGGACAGGATGTCATTCAGAGGGACTTGGACAAGCTCAAGAAGTGGACCCTTGGGAATCTCATGAAGTTTAACAGGACCAAGTGCAAGGTGCTGCACTTGGGTCAGAGCAAACCTAGTGTTACAATCTGCTTAAATATTGCAGAAAGAACTTCAGATTCGAATATTTTCCCCAACAAAATTAAAACTCAAACCAAGTTATCAGTTCATTTCAAAAACTGCTTATTTATTAATTAATTGCTAGGAGATGCAAACAGAGAGAGAAGAAAGAAAGACTGGAAAAATGCCGAGATTAATTTTTAGAAGCAGAGAGAAAGAATACCACCACAAAACTAACCTTTTTGCCAGAATATCGGTGTGTGCGTGTATAGGGGGGGGGGGAAACTGGTTCCGCAGCTTTTTTTCTGTCTCTGTTGTTTTCTCCGATGTTATCTCTTAGCGGCAGGGGGTCGTAGCTCTCTAGATTACAGTCAGGGTGCTTGGGCTCTGCTGTCCCAGCTGAACCAGACCGCAGGGGCGCTGCAGCGCTCTGTGCAGAGCTGGGCCCTCCGGGCCCTCCTGGCCCCCAGAAATATGGAAAGTTAGAGGGATAAGGCAAACTCACATCTCGGTTCTCTCCAGGCTGGCACAGTCTTGGTCTCCACTGGCAGTCAGGCAGCATGTGGAGGCGAAGAGAAGAGGTGAGGAGAGGTTGGGGAGCAATTCCCAGGTGAAGTAGCCGATCTCTTGTCTCCCTTCCTCGCTCCTAATTCCCCAAATTTTGTCTTCAGTTTTTATAGCATTCAAAGAGGATTGTGCATGGTTCCTTGGCACGTAGTCTTGTTCAGATGTTCAAAATGGTAAGATATCCTATACAATGACAGGATTTTCTGTCAGGATATTTGTTTGTAGGACTGAGAAGTTTTGTTTTGTGAGAATCTTCAGAGGCAGGATGTTTTTCTGTAGGGCTTTGCCGACACAGTTCATTTTAACAGGATGTTTTTTAACAGAGACCTTGTAGTAGATGATGGAGGAATATTTATTACCTTTTGTGTGTGTTACCTGTATACAACACCCAGTAACAAAACAGGCTAATTATATATTATCTAATTTAGGAAGAAATTCTTCACTGTGGGGGTGTTGAGACGCTGGCACATACTTCCCAGAGAAGTTGTGGATGAACCAACCCTGAAAGTGTTCGAGGCCAAGTTGAATGGGGCTCTGAGCAACTTGCTCAAGTGGAAGATGTCCTTGTCCATGGCAAGGAGGTTGGAACTAGATGATCTTTAAGATCCCTTCCAACTAAACCATTCTATGATTCTATGAACTTAAAGTATTATTGAATGTGTGATCATTTATCTCACTCCCCTCAACTGGTAGAACTGTAATTAAAAATACCAATCAACTTGTGTTATTTTTTTTTTAATAAAAACCTTACTTGAAGAGGGTACTTTTTGGTCATTGTACATCATCAAAAAGTAAGTAGTGATTAAAAGACAAAGAACTCAATTTTCACTGATAAAGTAAAAATTATCAATACTAAGGAAAGAACAGATCATAAATGAAATGGATGGTGGTCTCTGATTATCCAGCAGAAAGTCTTTGAAATCAATGAACTATTTCTTGAACGAGTCGGTTTAATAGGAAATATAATTTAAATGACACTAACTTTGGAATGATGAAGGCTGAAAATATTACTTAGAATGTTGGGTCTGACTGGTCAGGCTATTTACTGACAAGAACAAAACTTGGCAACACTCTAAACATCTTGAGAAAGCAAGAGCATTATAACATCCTGTAGTTTTAAAATCGTGACTTGTTTCTAACTGACCTCCAGGAAATGCATAGAACAAAAGTAAACAAGCACATACCTCCAGAGCCTATGGCTGCTATATGAGATGGCACAGTAAAACTATGGATAAATTAGATATCAGTTTGGAAAACAAGTAAATTAGAAACCAGGAAATACAAGTGACACATAAATTAAGTATCTATTACACTTTCATCTAAAATCCACATTAAAAAATATTTTATGATTTTTAAGAGAGCGGTTGAATTTGATAATCTAAATAGTTTTAAAATAAGTAATCTCAAAACTTTTGAGTGTTTGGGGAACAGAAGAGGAGTCTAAATGTACTGTTTGGGGACCTAGAGTTTGGACATGATCCTTTCATTCTTCAAGAGCACCAAATTCACAAGGCATACAAAAAACCAGAATTTGCATCACGTATATCAGGATGAGCTGCAATAAGAAACACAATATGCATTATCAACCACACAATGAGAGATAAACTTCTCAACAGCATATTATATAGTTATATTAAAATAAATGTATACATTCTACATAAGTGATTTATAAAAGAAAAGTAACTTCACTATCCCTGGGTTTTCATAGTACTGCTATCCTGGTAAAGGAGAGAATCAACCTACACCTGCTGGGACATGAATTAAATAAGTTAGTAGTTTTCTTCCCAGTGCTAATCTCAGGGTCATATTCAGTCCTGGTGTAAAGAGTAGTAAGCCATTCATTAAACATAAAGCAATTGTGATAAAATGTGAGGGAAAAATAATCCCTAGATGTTTACAGTCTCTTGGTATTGGGTGGATGCAATGAGCACTTCACACAATAATATGAATTGAAGGAAGGACATGAATTGCTAGCAAGGAAATCAATTAACACAATCACAGAAGATAAGCACTCTGTCTCGCTGAATTAGGCTTATTCTCAAATAATTAATAGATTTTAGGTTGTCTGTCATATATTGGCAGAACTCTAAGAAAATTTGATAGCTGAATAACTATGAGGCTACATCTGATTTTTTGGTTTGTGTGTTTGTTTTTTTTGTTTTGTTTTTGTTGGTTGGCTTGGTTTGATTTTTTTTTTGTCAAAATATGAATTCACATCTTATTTTGGCTTTGCATGACCACTGAGTGCAGAGCTTGTGTATAATTAACTGCAGTCACATAAAAAACACCAAGAAGCATTGAAAGTGGGAAAATTTGGGTTGTTACCTTTTATAGTCTTATTGATTTCCCCATGACCATTACGACCTCTGTAGATTCCTGGAACTCCCACTGCTGTTTTATTGCTTAAAAGAAAAATATTCTAGTAGGCGTTCAGGAAACATTATGTCTTCATAGATGTGCAGTAGTTTTAAGCGACAAAATTTTAAATCTTTTAGAACAAATTACATCTGGCATGCTTCTGCTATCACATAAGTGCAGCCTAGAGTATCCTGTACATTACCAAACCCTCAACACCTGAAATTCACACCTTACAATGTGAAAGAAACAACAAACATGATATTTAATGGAAACAGCCAATCTATAGATTAAAGAACTGACTATATTTTAAGTTTGAATGGAAATTCTCCTGTGTTTTTTTTTCTGATTGAACGAGGAATTTCACTTTTCAGCTCTATTTCTCTTAAAATGATTTTTGTTTGCCTTCATGGAGAAAATCCATGAAAGATATTTCAGCTATTTGCACCCAGATACAAAAATATTTAATAATTCTCTCCATCCGAACCTCCAATCTCATGAGAGAAGATTTAATAAAAATTGAAATGGGAAACTATTCCTATTGAACATTTCTCTTAAGGAAACAGTATTACCCTGTCTGTTTCTTTCGCAACACATACAAGTGTACTTGAGTGCAGTTTTTATAAAGAATCCAAATAAGATTACTTTCCTGGTCCTCATTACTGTGCTTCATGGCAATTCTTTATGTCCCACAAGCTAAATCCTTACAATGATGGAGACTGGCCAGGATTGCACAGGTTTTCATGCCCAAATCACTTTGATTTTTGAATTTCCTCAGATATGACTGAAGTTACACTTATGCCGTCGATGTCTGGACATAACTTACACATCAGAATGTCTCAGGAGAATCAAACAAATAAGCCATTGCAATTTCTAAGAGGACAAACAGTACATATTCTTGCTAGCTCACATTCAGAAAAATGGAACCACTATCACAGGAAAAAGAAAAAAAAAGTATAAATGTGTAGCAGATTGATATAAAATCTAAGTGAAAATGCTTGCATTTTGAAATATCGTAAATATTGGAAATAATGTCTTACAACAGGAAAATACTGGGCACTATGCTAAACCAGTTTACCTGGTTAATATTTTAGCACACACATATAACTAATAGAAACACATTAGGAGAGTAGTGTTTTTATATCTTTGATGTCAACAACAACCAGCTATGAACTCCACTGAGTACCAACAGCCTACATAACCAAAAGTATACACAATCCTGAAAGTCTCTTAACATGCTTTTAGCACTATATATCTCCTCATCTTCACTATCTAATCTGTAGAAGGGTCCTCTAAGAGTGAGTGTGTGTATTTTTCCAAAGCTTCAGGTATTTCCTTTAATCAATGCATTAACATTTCATATCTAAGGTTTAATATGTCATTCTCTGGACAGGCTTCTGTCAACACATCCCAGGTGATTATCCATTCCTAGGAGAGGAAGAAGTAATGGAGGAGGACACAAAAGCAAATGAAAAGTTCACTCATTTCACTTCAGTTGGTCTGCAACCGTTTAATGTAGAATCATGCCTCCAATTATTTTGATAAATCTATTTTACCTTTACAGACTTATAACCATAGGAACATTATCTCTATATAACAAGGAAAAAATTCCATTTTCATGACTATAAAGGGTCAAGGATGATGACAAAATAGTGAGAAGGGCTAGTTTTGCCCAGCTTTGACCTTGTTCAATCTAGCAGACATATGGCAATGTATACAGTGATTCATTATCATCAGAGCTGTGTTCAGAAATAAAATCATTGAGGTTTTTAAAACTGAGACTACACTCACAATAATTAGAGTAACAATTGAACTGCACAATAAAGTATGTTGGAATTTATTTCTTTTTTTTAAAAAAAAAAACTATTATATGGATGGCTCTTTGGTTTAGTTTTTGGGGTGGTTTTGTTTGTTTGTTTGTTTGTTTGTTTGTTTGTTGTTTGTGTTTTTTCTAGAGCAATGTTATTAGTGTCAGAATTTTGTGAAGTGTTCAGTCTGTTTCCCTTTTCAAACAGCATTCATTCCATGAAATATGACAGTTGAAATCTGGACAACGTTAAAGCCACTGACTTTGGATGCTAATATTAATATGGTTTAAATATCATTCAATATCACTAGTAGACTGTCTAACATTAGATTTTTCTACTCTGAAAATCATTGAGATAATTGCACTTCTACTTTTTGCTGTCACTAACAGTGGATTTTCTTCTACAAAGAGACATAGAAGATGTCTTCCCAAGGATGTGAGACACTGAAATGGTTAATGGCTTAAACATTGTTAAGATCCAGCAAATCCTACCCCTCCCTGAAAATCCCTACTTGGAAAGGATAAGTGGATGCCATTGTTCAACTATCCCAGGTGAAGAAGAGTGGACATACCTGAACTTACAAACTGGATTTCCTGATAAGGGAATAGGCTGATTAGAGACAAATCCTTCAAGATAGGATAATCGTTATCTTGCCAATGTTCTCCCTTACATGATCACTCTGCTGTAAAAATCCCTCCGGGAAACTTTGAAGACATTTCACATCTAACCTGGGCTATTATCTCAGATGTTGAACCATGATGGACCATGATTGATTGATGCTGACATAATAAGCAGCTGTAATGTCTTAGGAAGTGTCAGACACTTGTGACATATCTCATGATATCTTCCATTGTAAAACTCCCCAACCCAGGGAAGGCACAGAGTGTTCCCACCTGAGCCTGAAGTGTATAACTCATGAAATCTTTGAATTTGGTTGGGGGACTTCCCCCACACCCAACAGATCAAAACCATCCCTTCAACCAAGACGCTGAAGATGCAACTACCAAGTTTCATGAATGGATAAAGTGGGTAGTGGTGATACTTTTACCCTTTCTTTCTCTTCCTTTCCTTATACATTTCCGTAAGTGTTATTTCTATGTTTTAATATTGCTGTGTTACTATATATGATAACAACCAAAATGGCTTTGCACTTTTTTTCCTTTCATACAAAATTGTTCTAAAATAAGGAAACACTGATCATTTAGTGTTGTTTTACTCTAATCCACCCCAATGGATTTATTGGCAAGAACCTGGGTTACCCTCCTCGTCTGGGGCAAGTAGGAACAAAAGATAACAATGAAGGAAGGAAGAGAATTACCCTGGTATCATTGAGTTACCACTGGCAGTCCAAACACAGCTATGTGACTGTCATGTTCTATTCTATTCCAGCATCAGTGGAAAAAGTGATGTTGTATTTCACATCTAGTAGAAAGATTTAGATGGGACCTCCTATGTATTAGACTTCACCCACCGCTATTATCTATTCCACTAGTCATTAAGGCTTCATGATATTCTGATCTCCAATGCATCTTTAAAGCTTCACTATTGTATTTTATCTAGGCAATTTAATAGCATCCTACAGTGTTTCATGACTTATCCATTACTGACTATATTAAATAAGATGAATGCCAAGACAAATACTTACCAATTCTGCCTTCAAGTCCTAATTCCTGCCATTTACACTTATTGTATACTCTTTAAACTGTTCCTTATGTCCGTCAATTTTGCTGAAAATCCCTTCCTTCATTTTAGTAGGAAATATTTTCCAATATTTCAGTAAAATCTACATGAACAGCATTTTTTAGAACTAAAGGTAACCTTGTCAAAGAATGTAACTCACTAATCTGCCACATTCTATTTCTGGAATATTATGGTTCATTTTATTACATTGCCCTTGGTTTTGTCAGCACAAAAACATAGACAGAAAAACATTTCAAGGAAGAGATGTAGGCAAGACCCTAGTCTACATATCATGTGGGTGGGATTTCTTGAAGAGAAAAGACATGTTTATCAGGGATGTAATGTACATCATGTGGCTAGACACAGCTGTGTAAAAATGAAAACAGGTAATGAATGCTGATATATATATATTTATATATACACATACACACAAAAGAAAGGTTTTAATAAGAATTTCATCATGCAACGGGAAGAGTGATTTGCACATTGTTGTTATAGGGGTTGGGAAAAATAAGTGTTCATTTCAGACAATAGTTCTTCTAAATTATTGTCTCAAATTCTGGGTAGGATTTCATCCTATTTATGTTTACCCAAGCTGAGAAATTTTACCTTCTGTATGGACCAGAATTCAGATTTTAAATTAACAAGCTAAGTGTTGGATTTCCCTTATGGTTGCTTGTCATGTTTCTTATTTTATCTTGTGCTGTAATGTTATTCTGTGAAGGTTACTTGGTGAAAGACAGTTCTGCATGGTTTTATTCTAGTGGAGGGAGAGAGCAGCATACAACTACGAGAAACAGTCAGGAAAAAAAGGGAAATGGAAAATTAAGGAACCAATGAGAAGTGTGTGGGTTCAAAGAGACCACATACACATACCAACAGATTCCCTATGAAACCATAACCAGTTTACAATCATAAGCATAGCTACACAGTAAACGAAGTCAAAATTCTTGCTACTTTTGATTTCCCAGATGACAAACTGACTTTCTTGCATTTAAGCATAATTTGTTTATGTGCCTCATAAGACTGCTTTATAAATAAATGTATACTTTTATAAAGACAGAAAGATTTCAGACAGAAAAGAAGCTTTAGGGCTTACAACACAAAATTCCTCCAGGCACATGTTCCTACAGTATCCATCTTCAGAAGTTTTAATCAGAAACCTTTTACAGGTCTCATCATTCTTTTTATGTTTTGTATTTTAATAAAAATGAGGCTGTGCTGGGTGGAATTATTAAAACCAGTATTAAAAAAAACCACAAACTCAAAAACAAAACAACCAGAAACCCCACAGTGTTTAAAATCTCATTTTTGCAGAGTCTTGTCTTTCCCTGTTTTTAGATAACTGGAGTAATATCTGCCTTTAGCAAAGTGGTAATAACCATTTCAGTATTAGAATTCCCAACTGGAGGATCTGTGCCTTAACAAAGGAATATGGAGATCTGAACACAACTTTATTCTGATTTTAAAAAGAACACTGTAGTATTGTGAGAACACATCTGCCAGGCTTCTTATTAATTCCTTCTTTGTTTTTTTCCCCTTGCTATTTTCCCCCTCCCATATTCCCTGTTTCCACAAAACTGAAGATGAATGAATGTAATTGACACTAGAGGTGAGGAAATGTTCATTTCTGAACCAGAACTGCCTCGGGGCTATATCCAGAGTCCTGTTACTCGTAGTCTACCATTTCAGGGTGGAAAATTGCAATAATTCCTGCCTTTACCATTCTCTATTTCTTCTTTTTCTAGTTAAAATCATCATATTTTTAGTTTCTTACATATTATCTGTATAGGTAAAAAAAGTGGCAAATTTGTCCATTAAAAATTAATGAAATGACCAGAATATCTAAAATGCCAGAGATATGTAATAATGCTTTCATTCTAGTTCAATGTTTGCTGCCTAGAGAAGTTCAAGACAGTAATGGATAGTGTGTTAAAGTGTATATTTCAAGGTGATCAAGGGGATAAGTTAGAAATAACTGATTGATTCAGTACAACCATTAAAAAGCACATTACATATTGAGGTAGAATTGTGGACTTAAACCAAAGAAAGCAAAACATAAGAGCTGTGCATATAATGACATGTAAAGCACTCATATACTGTGAAAATGAGTGTCATATGATGATTTCAAACTATATATACTTAGTCACCATATCTGGAGAAAGCCAAAACACCCCCCACCTTTTCTTTGGTTTTGTGAGCAGACGACATGAAGGTTGCACTCTGAAAAATTTAGATTGAAAGAATATTGAGGCAGTTGAAAATTTTGACTCTGCTTTCCTCCCTGCTGTTTTTTGTTGGGACAAAATAAAATGCTGTAGAAGACTAGCTGAAATCAAATACTTCTATTTCTTTCAGAGTGGCAAGAGGCTACCTGATTGAGTATACTATTTCATATTGGGCCATAAGGAAGGCCAAATTTTGCTACTTTCTAGCCTCGTCAAATTATCCTAGCTAAAGTGAACCCCCAATTTCATTTAGTACCTATCTTGCAACAGGCGAAAGGTAAAATGGACATAAAAGACTAGGTTAAAAAGTCAGTGGTATAGAAATAAAGAACAGAAATAATCAGGCCTCTCTGGTTTACAAAATAAACTTACAAGAAAAAGAGATATATCTAGACACAGGTCTGGTACTCCTGAAGAGTTACTAGTTAGTGATACTGAAGATGCTGTCCCTTTTCCTTCTATCTAGAACAGACTTTAAGTTAAAGTTTTACAAACTGTGTCTATAACTTCTGATACTGAAAGATTTATTTTTAAAAAAGACAGTTTCAACCACTCAGGGAAGTAATGCCAAGCATGACACTTTGCTAATGGCTTTCAGCAACATATACAGATGTCTGAGTGTGCAGATGGAATCCATCACCGTACAGTTTTACTGCTGTAGTTGGGAAAGGAAGCCAGACAGCTGTAACTCTGGCCAGTGACAAAGATTATCCACTCTCTCTGCTCTTTCAAAATAAGGACAATATATTCCTTATTTTACAAGGCAGATGTGGTTTTGACTAACAATTTCAAATTATAAAAACAGTGAAGAGAACATTCACTGCATGTTGCTTCTGGTTTGCGTGGAGCACAAGTGGAAAGTTGCTATAGCACTAATGTTTAAGCTCAGAGTAACCAGTGTATGCACAGTTCTTAGAAAAAAAAGAAAATAATTCCTCACAAGCTGTATCAGCAGTAATATCAAGAAAAAAATCAAAGTCACGGGATGTTCATGGTGGCAGGATCAGAGTAAGGGGTACTAGTAGAAACAGGCCCTCAGGACAGAGAGAGAAGAGTACAGTCACCCTCAGGGGACTCCAGGGAGACAAAGCTTCTCAAGGTGACTTCCTTTCCTACTACCCATATACTAATCTACACAGGAGGAGAGGGTCACAGATACATGTTGGGTTTGTTTCACTTTTTGTTCAGAGAAAACCTGCAGCTTACACACCTTAAAATGCAGTGCTGGTGAAAAAATATTGCCTTTAAAAGATTTATGTTTAATTCTGCTGTGTGCAATGCCTACAATCAAGACAGACTTCCACCAATCCTCTTTCAGCAAAACTCTAACATGGTGTTTTAGTTTTGGGAATATCTGCTATGCATGAATAAGTAAACCAGGGTTCCTCCTCTCTGAGTATCCTCAACGAATGCAGTGCTGCTCCTCATTTAAAATTATGCAGCACATTTTTAAAATTTATATTGACATGCATAGACTAGAATTTATTATAAGAGCATTTTAGCTCTGTGAACTGATTTCTGATGAAAATTAATTATTATCATAATAAATTAAGAGTAATAGAAAATATGCATATTCCATTCTCAATTAAATAAAAAAAGGAAAAAGTATTTTACTGAAGTTACAGAAATTGCATGTCATTGTGGTAATGATTTTTTTTTACGTTATTTTATTTAACAACATCAAAGAAGAAGTTGCGAAACACAAACTGGTGCACAGTTATGTAGGATGCTTTAATTGCTCTGGCTGTGCAATCATGATCTACTTGTCCCATGGAGGGACCCTGAAGCCTCAACTGACCCCATAGACCTGAAAGCAGGTTTCAGCAGGGACAGACAGTCAAAGGCTGAGCTGAGATGCAGCCACTGGGCCATTGAGCAGGGTGAGGCAGGAGACACCAGAGGAGGCTGGTCAAATGTATTGTTTGTGTCATCTGGGTTGTGGCACTGCATGTCTTTGGGCTCCCCACTTATCTTTCCACCAGTGTCTTTCTCCCAACAATTATTGTTTCTTCCAGAATCAAGATGGCATCAGCACAACAGATATCATCAGCCTGATCCTTAGCATGATGGCATTGTGAAGTTTCATATCAACAATAGAGTTGATCCACTGATGGATTGTACTACTGGTGGGCTGTACATTTGAGTACTTATATGTACGATTTTAATACATTACTAAGACACACTTTGAACCAAATTCAAGTTTCCACCAACAAACCAACTAGACATGAGGAGCATGTTTGTATCCTGGAGTCCACCTCAGTGGGCTGAAGTGTTGTTCTTATTTACACTGTTTTACCTCCAATATGGGTAACAACAGCAGAGATATGGATGGTTATCACATACCTTACTGCAGTTCCTTTTATATCTTACAGCTCAAACATACAGTCATCTAGCATCTCCTCGCCATTTTACTCTCCCTTGTTTCTTTCATATCCTTTCTGTCCCATTGTTCTACAACATTTTTGCTACAATATTTTTTGTACACATACAGACAAAACAGATGGTTAGTATCAGATATCAAATCACACAACATTTCTAGTGACATCATTAGGAAAATTGCATTTTTGGTCACTATTTTGAACAGTCTGTGAGGCAGCTCTCTCAATGTGCTCATGTTTATAACAGTTTAGTTGTGAGATACCAGGCAGTATGCAAATACACTCCTGTTCTCCTGGCATCCCAGTAACATCCCTGTACACCAGTTCATTTTACATGTTACAATGATTCTGCTGCACCATGACATACATTTGTGTAATTCATACCTGTTAAAAAGGTATTTCTCTTTCTGTAATTAATATTTTAAATTACTAGCATAAATAAATCACACAGATCTTTGCAAACAACTACGTTAAAAGCTATGGATGTACTGTTTGATCACGAGATGGTGACTCCAACTATGTTTTCAGTAATAGCTTTCTTTGTCACTGCTTCTGGCCTTTAACGCATTTGATTTTTATGGACTTTAATCCTGAAATAGGGAGTATATTTGATATTAAAAAGCTATGATAACATTAGAAGAAAGGCATGAGACCCTGTCATAGAATTCCTTTATTCTGAATAAAAGAAAATTTTATCACTGTAGATAGATGAAAAATATGATTCACATGAGGAGACAAGGATTGTTGAAATGCCATGTTAAGAGCATCAGTTTCATAAGAAACTTACCCCACTGGACAGGGTATTAATCAGTGCTTAGTTGGTAACATCAGTTAGTGCTTCAGCCTTTTATGGAAAACAATTGCAGTCTTCACTGTAATAAATAGGCTGTAAGATTTAAGAAGCTGAATTCTGAAAAGCAGTTCATGAAAAATTAATTTCCTTCATTTTTTAATTTTCATGCTCTAGGAAATCTGTTGACATGAAAACTGTTTCTCCTTTTCTCTGTCTGCCCTTTTCCTCTCATCTTTGCTATTATTATTATTATTATTATTATTATTATTATTATTATTATTATATTAGTTAGGAATTTTGTCAGCACTGCTAGGCCCCAGGGGAAAAAAAAAACACAAACAAACAAAAATGCAGAGAGCTAATCCTTTGCTTCCTTAGCTCACACTCGTAGTCACAATGTAAGGGAAGCAACTACCTTTTGTAATGATTTCAGGCCTGAGAATAGATATTATCGAGGAATTCTATGGTGACAGTTGTACTGCCAGACAGGATTATTACATCCAAAAAGAGTGGCATAAAATGCAATGAGATGCTCAGTCCATTGGAAGGCAGTGAAAGTTGGTTGCCTGTCTGAATACTTTTCCTTTGAAAATTGCCCTCAAGCTCTCCAAGAGAAGGATGTTGTCTTTGACTTGTATTTGCAAAATGAGTCACAACACAGCAGAACATTAAGTGGCCAGGCAGATTCAGCAAAGATGTGGAAACAAGAAATACCTGCTGTTTGCTAGAAAAACAATGCAAAGTTTTCAAAAATAATAGCATATAAGCTATTTCAAAGTAATAAAAAAACCCCCCAGCCAGCCAATCAACCAACCAAGCAAAAAAAAATCAACTGTTGCATTTCTCTTGGAGGGTCCCAGTAATGGAGCGATGATGCAGTGGCTGTGCAGAGCCCTGGTAACTCAGGAGTAGCTACTGTTTAAAATGGCACGCTTAAAACTGGCAGAATGTGGTGGATTGATCTTGACTGATCACCCAGTATCCACCAAACTGCTCTACCACTTCTCTTCATAGCAGAATGGGGACTGGAGAAGACAATAAAATGGAAGAAAACCCTACAGGTCAAGGTAATGGCAGTTTAATACAGAAAAGGCAAAGGTGGCAACTTATGTGGCAACAGAAGAAAACAAAGATTTATTCTCTGCTTCTATCAGCAGGAGATGTCCAGCCACTGCCTGAGAAGGAAGTTTTAATATGCATAAGATTGCAAACAAATATTGTAATAATGAAAGCCCTTCCTCCTACTCTTTTCCTTAGCTTTTGTTGATGATCAGACATAGTTGACATGAAATATCCCTTTGGTCAGTTTGGACCTGCCATCCTGGTTAAGTTACTTCCCAAGGTCTTGCCTACTCCAGTCTCCTGGTAAGGGAGGAATGTTGGAGAGACAGCGCTGATGCTGTACCAGCACTGCAAAGCAACAATGAAAACGCTGGTGTGCAACCAACACTTCTGTGTCTACCAATACAAAGCACAACACTATGGAGCCTACTATGGAGGAAATTAACTCTATCTCAGCCAGACCCAATACAGAGAGAGAGAAGGGCATAGGTCAACAGCACATGAGTATGTGTACACACGCCCTGGGGTGGAACTGATGGCACCCACTACACCCAAGCTCAAATCCCTTTGGAGATACTGTCCTTAATCCTTCTTTATCCATAGAGAAATAAAAACTGAGTAAGTAGGAAGTAACCTGAAACACAGAGAAGAACAAGCAGTCATGTTTTATCTGCCTCATTTTCATCAGGAGAAAAGTCTGGCCTGAGCTAATTGCAACCAGAAGGAATTTAATGAGTGGTAAGAGGCCACTGTAAAAGGACAGCTCAGCTGTGTTTTCATCTGTGTCTGGAATATATTCTTTATCTTTAAATAATCAATATTATTCATACTAAGCATGGGTATGATAATATATAAAATATAATATTTTTTTGTCATGCACAACTCACAGCTGCTACTCCACTCATGAAGGCTGACATGATACAGAAGAGATTCTGGCTGTGTTGCCTACATGTAAGGTTGAGGAAATACTTACACCATCTGTTTTGCAAATATTTAAATACAGGTAGAAACATTAAGGTGTGGAGGGGCTGGGAGGGATGGGAAAGGGGGGAGAAAGAAGGTAATGTACAATTACGAATGGAGAAATGCAACATAATTTTTATCCTTAAAACAATTACTGTTGCTTACTAGACACAAAGAAATATACATGTAAAATGGAACCTGACAGATTAAAACACTGCATAAGTCAGTCATTTGTTGCAAAGTGGTCACTGAAATAGTTTTCTGACTCCCTGGAGTGTGATTATGATGAAAATCACCCAAGAAGGGAAAGCCCATTTGAATGACAAAAGAGAAATCAGTTCTAATTTTTATGTTCTACAAAAAGGTATGGAATTTTTAATTTTCACTTTTACCAAAAGCTACTCATTTGGTAGTACAACCTCAATAAACTAAAGTCTCCCATCAATAATATTCCATGGACTTATTCAAGGGGTTTACATTCTCACATTTCGGCCTGAAATCGGTTCTAGGAAGTGCAGAACACAGATTAAGAAATTTTCTTGATTTTGTATAAGCTTTGAAGGAATAAATTTTATATCAATAAATATGAGATGGAACTCCCTGCAATGCTATGATCCAGTTTTGCAAGGCTGCTTACAAATCTAGCTATCAGTCAACCATTTAAATTTCTACAACAGCAGATAGAAAATTTCATGAACAATGAACATAATTGAAGTAAGGAATGGCTTATTCAGATGGCATACTACAAAGATTAAAACCCTTAGCATTCTGCTATTTAAACTTTTAAAACCTTTCTCTTTTCTCTTGATTTTCACATATTTGGGAATGTCCATATAATATTTCTTCCTTGTTTTGTTGTTGTTTTTTTTTCCCTTGTAGGAACAAGTCTGCTCTTGAGCTACAAGAGAATAACAAGCATAAATTACATTGAAAGGAGTGGTTCATTCACATTCCCAGTGATGTTTTACAAATGCCTGAGGGAGACAATCGTGAATTAGGCACATTGATAGGGTTTGGTTTGCACACACGCAACCAGCCTTGCTTCATGCAACATGCACAAACCCTTCTGTCAGACAAATTATATCTTCTTGGAAATTGCCTGTTTCTTGTGGTCCTCTGACTATGCTTACATCTTGAAATTTTGCTTTTTGTTGCCACCACCAAGACTATTCTACTCAGAAATGCCAGTGTCTTAACCCACCTACAGTGCAAGTAACTATTCTGTTGTTCTAAATGCCCACATCTCATGGTCTGTGGTGGACTAAAAAGGAAGTGTTTTTGATGCAATCACATTTTGATAAAGTACTAGTCAAGGCTCATGCCAGTACATCTGGAATGGTGTTAGGTGAAACATCAGCTAAGACCACATCCAGACAACCCTTGCAGAAGTGATTGTGCTGATTAGATACATTATTTATCCCAGCTGACTGTTAATATTGGTTACCCCCCTCCTGTGGCATGTACCTCTTCTTTCAAAGAAGTCTGGAGGATCAGATATTTAATTTTTGAAGGTGTTCAGAAGTTTACACTACACAGTCTAACTTTGCTGTTATGTAAATTAAGAGCTCGCATCAGTTTGATTACCAGCAGCAAGAGCACAGGAGACACTGTCTTATACTGTAGGCATAAGTGGTAGGATCTCAAATCATAGCTTTTTTTCTGTAACAGTTGTACAAAGTTTACTCACAAGAGCTCATATTCCTTTGATGAACACTTCAGCCCACATAAAATGAAAAAAGGGATTTCTACCTTTCTCTGAAAAATGTCACTGCTAATGTTTCTAGCATTCTTCTTCAACTTTCCCTAAGGTTTGTTTTATATGTGGTAATGCAAAACCATTCATGTGGTGTTTGTTCACTTGTAGGGCCTACAGATTCTTCTGCACATACAAATGCATTAAAAAACGTATTTAAGTCTCTTAAAGTTTACCCAGGTGTCTTGCTGCACCTGGATTGACGGGACATTAACCTTTCCCATAATATTATTATTCAGTGTGCACCTGAAAGTGACAGTGTTGTCAGTAATGGGTAACATGAGTTTACTGATAAAAAACCACAGTAATGGAGTCTATAATGCAGCTGGAGATACATGTCACACTGTTTTATTATACATTTGCAGTGAGACCTTATACCTCTGTTCTTATGGTAGAAAATCATATTTAGTTTCTGTGTTCTTACCTGAAACACTTGCTTCCCTACCTATTGGTCCATTGAACTACAAACCTGAATTATCCTCAAAGTACTTAATAAAACAGAAATATCTCTCAGTCACCATTACATTTATAAGGAAAGCTTCTACTTTGTTATTGGCAGTGAATTATGCAACTCCTGAATAAATACAGTGACAAGTGTTCTATCTATTTAGTTAGTTAGTTATCTGAGCATCTTCCTGTTTAAATGAGACTACACTGAGACTTGTCTATTTTATATCTGTTTCTGAATAGAAGTACTTATGAAGATTTTTTTCTGGTTATGGTGATTATACAGACTCATGTTTATTACATAGGTTTATGTAATAGAATTTTGACAGAAAGTACTGACACAGAATTTCTGTTCTCACACCACCACTTTGCAGAGGCACCTAAAAGTGTTCAGCGTTTTCAAGGGTTCTATTTTAGAAAGAGATATCTCCCATGTTCATCAGTGAATGCTGGGAGTATGCATTAATTTAGCTTTTGCTGCATTTGAAAGATGAATGAATCTATGATGAAGAAAAAAGAAGAAAGATTTAGCTGAAGTTGTTTTTCAAGTCTTCAATTAAATGACATTGGACATTGTCATCTGTAGGTGTACACCAGCAAGAAATAAAAGGCTTGACACCATTCTCCCATGCAACTGTGAATCTAAAACTTAGCCTTACAGTCTTGTCTTAACAGAGCAATGTAAATGCTGTTTTTATGCTAGCAAAAATCACACATTCAAGTCCAAAAGTGTTTGGCTGTATTATGATTTATTTAAACATAACACCTACTCACTACAGCAAAATGCTGTAGTACTGTCTGCTATTCATTTGTTTAACCATGGTAGTGGCTTTTCAAAGGCAAATTCAGTGATGGGTTTTGGCGGCTCAAGAGATGTCTCATGGCACAGTGAAAGGAAGACATTGCAAGACAGTGATACTCTAATACTCTAACAGGCACAATGTGATAGTAGTGAAGTTACATGAATTAAGCTTTCAGTATCTTAGGAAAAGCAAGAGACTGTAGGAAGAATGAAAAAAGGTGTGGAAAAAAAGGCCCATTTTATTCTATGGTGTGTATTAACATATAAAAGACACAACACTATTGCAAGAGCTTGGAAATTGAAGAATTGAAAATGGCAGTACATTTTACACCTATTCCCCCACCTGTATATTTTATATAGTAGAATAATTCACCTGGAAAACTTTCACAACTAACTACTATTTCTGCAACAGTGTAGTGGACTGCTGCCCCTTTCCATTCCCACCACCGCCCCCCCGCCCCCCCCCTGCCACATGGTTCCAGAGATGCCCCAGGAAAGAGACACACAGACACCACAGGGGAGTATGCAGAGAGAGAGTTTTTTCACATGGCCAGGGGTATACAAGGGCTATTAGGGAATTTTTGTTACAACCAATAGAAATCAAGGGATAACAACCAATGGGGAAAGGGTTAACAAGGGACCAATAGGGCGACTTCACATAGTCCTGCCAGGACAAATTCCTGCGTACTAGGCTAGGGAGATAAGTTTTCTCAAGGAGTTTTAGGAAGGAGAAGGGTGACTCAGGAAAAAAATGGAAAGGAATCCATTTTACAATACAGTAAAAGCTTCAATTTTTTAAGGCATTATGGCTGGTTTCTTCATTTTCTTCACAGGCACACTGCCACATATTTCAGGAAAAATGAAAGTGTAATTGTATGTATTTATGTATGTTTGTAAAAATACTTACTCTTAAAAATATTCCTATTTTAGATCATTTAAAAGAGAAAAAAAATCTCAAAATAACATTGAATGTTATCTTAGAGTCATAGACTATGCTGAGTTAGAAGGTAAACCAAATATAAATGCAATTGAGCCCGTTTCAGAATATAATTAACAATACATTTCATACTTACTGGAGACCATCAATACTAAAAAGAATGATAAATTAAATCCTGAATTTGCAAATTCATCTTTCTATGCTTGTATATCTGAGTGATCACAGTAAACAAATGTAAATGTAAGGGACAAACCTGGTAACTTGTTAGGCCACGTAAAATGTAAGTGTTTATTGAAATTTTGGAAATGCATGTTTAATGTAAATATTGTTCTCCTTAATGTTCCTTTTCAGTTTTTATCATTAGAGTCTTTAAAACTTGGAAAATGTTTATTTGGAAGCAGTTGTAAGAATTTTTATTCTTGTTTCATGTTTCCAGTAGTTAGCTAGTAACATCATTTTATATGAAATGTTTCATCTCTGTCTCAAGTTACTGTGTGATAAAACCTATCAATTTTTTTTATAAAGACTAAAAGTTGTCCTCTCTTGGATTTCAGCTATCACACTCAGTTTTCTATTGTGTCTAGTTCCAAATACCTTAAGAATCTATCAATAACTCAAGCATTCAAAGCTTTCAATGAGTATTCATTTTCCCAAAAAAGATACTTTCCCACAGTGTCTTAACTGATTTCATCAAAGTGTCTCTGATGAGTTACTTCTCCTGAATGAATGTCATTGTGGAGAGGACCTCAATGGACAGCTCAGTTGCTTCACTGAATCCATTTTGACAGCCATATGAAATGTCAACTAATTTCAAGACTTTGGTTTGCAATCACTGATCATCCATGTCAGAAAGCCTTAATTTAGCTTTTAATTTAGCTATTTTACTTAAAACTAGCCCAGACAAGTTCCTGTCATTACCAGGAAGAGACATCTGCACAAGTGCTTCAGTTGTTTTCCTTCAACATTTTCAGAATTGAGGCACAGAGGTCCAATTAAACCCTGACACAGCCATAGCACAAGAGTAACCAGAGTTTGCAGTTCAGGCTAAATGTTTCAAAATTCAATGACCTCTGCTCATGTGTCTGCAGTGCATTGCAGCTTTCCAAAAATAGTCTTCGTAGTACTGAAGTCTTCAGGAAATGCTGTGCTTAAAAGGTTTAGCTCCTAAGAAGGTGCAGAAAAGTGTCCTATGCACCTTGAAGAGACTACAGCTTGATCTTTTCCATCACATTAGCACTTAAATGGTGCTAGTCAGATAAACAAGGTACTAAACACGCTTAATTGCTCGGAGTCAGTCTGTTCCCATTGTATCTGAGAACCACTGTGGTATATTCAGGATCAAGCACACCAAAAGTGCCATTAATTCCAAAAAACAGAAAATCCTTTTCACAAATGTTCTCTAGGTTCATATGACTGAGAGTCATGGGGTGCACTAGTTCATTAACTCATTCCTGTTCTTTGTTCTGATGCAATTCATATTGGCTGGAACACACTGGTTTAAAATCCTCCTGATCAATTCTATCTTAAACTGCAGCAAATGAGAAAGGAGCACAAAATTCCATACATTATGGGTAAAATCATGTGTTGCAAATTCATAGAATCATAAAATGGTTTGGGTTGGAAAGGACCCTAAAGATCATGTGGTTCCAACACCTCTTCTGTAGGCAGAGGCATCTTTCACTAGACCAAGTTGCTTTGAGCTCCATCCAACCTGGCCTTGAACACTTGCAGGGGTAGTACATCCACAAGTTCTAAGGACAACCTGTTCTAGTGCCTCACCATCCTCACAGTAAAGATCTTCCTGATACCTAATCAGAACTTACTGTTGTGTAGTTGGAAACAATTCCCCTTTTTCCCCTCACTACATTCTGTTGCAGTATTTCACTCCCACGTAAGTATTCTGAGTGACAAATACATCCTTATACCTGAAAGATAGCTGAATATTATGGATATTTCCTTTAAGTTTTTCTTTTGGTCTTTTATTCACAAAAATGAAAGAAGATTGACAAAAATCTCACCTATAATAAATCATTACAGTTCTATTGCTTTCAATTTTTTTTTTTTTTTTTTGCAGTTTACACTATATGAAGAGCTGGTTGCGCATCCAAAAAAACCAAGCAAAACAGACCCAGAGCAACATAGAAAGCACTCAAGAAGAGCAAGAAGAAACAGATATTAATCTGTCAGTTAAACAGTTGTATTTTATGAAAAGATCTGGTGTGTTTTCCATTTCATTAAAAAATCAGTGTTCCAAATTTGTCTTGTATTCTTCATCACATAAATCATGGTCTTGTTCTTTTTTCCCTTTTTTTTTTTTTTTTACATACAGGTACTACCTTTCTCTAAATATACAAGTCGATGGGAGAAAGACTTGTGGGCTTCATTCTATAAAAAGGAAGAGGGAGTGAGAAGAAAACTAAAAAAAAAAACAAACCAAACAAACCAAAAAACCACCAAAAACTCCTTCCTTTTAACAGTACAGATTTAATTTTCAAGATATCAAAATCAGATCCTGTTAATTTACTGCATAACACTCAAACCTTTCATTTTGGACACATATTAGGATCTTAGCTATGATGAAGTATGCTGTTGGATCACCTACTTAACCTTCCTTATCAAAAACTGGACCGAGGACTCTAATCTCTGTCTCACACCTCAGAGATAAAACCTAAATAATGAAAACTCCTGGGGCCAAATCCAATTCTATTTTGAGGGTAAACAGATTTTCTTCCCATATGTGGTCCCAATTACCATAAGTCATGCAAGGGGCTGAAATTGGATCCTACAAAGAAAAATATCCTGCTGTGAGGGTAGACATTACACTACTGTTCTTTACTTAGAGTGAGAATAATCCATGACCACAAAATATATTTGATGGCAGCCAGTATTCTTAATAATCAAACAACCCTGAATAGTAGCAGCTAAAAAGCCAAGGAGACCACAATATTTGACTGCATGCTGTGGGTCATGACATGAGATGATCAAATACATATTCAGATAAACTGGGTCCAAATGACTACATGTTGAGCTGTCTGGAGACCTTCAGCTGTGATGACCAAATCACAAAGTGGCTTTGTTACTTTGGCATTATGAAATTCCTTATTCATTGTGTCCTTCTGATTTCCATATGAAATACAATTATTTTAAGTAAAAGGATATTACCTCTTTTCTTGTCACTGGTTTACAAATTCCCTAGTCTCTAACAAACAGTATCTTGCTTGCCACTGGTAATGAGAGACTTTACAGGACAATTTTGGAATCTAGCTATATATTTAAAGCTAAAATATCTTTAATTATGATAACCTGGGGCTTGAGAAATTGTACTGAGAATTTCTGAAGGTCTACATTGACCACCACATTCTCTCCAGTTTCAATTTTGGCATCCACAGTGGATAGAGTGACTAGCATTGAGAACAAAATGAAAAGTGCATAAAGATTTACAAATTGTGAAAGTGACATAGATATCTACAAGTCATAGGTACCTTATAGTTAAACTGTCATTTCTCTCAATAGAGGAGAATATAAATAGACTTTTCTCATTTGCTCTAAAACTTATTTGTCTTTTGCAGTGTGAATTATTGCATTCTCAAAAGGACTCCTGAAAATAAGTTCATGGCTGTTTAGTTTCCTCTTTCATCTTTAATTCTTTTTCTACCATTCTAGCAATCTTTGTCTATATGCCATTTTAGAATTAAAGTGTTGTGTAACTTAGTTCTCTGAAGGCACTGATTTTATTGCATAAACAAATGGATTTAAAAATAAAAAGTTTTATGAGATCTCCAAGAAATTTTAAATTATTTCCCTTTAATAGCAGGCATTTTTAATTCCACTAAATTACAGGTACAAGCTTAATTAATAGCTATTCTAGATCAAATTTTACCACTCATTCTCCTGTTCCTGAAAACATGATGCAAATATATTATGAGAAATCACAAAAGCAGATACATTTTTTAGTGTTAAATTCAATAGTTGTAAGGATTGTATATTGACTGTGTCTCCAATAATTTCAAATGCTATTTGAAGAACATTTTGTCTGTGAAACCACATGCATGGCAAAAACATGGTTCTCATTCACTAGATGGCTGTTTTGTTTTCTTTGGGGAGTAGACTACATGATCTCCAGAGGTACATTCCAACCCTAACTACTCCTTGATTCTGTGATTTTGGGGGTTTTTATTACTTCCATGGATAAGTTCACGGTTGGGAGGGACCAAAGTAAAACATTTAAATGAATAATTGTGAAGCCATATACCTTCTGAGAACATTACACATCCATGGGCCCACCACTGCATAATGGGATGCATGATGCTCTCAATGACTTGCTGAGCGAAGTTATTTGGCATCACAATATGGGGCTGACATTTTCTCATTCCATATGGATATGGATACACACAGACAAACTTCCTAAAGATTTAGTTCTGCTAAAGAAGTTAGACTTGTATTACAAAACAATAGTTTTAAATCGCCCAGTAACTTATCAACTCAATGAACTCTATGTGAGTAGTAATAGTATCTAAATGCTCTGAGAATAAGAAAATGGCAGGTGATTTTACTTAATTGTTCTTTACTATAACTTTCACCCTATGACATTAAACATAAGCTCCTTTTGAAAATAGTTATTAACCTTTCACATGATGTATAACTAGCTTTATCACTCCGGAAAAAAATTTCACTTTGAGTTCTGAAAAGAAGATCCATGGGGAAACACATAAATGGTAAACCACACCGAAGGACACAGAAAGCCCATAAAACATCAGTAGGGTTATAAAGGTCTATGGATTTTAATTGCTGTGTGCCATTGGGCCTTTACAAAGCAATCAAGCAGGCAATCTCTGAAGGCAGCCCTGCCATCATACATTTAACAATAGAGTTCTCACCCCATCAGCAGACTAGGGTTTATGAAGGTCCCAATAGCAATTAATGACCTTGTACATTGAGAGAAAAAGACAAAATTACTTAAATTAACTGCCTTTTTGGATGCATATTTGCAGTGTCAGAAAGTGTAATTTCAATACAAGCAGTACTAAAATTTTGAATGATGATAGACAAAAAAATATTCTTATAAATCTGATGCTTCTGTCTGTGTAGATTTTTAAAGGTATGTCTTTCTCCTGCTACATAAGAAATGTTCTGAAAAACACAGTGTAATATTAGTTCATGAAAGAATTTGCTTTGTGTGGCATGTTATAATATTTTAACTACACAACTTAATTCTTCTAAAGAAGCCAAAAAATTCTAGATTTCTGATACTGAATTTGAATTCAAAATGGAACTATACATTCATATAAATAAAGGGTTACATGGATAGTATTGTTAACTTTGTTTGGAGTTTCTTTATGCACATTAGCATTCCTGTCACCTGTGTTTGCTAACGGAAATGAAATTGTAAAAGATCATAAATTCAGTGGTTGTGAACAAAGCACAAAAGAGAAATCAATGAATGGTCACTACAGTCAGTAGATGAGCAAATTCCATAATCAAAGCTGGATTTGAAGATGGAGAAAAGTATAGGAAAGACAGAGCATATGTAGTAACATTTGAACAGAAATTGATTTAGTGAGCACATAAGAGTTTGTAAGAATTTTTACACTGTATCTAGCTCAGCTGGTTAGAGGGGGTGTTTTGGAACACTGAGGCTGTGAGTTCAATCCTGATACAGGCCATTTAGTTAGGAGACTCAAGGATCCTTGTAGGTCCCTTCCAACTCAGAATACTCTGTGATCGTGCTGCAGAGGGAAATATAATGTTAGTTCTCTTCTAATTAGAGGTGAATTTATTTTTTTTTTTTTTGTACTTGAGATATTAGATGACCTCTGTGAATAGGAGAGCAATTATCTAACTGTTTTTGCCATTTTAGTATTTTTTATTCATATGACAAATAATCCAAACATATATAGCTAACTAAATAATCTACTCTACTCCTCTAGTTTTCTTCCTAATTTTAAAGAATTTAATGTTCTTTATAATAAAACCCCAGGACATAACACATTTAAGGATGGCTAAAAATTAATAATTTTCTGGACTTTCTATTTACAAGCTGATTTAATCCTTGTTTCTTGAATTCAGTTTAATCAAGCTTGAATACAGAAAGAATCATTATGCTATTACAGAATTTTATGTCCAGAGGTAAGTTATCTCTAAATAGCAACAGTGCTAATTGGCAAGTGTTACGAATTATGCCCCAAAGTGCAAGTGAAATATTTTATTGCCCAGTCAAAGAAAGGACACATAGAAATGTCATATCTGTTCTTAGATGACAAAAAGAACTGTTTTTACATGGCATCACTCTGGCAGTATTCCAGTCATTCCATGCATGCTGCCATTTTTTCTGTTCCTTTTGGAAAGAACTGATCTTTCTGTCCATAGATCTGTCTGTCTATAAGCGGTTGCAAATACAGTCAAATAGTTGGAACACTAAAAAGTGATGTGAAAATAATCTGTCTAAATAGTCTATTTTTTCTCAATGGATTCTTTTCTTTTTACTAGTATATATAGTTTTCATTAATATACAGCTTTGGCAAGAAAAACATATTTGACTGAGGATTATTTAGAACAAAATATTTTGCTAATAGTGTTTCTTTATTTTACTCTCATTAGTCTTTCCCCACAAAAGAACAATCTAGCTCCATTACTGAATGCTTTAAACTCTAAATTGAAAAAAACCAAACCAAACCTGTATCGTAGCATTCAAGAGCTGTAGCTGGTAGGAGAGCTGTATCTCAGAATAGACTGAGTAGGGCTAATGATAAACTTCCTCATTTAAAATCTGTTCAGAAGTGTGGGTAAAATACAACTGTCCCTTTCTGACACATGCACTCAGTTGTAATGGAAATCAGTAGTATATATGCTTGTAGAGTAAAATATGTATTCATTGGGATTCCAAACTATAAATATTTTCTTGAATAAATTCATGTTACCCTCCGCCTTTTCTAACATCCTGGTTGCTCAGGACTTCTAATCAGTCTGGAGTGAGGAAAAAAAAACCAAAAACCTACAACCAACCAACAAATAAATAAGCCCTGACAGGGATATAGTGGAATAAAAATTGTGAGAAATAGGAGAAGGAAGAGCAATATTTTCAGTAAAAGAAAAAAAAAAGTGTCGTAGTTTTATATTTGCCTCTGTAAAGCATACTAAGTTTGGGCTGAGATTACAATTCTAGCATTCAGCTTAAAACATACTTGGAGCTATTTACACTGTAGTTATGCCATGTGTAGTGAAACCTTCATGTAACTCTTGGTCTGAGCTGGCACTTGAACTTTCCAAACATTTCCAAATGTTTCTAATATGTGTGGGTCCACAACCCACAGTAGACTTGGTTGTCTTTGGTGTTGCATCATGGTTATTTGTAGGCAGTGAGTTCAGGGTCTTTTTGCTATTGCAGAGAGCCAGTGCAGAAAAAAATATAAAACGGCATGGAGAAAATACATACAAAGAAAAGAAAGAGAAGGCAGGAAGAAGGAAAGAAAAGAAAGGCAGGAAGGAAGGCAGGAAGGAAGGCAAGAAAGAAAGGAAGAAAGGAAGAAAGGAAGAAAGAAAGGAAGAAAGAAAGGAAGAAAGAAAGGAAGAAAGAAAGAAAGAAAGAAAGAAAGAAAGAA
>JAWMRC010000089.1:3724817-3745459 GCA_035584755.1 Thripadectes ignobilis | reverse complement strand
AAAGAAAGAAAGAAAGAAAGAAAGAAAGAAAGAAAGAAAGAAAGAAAGAAAGAAAAAGAAAGAAAGAAAGAAAGAAAAGAAAAAAGAAAGAAAATAAAGAAAAAAGAAAAAAAAGAAAGAACGAAAGTAGAAAGAGGGAAAGAGAAGAAGAAAGAGAAGAACTGGGAAAGGGAAAGGGAAAGGGAAAGGGAAAGGGAAACGGAAACGGAAACGGAAACGGAAAGGAAGGAAATCTTCAATGTAACCTTAGAAAATTTATGGAGATGAGAAATGGAGTAAAGAATACAGAATTGCTTTAAATGAAAGATTCAAAGAGGAAAGGAGTTTGAGGGACAAAACTACGTTAGTCTAACTTTTTTTCTTTATTTTTCCTTTCTTCTTTTTGGTGGAAAACAAATAAATTCAAATCTAAGAAATGAATGGACAGAGAAGATACATTTTAAAGCATCTTTTATAGTATTACTTCCTCTCTTATGGAAATCAAAAAAGGATCGACAGTTACAGCATTCTGTATATACTCCCTTCATAGCACACTCTGATAACACAGTTTAATTTAATTTCTAATACAGGATTTAAGCAAGCGTTTTCATCTTTCAACTTTAGATACCAATCCATGATAGGTAAATTAGCTGCCTATATTCACAAAACTGCTTCTCAAGCTACACAGAGTTTTCTTGAGAGCCACCCATAGCATGAGGCACCTCAAATGCTCTCTTTTTGACTTCTGTAGGTGCTTCTTTGTCTCCACTGACTATAGAAAGAAACTTCTCTGGCTCTATATTGACAGTATGAACACCCTTTTTTATAAAGACTATATTTAGTTTCTGTAATTGAAAGTATACTTCAGTGCTGTGGTCTTGAATATTTTAGCTTTTTAGATTAGTTTTTATTTTTTTAGACATCAATTCTGAACTTTTTTTACATGTCTTTAGGGACATTAAAGGTTCTTTAACCATCCTCAGTTTAAAAATGACTAATAAGCTGCTGATTACTGAGTTCATGAAGTCCCTCGATCTCTAAGCTCTCAGCAAAGGCTCCATATATATCTCAAATTGACCTTTTTGACAGAGCTATTGTTTTCTGAGAAGAATGGGTTATAATTTTTTATTTATAATGTATATAACAAAATATCTATTACTCCATTACAATAGATAAATGAGAACATTCTCAACCTTGTATATATAAAAAGAAAAAAAACTTTTTGGAAGTCTTTTTTTACAGAGAAAAAAATTAATAAAAAGTGTAATTTATTTTTCTGCTGAAAAAACTATTTCCTGTATGTATAAGCTTTACAAAAGTAAAGCTGTGATGCCCACTAGTCTGTTATGCCTAAGGAATAAAACTATTGACTGTGCTTTTTAGGATGAAGCTTTAAATGGTCTTTCTGGCCTGGAGTCATCAAACATTTTGAAATTACAGACTGGAATCTCTGACATTCTCACAATATTCTATAGATTACTGATGAGTAGAGTAGAACAGACACAAAGTTACCAGTGTAAGGTGAACAAAAGGCATTTATTCAGTCTTGTGTTCTGATGAAAAAGGGATTGTGTGAGTTTCTTAGCTGTTTCAGGGAAAAATACATAGTATTCCTGTGTCCACACAGGCATATCATCAGGTTACTGAACACTGCAAGGCCTGCTAACCAACTGGAGAGTGTTAAAAACCATCATTTGCAGGTTTTGTAAACTAGAAGAAATTGTTAAGCTTTGAAAAACTATTTAGTTCTAACCACCCCATACCCTGATATAAGTAGATTGTAGACTGAACACTTTCTTGTTCATGACATTCTATTTCAGTGGCACAGGCCTGTTTTTATCACATCACCTTTATTTTCTCATTTCCTCTCTTTTTTCAGTTCTGTATGAATTGATTAGTTACTTAGACTTCTGTCTAAATTAGGCAGATGTTTTTCCATCTTGCTGAAACAGACTGAAATTTGTTTTAAAATAGAAACAGTGGTTATACAGCCTACCTTTTCAAACTAAAAGCAACACAGTAACAAAGTCTAAATAAAACCAAACAGTGATAAAGCATAAACTAAAATGCTCCTGCTAACACTTCTGTCACTACAACTGAAAACTGTGTGACCATACCTAAAATGAGAATATTCTGAGGCAAAGCACAAGGACTACTTACAATGAAAAGAGAACTGAGCAATTGACATGTTATTGTTTTGACTGTTTTATAGAAGATATGCAGTGTATTTGATGATTAAAGCTTCATAGAAACACAGAAGACTTATAGCATCACACAGATAAAGAGAGGTCATGCAAGTCAACCCAACACAGACACTCTTTTAACAGGTAGAAGCCAAAAGAAGGTCTAAAAGGAGAAGCTGAGCTTGAAATAGGCTATATGTTATTTGATACAATAAATCTTTAACAAAATCCAGACTTTATTTTCAATAGTCAACATAGTTAAAAAAAATCTACAAATATTATGAGAAAATTTACTGTCATAATCAAAAATCCTTAAAGAGTTGGAAAAAAAAGAACCTACTTAGTAAATAATGCCATTTTAATCCAAGCATTAGGATGATATCTATGAACTTAACTTATTTTCTCATTTATCAGAGCAAGTCAATAGCAGCAGGAGAAGGTTTCTCTAAAATAGATTTGAGAAACTTTTCCCTCCACTATTTTGATTTGATGTTTTGTACAGCTTGTCAGAAGAGTCTTGCTATGATTATTGAGTTTTTTGGGAGTTTTTATTTGATTTTTATCTTTTATTTGATCTTCGGGAATCCAAAGTACTAATACATAGATGTTTCTGTAATTTAAAACTAAAATAAATAGGCTGTTTGTAGCTCTCTCTGTTCTTAAACACATTTACCTACTTCTCCATGTGATATAGTGATAAAGAGTTCAGCAACAAGTGATGTGTTATAGCTTGTAAACTTTTATTTTTCTACCTTATTTACCCTTAAATGCCTGAGATTTTAAGGTCTGCAACATAACTATGTATTTCTTCTATTATTCCAATTAAAGTCATAACTATTTTACCTTTTGGAAATGTGGTTCAAGTAGAGTAAATTAAGTTATATCATGTTACAGTTGCAAAACTAGGAATTTTTAGTTTTAATGCTCACTGTAGGTAGAAAAACTCTTACTATTCCCAGCCTGTAGACCACTGAAATACAATAACGGTGTATCTGGTAAAACCTTCTAGGCTGCAAGAACACCTTTCTTTTTTTTTTTTTTCTTTTTTTTTTTTTTTTTTAACTAGGGATTGAGCTTGGTATTGTCACTACTCTTATAATTTAAGAAAGAAAACTTCTCTTTTAAGTAAAATAATTCCTTGCAAATATTCATAGAAAGTAATTAAAATATTTTATATTAAAATACAGAAAGATGCTAAAGATGTTGATTCCTTGTTGTGACTTAGCAAGAGACAGTGGAGTTCTCACTGTATCCAGTTAGTGTGGCCTCAAATATCTCGTTCCGATGAGTCAGCAACTTTTAGAATTGCACTTTTCAGTTTGCCAGTGTACTTGCTACAGTTTTCTAATTCTCTTTTTTTTTTTTTTTTTTTTTGGTATCTTTGTATTCCTCCTTTCCCTCCCCTCTTCCCACATTTCTTGCTGTACACAGAAAATTAATCTACACCACCTCCTCAAATTCCCAGTCTTTGGTATATGGTGTTTTGACATAGTTCTAGCTTCATTTGTTTTTAAAAATCTTTCTTTTAAATACAGGTCTAGTATTCAGACACTTGTGATGATTAGAAAGCCCTATGAGTTTACATAATATTGTAGACCAACACATTGGTTTTTTGATAGTGTTGAACCTGCTTCTTCCAGACACTATACGTACTGCATTTCCTGTTGTCCAGTATATCTCTTTCAGCACAGATATCTTCCTCTATTCACATTCTTAATTCCATATGGTCTTGCCTGAGACCTTATGCTCTAATTTCTTTTAACTATTTTTGTTCCACAGACTCTTTATTCTTTAAGCCAGAAGACTCTGCCTCAGACTGTGTAACACATTGATCTGACATCTGTTTCCAAGAAAACGATTATTGATGTATTTACTGAATTTTAAAATTGCAATAGCAAAGTTTTAACTGAGGTGTAATAATTAAACTGTATTAAAATATTTCAGGTAATGTTGTGCCCCTTTTTATAAATATCTCACAAATAAAATCTTTTGAATTGTAGTAATTTAGCAATACAGAATCTATGTTGGAGTTTTATGGCCTTAGCAAGGACAAGCTATGTCTCTTTGATGAAAAAGCTGTATTAAGTTGTTTCCTACTTTGAAATAAAAAATTATTTTATTTTCTATTCCTTAGAATGCAAACATACCCAAAAGGAAATAAAGAGGAAATGGTCTGGACAGAACACACAGGCAGGTATGAGGAATATATAATGAAGATGATTCCTATGCAAAAGGTATTCTGAAATTTCACTAAATGTATGGTTTATATCCTTCTACTTTTTTACCTACATATTCAAATTTAGCTTCAAAATTACACATACTTTTATGTTCAAAGACAGGTTAATTTTCCATGACATTTTTCTGGAGAAAAAGGAAATACTTTTACTAGGGGGCATACAAAAACCCAAATACCTTTTATGTAATTCTTGTTATTCTACTGATCTGTATGAAGATTTTCAGTCAGTAGGAATATCTAAGATACTACATATAAATATGTATGCTTTATATACCATATCAGAGTTAAAGAACTATCTGAAACATTAATAGAAAAATTGTTACTCCATTTGATCTTCAAACTTTCAGCCATGACCCAAAAGGAGCAACTAGCTGATTTCTCACCTTGTATTGACAAATTTCTCAAGGACCATCCCCAAAAGTCATACCATGAAAGCATTGTTCAAATGCTTCTTGAACTCTGCTAGGCTTGGTGCTGTGACCACTTCTGTGGAGAGCCTTCTCCAGTAATAGTAAGTAACTTCTCCCAAACACCTTTTTAACTGTGCAGTTGGAGGAATACAAGCTAGGGGAAATTAATGAGGCATGTGCACTTGATAAAAATGTGAGGGTAATAAATGAGTATTTGTTCAAGTTTTTAGCAAGGTTGCAATGGCAGAAGAGGAAATCAGGTTCTTCAGTAAGTAAACAGTGAGGGATGATAAAAGACTTTAGAGATTGGTTAAAAAAAAAAGAACAAAAAAAAATCAAAAACCAAAACAAAAACCCCAAACAAAAAAACCCACCAAAGCAAAACAAAAAACCAAACAAAATAAACCAAAAATAAAACCAAAAAAACCAAACCAAACAAAAAAAAAACCAAAAAACCTCAAGCCAACAACTGAAAGAGAGACATTCAGTGGGAAGGTCAACAGAAGAAGCTTTTCTGTTAGGAACTTCACTTCAGGAAACCACTGCCCTCTAATTAGTCTAAGCCATCTTTTAAATGTCACATTGCAAAGCCATGCTATTCCTTTCTTGTAACTGGAGGGGACATCTTATATAGGTTAATATTTTTGTTTGTTTGTTTTGGGGGTTTTTTTGTCTGTTTATTTTAGTATTCCGTCTTTTTTTTTGGTTTTTTTAACTTTTTGACAACTGTCTGGAAAACCTGGTGGACATCCATTTTCTATACAATGGAAATAGAAGAAATACCAATGAGGTCAAAGTTGCAGTCTTCTATGTAGTTACTTAATCGGAGGAGATGGTATGGCTTGTGACAATCACATAGTAGAGAACAGTGAGATTGAAAACACCTAAATCTTTTATGACTCCTGCAATGAAAAGCTTCTCAGTTTCATCAAATATCATGCCATTATTAAACCCTTGGGACAAAGATTAATGATGTTTCAAGGCACAGCATGCAAGAACTCCTTATTCACTCCTCATTCATTCTCCTTATTCACTCCTTTGTGGCATTTAGTTTATTTGATGTTCCAAGTCTAGGACTTCATACTGAATTAATTGTAAAAAGCATGGTTCTGGTAATCTTCTATTTTTCCTGGGTTTAGTTCTTTAGCATAACCTAATCCCAGAACACACAAACCTAGAAAAGGCTCTTGGCAACTAGAGCAAAGGAAAGGGCAGCTGAATATTTCCCTTTGTTCATCTTCTTAGTTGCAGGAAAGAGCAGATAAGTAGGGCTAACCAGAGCTGGAAAGGATGACTGACAGCAGAGGTAAAGGTACAATTTGGCCAGGATCACAGAGCACCTAGTAATGAAATACAAAATATTACTGTGAAACTGAGACACAAGGATCAAACTTGTCTAAGTAGTCAAGACTACTGATGACTTAAGATATATATCTGAACTTCTCAAGACGGTAAACCTGCAGGATTATTAAATCTCAGATTGAAATTAATTATTTTTTTTTAATATAATTAGGCTGTCATGCTTTTGTTCAGGTTTCTGTAGCTGAAGATGCAATGAATCAAGCCAAATATCTTTGAACTGGCAAGTGTATATTTCTCTTAATTTTCCTGTAACTCCACTCCAAATTTGAATTTTTTTTTTTTCTTGTTTTTCAACAAAAACTCTTACCAGGAAAGATTTTGCATTTGCAAAGCAGAATAATAGCTAAAGAATATTAGAGTACAGCCATAAAGAACATTTATATTATTTACAAATGTTTTGGAAAATATGTCCATGTATTTAACCTTGGTTTATATATTTGTATATAAATTCTGTAGCTATGTTTGATGAAATTTGTTAATAACATTTGTAAAAATTTTTGATTTTCTGATAGCTATGTCTGATCCTCTAAAATTCTCAATTCTCTCTCTTTTTTTTTTTTTCTTTTTAAAAAGTAGCATGGAGGGTGGAAAGAATAATATAAAAGAAGGAGTAAAATGAAGTCATTATTGTGATTCAACTATGTCCTTACATGAGATAAACTTTTTATTTTCTTTTGTAGGAGACACTGATCACATGCAAAGGGCCATCGTGAATGGAAGACCGGATGAAACAACGGCCAGTCTACTGCCCCTTTCTGTCAGTAATCAACACAACAACCTTTCTGAAAGCAGGTTTTACAGTCATCCAATAAGAATAAAGCCTCACTGAAGTAATGAAAATAATAAAAAAGACAATTCCTTAATGCTGACTGAATAATTGACAGAAAACCTCTTTCTTTTAAATCCGACAAATTTTCAATATTAAGTTTACAAACATTGTAAAATACTGATTTCAGGGGAGCAAAAATGGATCTGCCAACTGTTTAAGAACATTGCACTGTGAAGATTTTTATTGTGTTTATTTTCCTCTTCTGTGAAGCATCATCTTCATCTGTTACTTTGGTAACTGCCAAAAGATTTATTTTTTTTCCTAGAATTTAAACAACAAACATGAGATGCTGGTTCAGCCAGTTTGTTTATTGTAATTTTTTAATATATCTAGAATGAAAGAGCCTATGCAGTGGTGCAATTGCAACTTTTGTTTTCCCTTTTTTTTTTTTATCTTATTTTCATTATTTCTGCATGGAGAAAATATGCTGCTTTTTTTTACTATTATTTTTTTTTCTCCAGAAGAAAACAAAACAAAAAATATTTTACCAAATGAAAAACTATAATAATCTGTTTTACCAACATAAATATAGCAATATAGAGGAAGAAAAGAAACACCTTAATTCCCTGTTGAAAAGACTTGTTGATGTGCGAACAGCCCTTAATAATGTATTAAATACTTATGTCAAGAAGAAGGAAAAGAAGAATATGTAAGAGACGCTGTGGAAGTATTAAAGTATTATCTTTTTACTTTTTTCTTGTAAAATATAACTGAAGGAATCTTCATCCATCACAGGTCCCCAGTTTACAGATAACTCTTACAATGTAGAAAATTCAATTATATAGTCATTTCTATTAGGAATAAAACAAACATTTAAACTAAATGTGATATAACAAATATGGACATTAATTAAAGAGTAGCAGAATCCAAAAGAGAAGTTTGCCCTCCATCTGCTTGACCTAAGGTAATAACAATGTTCACTTAACTAGAGCTGACAGATTTTCTTGTGTTAGTCTTGAATCACTAAAGTTGCCACCCTCAGTATGAATAACAGTAACCATATGTGTGACATCATAAAAAAGGCAAGCTACGGTTAACTACTCCTTAAGTTTGCCACCTTATCCTTAGTAGTTTCCATCTGCGATAATAAGGTTATAACATACACATTTAGATGCTGCCAGTTAAAAGCAGGATGCCAAAAATGTGTTACAAATTCTTCAGCCAATTAATAGATAACATTTCTAACCTCATCATCCTTTTAGTTCTATAAGTAGATAAATAATAATTCACCAATAAAAACAATGTGGAAGTTAAAGAGTGAACCATCCAAGTCCATCTCTACAAAGACACTGGAGATCACTGGGTTTCTGTATGCAGGAAGTATAAAGACCTGTTTTCAATGACCACTTGCCACCTAGTAGGTGAAATCGTGTGAAAAAACCTCTGGTAGACCTCAGCTTTAATAAGACAAGAAACACGGAAACCTTTAGTAGGAAGGACTTTAATTAAAGTACTCACTATGAAAATATGTTTCTGTTACCATCTCGTGTTCTTCATATTTTTGATGAAAACTTCTCAGCGACTCAAAGATCACTTCAAGAACCTGATGAACTGTCAGTATGCCTGAGAAAGAAATGTTTCAAGGTACTTTAAGTGTAGCCTCTACCCATCTCTAGGGTTCTTTATTGTCCCAAAATAATGTAGATCTAATAAATAAATGAAAAATAGTCACCAAATCTAAAGACGCTTATGATCTAAGGTAATCCATAGAATTTAATAACAAAGCTGTAATTTAAGCAGCATGCACTATTGACTTTTAATTATTGATAGATTCCACAGCAGCTCTGAGATGAAAACAGAAGACAAATACAATTAAACCAAATTATATAAGAATTATCAGGAGTTATTTCTGTGGTTAAATTTAGTCTTTAGTCTGCAAAGTGAAGTGTAGTAGTATTATCAGCCGTGCTACAACATTGGATGGTATGACACAACCAATTAGGCTTCAACAAATCATAAATTCATAACTGCCAATACAGCAACTAACCAAGGTAAACTCAACCATCCAGTTTATTCATCAAGTCAACAAACAATCGGTGATTTATTTTTTTTCCCCTCTGCCTTATTATGGACCTAATGTCATACCTAATATCATATGATTTGCATTAGAAGTGCTCTTCAAAGTTTTTTGCTTTTCCACAGCACAATGGACAAAACTCCTTTTATAGAAAAGGAGTGTTGGTAGTTTAGAAGGGAAAAAAAAAGAAAAAAAATAAAGGGAAAACCCCATTTCTTAATTTTTTTATTCTGTTTGTTTGTTTGGGGCTTGAGTTTGGTTTGGTGGGTTTTTTCTGCACATTATTTTTCTCCTTGGAATTTTTCTTCACTGTAATAAATAACATTCTTTTAAATTATCTATGTACCTCAAACTCCCTTTGTTGACCCACAAGGCAAGGGAGCAGCCTCACAAGTTCAAGACCATAAATCCAAAGACTACAAACATGGAGCAAACTTCATGAGAAAGGCTTGAACTCATGACACCCTTTTTATGAATGCAGATTGGATGTCAGTGCTCCTTTGATAAGTGCAAATGGATATGACATAAGATTTTTTAAAATATACATTTTTAAACTTCCTCCTTCTCTTTTGCCCATTCAAAAGCACCAATTAATATGTTCAGACCAGAGAAATGCATAGTTCTCAACCTTTGAAAGTAGGAACAACAAACTGTATAGTCAGATGGATTGGAATTATGATTCTTAGACCACCAGTGACTCCAAATTGAGTTGCATGAAAGCAAAAGCAAAGGGTATCATAAAGAATCTTCATTGTTATATTAAATTATGGGGAATTTACATCAATATTATCTAGTTTGGGTCTTCTGTAATAAAAACTTATTCCTTTTCATAGTATTAAGGAAGTTCTACTTTTTTTCATATTTTTTTCATTTTTCATGTTGCTCTTAAGCAGTTCTTTGAATTGAATGTGCCCATTTTCTTTTCCAGTACTTTTGTTTCAGATTTTTCTTTTGTGATGAGAAAACAAGAATAAAATGTGTAAACTGATGATTTTAGATCTTTATTTAAAAAAACCCCAACACTCATTCAAGTGTCCTTAACCCTTCCTGAGAATGCATTCACATTCCAAGCCTTTTTAATAGTCTAAATTATTAAGTCTTTAGAGACTTCCTTAGAAGCAAAAATGAAATAGTATCCCATATATGCATGTTTTGGTATAACATTACATAGGAAATCAAAACATCCTTTTTGTTTTTCGAATTGGATCATGAACAGACAACATTTTTCTTGGTCTGGAACTCTGATGTCAATATGAGTTAAAATATTCTTTCCATTTCCTTGATCACTGCTGTTTCTGCCTATCTCCTTATAAAGATTATGCTTATGTTTAGTAAATGAAGAAAGGAATTAGTGATGCTCCTCTCATTTCCTGTCTTCCCACAGATAGTAATAAATTCAAATTCAGACTCCATTAAACCTGAGTAGAGAAACCCAGCAGGTGGTTACACTAATGGAAAATCCTGGCCTTGGAATAATGGGAATTGCAACCGACAGCTCTTCTACACCACAAAAAAGATGATGTATTCCTTTTGACAGTGTTGCATTTGAGTCCAGAAGGCTGATCTGATAGTTCAGACCAGGCACAAGGGAAGCAGAAAGCCCCATGGGTATCTTTCTTGGCTACAACACTTTAATTTTTGTCATCTAAACCTGCTATTACAATTCATTGTGAAAAACTCATAAAAGTTGGAGAGAGAGGAGAAAAAAATCCCAGGTTTCTGCCTTTGGCCTACAGGCATAAATTCATTCTTTTTTCTTGGTTTAAAGGACAAATAAAGGTTGACACAACAGCATTTCCAGCCACTTCTGTATTTTTAATGCTGATGTTCATAGCCCAAGTGCTTTTAGTGTTTTCAGACATGCCCATCTGAGAGATTTTTTGCTAAAAAGATGCATAGATTGCCCTGAAGGTGCAATGGCTGATGTTCAGCTACAATTCGTGAAGGAATACTGCATTCCTGATCCTTTTTCCCTCTAGATTTTTTTTTCTCTTCATTTAGATCCAGGGACTATGTCAGCAGCAGTTCTGTGAAACTCATTTGGAAAGTGATTGGAGAGACCTAAAGAACGAATATGCAATTTAAACTACATTTTGGAATATAAGATTTTTTTTTTCTATGTGTTTTAATGCCCTGCAATATATTCTATTTTCTTAGTATATACATTTTCCAAAGCTTTTATGCACAGATTTAGTAAAATGGAGAAGTTGCCAACCAAAGTAAATTTTAAAGTGCCTGTACTTTTGCATTATTGATCACAGGATTCTTTGTGTTACACTTATTTCTTCAGAGAACTCAGATTTGTATCAATTTAAAATATGAATAGTAACAATTTTAAGAGGTAATAAGATTAATGTTTCTAGTGTAAATAATTGTAAGTCTAAATAATTATAAAAATTATTCTGAGTACTATTTAGAGGCAACCTTAAAATACGCTACTGTACATATCTCTTGAAAATTAATAATTTCTGCAATATATTACTTAGAATTTTGTGAATACTGTATATGAAACATAATTTGCACAAAAGGTAGTATTAACACATAGACTTTAGAAATGCCATAGCACATTTCAAGTAGTGTTTCTATACTGGCATTTCCAAAGACAATTAGTTTCCTGCTTTTAGGGCTTTTTTTTTTTTAATAATTTCATTTTCACCAGTACCCAATACAAAATACAAAGACTCCCTTTTTTGTTTTGTTTTGTTTTGTTTTATTGTCTTGCAATTTTTAAGCCTTCTCTAGACTCCTTTTGATAATAAAATATATTTTGGATTTGTTTTTCTAGACATTTCAATCACTTGTTCTGAATTCAGACCCAGTTAATATATTTAGGACAATATTAAAAGCAAAATGTTCTTTTCATTGCTTAAAAAACACTGTAAATGGGATTGCTTTCTTATCTAAACTACTAACTTCTCGCATCTGAATATCTGATTATAATACTTGAGAATTTTTATTTGCCTTATAGGTATTTCTTCCAATTTCTTCACAGTTCATTTCATTATGCTTCTTTTCACAAAACAATTGTCATAATAATGACTTGTGGGTGAAAATTTCCTTCAGGTCTTGGGTGGCTTGTTCCTACTGTACCAATATTTCATACTTGACACTTACATATATTTCCCAACATTTCTATCAGGGTTTAACATGAAAAAGGTATCAGTAAAATAAATGACAAGAGAAATCAATATGTTTAATATTAATATATCATAAGGTTTCATGCATGAGATAATCATTAGCAACTCCTGCTTAGCATACACCATTTCTAGCCCTCATGTAGCTCAAGCACTTTAGCTAGATTCAAGTTCAGTCCTCTGGAAATTAAACTTTCTGCAGTAAGGGCAGAATAGAAGGAATCAAATTTGAATCAATGGCCCCACACCACAGGAAATTGCCAGGCTGATCTAAACCTTGCCCTTAGAAATACTGCCAGTAAAACCACAGATTTTTCAAAGAAAGTCCGTATCATATTAAACATTTCCAGTCGTGGAAAAGATTTGCTGTCAATCCTCTCTCTCATCCACAATCACTGAATTTGCAAATATGCTGTACTGATGCTTTGTCATTTTAACATAATTCTAATACCAAACTACCTCTGAAACTTGGAAATAGAACTTCATTTCAAGGCTGAGTAATTCTAACATCACCAAAGACCCAGTGCATCTTGTCATGCCTTTACTGAAAAGAAAAAAAATACACAAAGGGATATCCAATTCCATAGAAGCACCCCTCCTTTCTTCAACACATTAAATAAAAACGCATGCATAATGGAACCAGGGGTGGGGACACTGCTGCAATCTTTTTCTGTACCTGCCAGTAGTAGAATGTTTAAAAGTTCATTGTTTTATACAATGTATTCACTGAATGCACAATTGCAAGGAGGAGGCAATGCTCCGTGTTTGCATAAAAACAGCTCATATATCTCTCAGAATGAAAGTGAGTCTAGAACTAGATCAGGGGACACCGCTGTCTCAGTTTTGTAACCCTAAATGGAGAGAACATTTTTGTAGTCCTAAATGAAGAAGATATTCTGCATAACTGTTAATATATCATTCTTATGAGGGACATTTTTTATGAAAAGTTAAAAAATGTCTGGCAGTATTAAAGATAAGCCAAATGTCAATGCTTGTGTTCTCATATGAATGTCTTCACAAAGCAGCAATCATTCATGTTACCATATAAGTGATATACCATATTATGATGCCTGACTGTATCTCAGCTTGGATATAGTGTTGTCTGATAAAGAGACTTAATGCATGTCTCTTGGGAACATGTGTTTGGCTCTCTTTGGAGCTCGTCAGCACAGTTCAACTGTTTTACCTGTCAGATCAGTTGAGCCTCCAGTCCAGATACAAAGAAGCTCAATATTTTGAGACTAACTAGTGCTAAAGGAATAATCTGCAGAAGGTACTACACTCAAGAAAATTTAGCCTTCTGGTCAAAGAATATCTCTTCATACTTTTTTCTCATTTCATTGAAAAAAATATATGTAAAAGCTGTGTTTGGAAATATGTCATTATGTGAAGTAAACAAATATGCAGAAATTTTTTTTTTTTTTTTTTTTTTGTTAAATCAGAGAAAGTGGGTGGTGACATTACAGCATTTTGCGTGTCTGTGGGAACATGTCTGCTGTGTATGCAGGTATGTAACAACTTCAACTGTTATATGCAGTGCATGGATTTGTGAGGTGAGAGGGAACAAACACAATCTGATTTTGTTGTTCTCCCCAGTGTATCAAGGAAAAAGCTTCTCCCTAGAGGTACTGACAGCTCCTGCTTTATGAGTCTCTTGGGAATCTCTGTGTTGTCCTTTCTCATACATTTCATTCTGCCTTCAGGAAATTTGTGGGTTTAGATGAGACTATGTAAAAATCCTCAATTGTCACAGAGTTTTAAAAATTTTTATTTCCTAGGAGATGAGAATAAGAAATTGAAAAGGTCTTGGATCATCTAGTTCATTCCCCTGCAAGTAAAAGATTTCTCCCTATAGTTAAAGTTTTTAAAATATTACTTGCTCATAATTTATCTGATTAATTAGAACCTTTTTCTTAAAATAAATTACTCAGGTATTTTTATTATCTGGTCAGTTTAACAGATGGCTATATAAAATTCTGAAATTAGTATGCTGACTATTCTGAGGTATTACGTTAATGTCCCAAGTCAAAGACCTACTGTGCTAGGTTCTATACAAACATATACAGGACAACATAGTGCTTGACATGTTATCTTTACAGTCCAATTAAAGAAAGTGATTGAACCACACAATTGGAGAGATGAGAAGACAGTGATAACTGTGTAATTTGTGAAACTTCAAAGTACTGATGCATGTGTGCTCTAGTTATTCTGAATTACAGGTAATTTAAATACGAGTTTCTCTCCTATCATATTTATGTAACTATTCATGTCTTTCTTGCCTAAAAGATGTCTGACTTCTTAAAATTATCATGTTATATGTTTTCAGCTGAAGAGTTTGATATTCTAGTCATATACAATCTTGCAAAAATTTTCACTCGTTTTCCCTGAAACTCCTTTCACCAGGCATTTCCACTTCATGAAGTAGTATGGCTTTGGGAAGCAAGTCATCTATTTTGGATGAGGAAGTAAAATCATGATTCCAAGTTCTTTGAAACCAGTTACTTTCCTTGTTTATACAAGACTCTAATTTTTCCTTCTGTAAAAATTCTGAAAGACATTTTTAAGCCAAATTCAACTTTTACTGAAAGGATATCCTCCTGAGAGGATGTTGTATGAACCTTTGTCAACCCTTGGGTGCAAAAGTTATTTTGACTCTAAGTTAGGCTTTAAGACAAATGGTAGGATGTGTGCATTTGGATGAACTCTCAAGACTTTCTGGAGCTCCTCTCCACCACTTGTCTGGTTTTTACCATAAATCATTAGCTTCCCACTCCTGATGTCACAGTTCTGCGACAGCTCTCTAGTGCCTATCTCCACTTAACCTTAAAATAGATCATGCCTTCTGTCAAGGGACAGGAGCAAGAGTTTTACTAAAAGACTGTGTTTAAGCACAATGGATTAAGACCTGCTGCAGTGTCACTGTTGAAGGGGAGGTGAGAATGTCATGAACATATGTAAGATCAGGGACAGCAAGTTTGATCTAAATAGTTTCTGTGTTTTACTTGGAGGGGCAGGATATGCAGTTTTCACAGCAGACTTCCTTATCATTATTATTGACTTCCACTTCAAATTGGAAATGCAGAATGGACAGAACAGCTGGGCTGTTCAACTGGAAGAGAAAATAAAACATATATTCACATATGAAACATGTTTTCATATTTGAAAGTAGTGTTAATGGAGTAATTAGGAGTAAAATTAAAAGGCTTTTTGTCTGAAAATAATATTTTGCACTTGTTATGCAGTAAGCAGTGTCTTTCATCAAAAAAATACCAAACACTTGGCATACGCTGCCATAGCTTTTTCAGCTGTGAACAGAGCAATTATACTGTTTTGGTTTGTTTTTTCTCTTACAGGCATTTTAACTGTGTGAACCACTAACATGTCAAGAAGGATAGATAGAATACCTAAATATGAAATGAATATGTACAAAATTGTATCTATTCTGTATTTAGAAGACACTTTGGCAAAAAACAAAGAACAGTAGTGTATGGATTCCTACTTCACAAAAAACTACCCTAAGATAATCAATTATTCAGAAAAAGCAGAAGCAACCCCAGAGGATGCCTACTAAATAAAAGGGCAGCTTACAGTTGAAAGATGAGACAAAATATGTGAGTATTAAATTCAGATCTGATTATTGTCTCTGAACTTGGCACCATGCTTTGGTGATACAGACAAACAAGTTATTTATTTATTTATTTATTTCCATTTTTAGGTAATATTTTCAGAATTATAGTGTGTCGTAGTTACATGAGCTTAATCTCAGCTCATCTGTCTACTACTATTCTTACTCATTTGAGTTTTTGAGTAACAAAAAAAAAAAAAAAAAAACCAAACCCAAAACAGGCTCACATGGACATCTATAAAGGAAAGAAGGATAAAGGGCTAGTGCTATGACAAATTGTATTTGTACTGGTTTGACTACAAGAATTTGTCCCATACATGAATCATCCACTCATAACTTATAGGTCACAAAATCAAATGTGAGACTTTGCAAAAATTGGTCACTGGCCATTAGATCCTCCTTTCACTGTTCATGTTTTTTCCTGCAGCACTAATGCTTTCAGTGCCAGCAACTTATATATAGTTCTGATGAAATTACTGTATTGGAACCCCTTTGAATACGATTGATTCAGAACCTCTCTGGGTTTTGCAGCTTGCAAATACCCTTTCAGTTCACACTAGTATATTTCCTGTCTGAATTTTCTTTTAATTTAAAAAAAAAAAAAGACTTTTAGAAAGAGCAAGAAGAAAGTTCAGTGTTTCCTAGAGCAACATTCAAAGCAATTAAATGAAACCTTTTTAACAGCATGATCTTTTTCATTTTCACTATCACCTCCTTAGCCCTAAGTAAAACCCAAAAGAGACCTTTGAAAAATGATGATTTTTTTATATTTAATATGTGATCTTTTCATGTTTCTGCTGTTGTATGCTTTTGAGCTATCTAACAACTATGGATATATAGCTGGTAGAAGGGCAAACCCGTCTCATATCCTGTGAAGAGGTGACTACCTGAAGTGTGGGTATGAAAGAAAGTACAAGAATTCTCTGAAAGGTTTTACTACAGAGCATATAGGGCTGAGACCTTCATCTAACCCTGGATGCACATTATTCTTAATAGTGCATATCTGTACATTTTTTGCAGACTCTAAGGAGTGAGCTGACTAAAATTGACAATATTTTACAGAATCAGAAAAAAAAAAAAAAAAGAAGAGGTGTGTTTCCTGTGTCATTCTCAGTTCTTTCATTTGTGACATATCACTTTTATCTCTTCTTCCTTTAACACCAGATTTGGTTTAATTAAATTTATGTCAAATGAACACATGAAATGAAAGGAAAATCAGAAAGCCTGCAGTTGCCCATTAGTGAGTCAGTGACTGCACAGTGAAAGGCTTTAGAAACCTGGCTTACTGCCAGAACAAGCTTGCAACGATGCTCAGAGACACCCATGATGCTTTGAAGGAAAGGACATAGCTGACCTGAACCTGTTTCATGGAATCAGTCCAAATCCTTACAGGTTAGATGTAGAATCTATAATGAGTCTTCTGTCTTCAACCACTTACCTGTCAAGTGAAAAGAGACTGTGAAACTAGAATATCTGTAAGTAATTAATTAGAATAAATCATTCTTTTCTTAGTACATGCTTTAAAAAAATCACCATAGTTGTATCATTTTTGAAACAGATTGATTTTTTCCTCATTTTTTAAAGTACATCTACAAGTCTTAAAAATATGAAATTTTGCTGTCTTTGCATGCAGTGGGGATGATGTGTGTCAATCATAAGCATGTCTGTCAGAACTTGGCCCTCTGAGATCCTGAATTTTTGCCATATTTTGACCACAGATCCAAATATGAAGTGAAGCAGCATATATCTAAATTATTTTGTGGGTCTGTGGTGAAGACAGTCAGCACTTTTCAAATGGGTATCACTGGTGGCATAGTGCAGCTGCCATCAGAGAACTATTGACATAGGGTAAAGAGACTGCTAAGGTACAAACTTCTAGGACTGTGTCTTAACAGTAAAGTTTGTCTTTAGGAACAAACTTTTGTGAAGTATCATAGGGTATAACTAATTATTCTGTATGAACACTAAGTATAGTCCACAATGAAAACTCTTTGCATGGTCATCTTAATCCACTATCAAATGTACAAGAAAAGGCATGCTCATTTTAATAAAACTCCCTGTACAAACAGCTGGATTGAATATCTACTGAAAATGAGCTATTTTGTGTTCTCTTCCAAAGCTCCATCTCTTTATAGACAAGGCCCTATGACTATATAAACAGATGATCTCAATTTAAACTATTTGCTATTTAAATGTAATTGTCTTCATGCTAGGCAACTTTCAGATATATATCACATATGATTTCCATGATGGAATATAATGTTATATGGTAACTTGATAATTTTTTGACAGCAAAATAGTGAGCCAAAAAATTGTCACTGAAATTATTTATTTATTTTTTTTTCTGTCAGTCTGTGTCCATTTTAGCAGGTGCTGAGTCTTGACTCATGTCATAGTAGTAAGATAATAAATGAAATAATGGAGTTTCCACATGTCAAAACATCAATATTTTATCACTATCTGTCTAAATTTTAGATTACTGTAGTGGAATAAGCCAATATGTATTTATCTTCTAGTATTTTAAAGCTTAAGTTGTTTCTTTTGTAATTTTGCAGTCTGAAATTTATAAAACCATCCTTCATTTTTAGGAAATACTTATATCAGATTAGTAGTCACAAGAAAGTATGGTTAGTTACATTATGCAGACATCAAAAACCTCTAGAATTGTGGTATTTCTTTGCAGAACTTACTTTATTTCTTAGCAATTTTTGACTTGAAGTAAGGTCAGAGTCCTTTATTCTAGTTAGTCTGACTCAGTGAGACGCACAATTTTAAATGTGATAGAGCTGCTAATTTCCAAACCCATGTCTGGATTCTGACAGATTTATGGATTAATGTTGGATCTGGAATGAGATAAATAAAATCTACTAAGCACATATATTTAATTTGAAAATTTGGATACATTTCAGAAACAGCAAATTTAGACTACTTACACATGCTAGAAAGATAAAAAAGTCATTATTTATATACTTTATATATAGAAATTAAGAAACTCATACCAATATCAGACTTTCTGATTTTGAATGACCCCATATGTTATATGGTAGCTTAAACTCAAATCATGGTATTATTTTAGTTTCCCTTTTGCCTTACTGAGTCCTTGCAGCACCACATCTCTTACCTGACAGTAACATATATTTTGTGAGTCCCTCTCTGTTTAACGTTATGAACAAAAAATGTAAAAAATACTTTGCATAAATTTATTATATTTCCTTAAGCTCTGTCCATCCAACACATAAGGTTGTTCTTTGGGGGACTATAAATAATAAAGAAGCTTCAGTCCCCACCTGTGACTGTAATATTTTCAATGTTTCTACTATGCACACTATTTTGTTAAATAAGTTTTTGTGAATAAAGAGAAGGTATTTTCAATTTAATTCTCCATAAAGTAAAATGACTGAAAAAAATATAAATGTGCTAACAACTACAACTGCAAACTTATGGTTTGCATGACAGAATAGCTACAAAATGAGGCTTCATGAAGTGAATGTCACAAATTTCCATCATTGTGTTTAGTTTGATCCTAGAATCTTTGTCACTTGGCAGGGTTCTAACTAATAAGATTTGAAAACTAGTTGCAATGCATTCTATGTCCTCAGGTTGCAAGAACAGGGTGTGTTCAAGGTAAAAAAAAAAAAAAAAAAGAATTTCATTGGTGGTGCCATAAGCTTGATATTGCCAGAAAAGATGAGATTTATTTTTTTTATATTAATTAGGTCCTTCATTCCTAAAAATTACAGCTGCTCATTGTACTGAAAAAAACCCGTGTCATAGTAATCCTTAAAAAGAGTCATTTTAAAAATGGAATGCTTCACCACAAAGAAGTTCTGGTGTGAATCAACTGTGGTTTATATCATAACTGCTTGACATCAACAGTGTGATAAAAATACTTTTGTCACGCAAAGTGTCAGTTTCCATTTTACATATGCAACTTCTAATTTTGCTGCATGGATTTACATAACTACTTCAAAACTAGTTTATTTCCTGTGAGAATGGTCCAAATCTCAGATAACAATACATGGGATAATTTGAAGCAGAAGATAGATGGCAGTAATAATATCAGGTTGTGCCACTAGCAAAGGGTGTTTTCTATACTGCTGACTAACCTCCACATCAGGTTAAAAGCATGTTCAGACTATTTGAGATATGGGTCAATTCACAGAAATTTTTTGAACTTTCTTCAAGTATTTTGTATTTGAATTATTTTGTTCACTACCAAATGTAAAATACAAGCAGTTTTTTTCAATTCCATCAGTGTTTCTCTTCTACTCATAGGATCAGTGATAAATTTGACAGTAAAAGAGAGTGTTTCTTAGTTACATTTCAAAAGTTAACAAATAACGAAAGCACTTGAGAAAAAGAATTTTTATGTACAATATTAAGAAAAAGGATGAAACTAACCTTGCAATCCTTTGCAGACACATCCATATGATTAATATTGTAGTTTTCTGTTAGAAAATTGGAATTACATTTATCCCGGTTTCTCTCTCAGTCATACTTTGTGGTCTTTGAAAGGAAATATTACTTTGAAAGGTGTTTCAACTGTAATTCTGTAATGATTATCACGTTAATGGTACGGATGACATTTACAAACTTGATTAGTAATAATATTAAAAAAAAATGATAAAAATAAAAAAGAGGAAGGAAAAGAAGGAAAGGAATTCAGAAGGAAAGAAGGAAGGAATTCGGAAGGAAGGAAGGAATTCGGAAGGAAGGAAGGAATTCGGAAGGAAGGAAGGAATTCGGAAGGAAGGAAGGAAGGAATTCGGAAGGAAGGAAGGAAGGAATTCGGAAGGAAGGAAGGAATTCGGAAGGAAGGAAGGAATTCGGAAGGAAGGAATTCAGAAGGAATTCGGAAGGAAGGAAG
>JAWMRC010000089.1:3714355-3724717 GCA_035584755.1 Thripadectes ignobilis | reverse complement strand
GAAGGAAGGAAGGAAGGAAGGAAGGAAGGAAGGAAGGAAGGAAGGAAGGAAGGAAGGAAGGAAGGAAGGAAAGAAATACGAGGGTAGGAATGAAAAGAACCATAGGGAATCTATTGGTATTTAATTGCAATTTCTTGCAAAATGCCATAAGTATTGAAAATAGGAAATAAATCTCTGTTTAAAATATCAAGAACAGTCTACCCAGAGTTTATCACCACCTGTCAAATGAAGGAATAATATATCTGCCCTATTTGAAATCCATCTCATTCTTAAGTGACACAATTTTATAGTTTAATGTCAACTTGATTTAAGAAATTTCCCAAATCTTGTGTTTTCATTATATAACTATAGGTTTATTTTTCTTTTAGAAACTGCTTTTCTCCTAATTTATTTTGTAAAAAATTTAACTTATCAAAATGAGGAATGTAGTATAGTCTGGATCCACTTTAGTCTTTTTTTTTTTTTTTTAAGTTTTGTTTTCACATCATAACTTCTGCCATTGAGACATCTGTTTTTTAACAGCCTGGTTCTATTGAAACATTTTGAAAAGCACAGATTAGAAAACAATCTAATTTTATCCAATGCATCTTTGCAAGGCAGGAAATCTTACTGAAATTAAAATCAATTGATTTCTCAATCTCTTTTAAAAATATTCAGATCTACACCATTTTTTAAATGAAAGAAATTTAATCTCTGCAATTCAATACAGATGAAGACATTTTTTTTAGTTATCCTGTATTAGTGAAGAGATTATAGCTACAAAATTCTGATGGCATATTTTTGATTGATAGAAAGATTTTCATGTAAAACCTTGTAATAAAATGTAGAAAATGAATCATAATTCTTTACAGTGTTTACTTTTGGAAGGTTTTTGGGTTTTTTTGCTTTCAAAGGTGTATTTTTTTAAGATATTAAGATTCATAAATTAGGATGAGGAAAGCCACAGATTCTGACAAAATTAAAACTTTTCCTGCATACTCCCTCTAGTAATTTCTGTGGCTTCCTACAGGAATTAAACAATGGCATCATCTAACATTGGCATTCAAAATGCTTTCAGATACATTTTATGGATCAAAGAGCATTTCTGTTGGTGAATCTTGCCATCATAAATTTTCCTATTTCCATTAAACATGTTTTGTGAAACAATTAAAAATTGAATAAAACATTTTCTTCTTCTAACATTTTAAAGTTTCTAGTCAATTTATGGCTTACAGGAGAAACTCTGTAACCATCAGTTTGTACACTCTGCAGTGTTTTTGAAACAGCTGCTGTCTCAGTTTATAGCAACATGACGAAAGAAGCATATTTTGATATGTGTTGTTCTTTCAAGCAACAAATAAAAATACAGAATATATGGGGAAAGGAAAGACTCTTCAGCACATTTATTTTCTTTGCAAAGAACTTAATAGGCAGCTTAATTTAGAAAACAGTTATCTGGGTTAGAAAGACTAGTAAGTGATGTGCCTCCAGGGGAGAGAGGTAAGGGGGAGAGAGAGGAGAAGGAGGGAGAATTACATGCTGGTTAAGAATATGCAGTGAATCTCTGTCTCTGCTTTTACATACACTATTTAATATCAATGAGACAAGGAAGATAAATCTGCCAGGGTAGTCACTTGATAGCTTGTGAGTCAGTTGACATGTTGAAACTTACTACAGAGCACGAGAAAAATTAGTGGGAACAATACATGCCCTTTATTGGAAAATTTAAATTTATGGCTGTTTATGCATAGTAAAGTGCTTATAATTGCTAACTTCTGTGCAGAACATTAAACAACATTAAAAAAAAAAAGAAAGAAAATATAACCCAAGGCAACTGTAGTGATAACAAAATTTTGCCTTTCTTTGCTGTTTTTGTCATCTGTTTCTAGCTGGTATTCTATATGAACACATATTTTTACATATATTTTGTTTATGTGTGAGCCTTGACATTTTAGCCCTCTCCTGCAGAGGCCCGTTAGTACCATATGTTTCTGTTTTTCTTCATTGTGTGATGTGATCTCTTCTGACTGTTACATGCACGTGAAAGGACAGTGGGCTTTTGGGGGAGAAGAAACCATGCTTTAAGAGAGCACATGTCAGTTGCTCTTCAGTCGTTTGGAGCTGATTGCTTCTGACAAGAGTTGTAGCTACTCATCGTAATGGATGTCTGTGCTTTAGCAGAGAAGAGGTGAAAAGGATGTAATTCCCAGTGGAAGAAGGCAACATGAACTATTATTTAATTATGGGCTAATATAAAAATCCCTTGTAATCCCTTGTTGGTTTCCAGACATGTCTCTTCCTTTCTCTACAAGGCAACAATCAGGGCTTTTAATGCAGCATAGCTATGTCACTTAGGAAAACAGCTCCTAAAAGATATAGTGTATTCATTCCTTTCTGGTTTTATGCACAGAAGTCAGTATATATATGCCAGCAATTCTTGAAATCTAGAAATCACTCACATTATCTATGCTTAAAAGATTGCTTTTCTTAATGCACACCTAGAAATAATAATTCCACATTAGACAGAAACTTTGTTTGAGATCTGGAGGTTGCATGCTTTATTCATCCAGAAGGCTTGAATTCTTCTCTGACTGAATCCCTGCACCTTGTTTTGATTCAGTTAAAAACACCTGCTCCAGTTCTCTGTGAAATAGTTTTTTCTTATCTAGAGAAAGAAAAAAGGTTTCATATTTGTTATGGCTTGCTCTGGGGGAAAAAAAAAAAAAAAAAAAAGGCTTGTGATCATTTGCTTTGTCTTCATTACAAGGTTCACAGGTGTCTGGGTAGTAAAAGACAGCAGTGTCAAAACTTGTCTTCAGACAATGCAAGTACAATTAATATTTTGTATTCAGAATTAAATGGGAACTACAATTAAGATTTCAGAGAAGAAAGAGAATTAAAAAAAAAAAAAAACACCAAATCAAAACAAAAAGAAACCAAACCAACCAACGAAAGCAAACCAACCAACCAACCAAACAAAACAAAAAACCAAAAAAACCCACACAAAACAAAAACACAAAACAAACAAACAAACAAACAAAAACACAAACCAAACAAAAAACTTCCTGAAAACCTCAGTGGAACCCCAACATTCCCTCAGTCCTAACCATATACTGCCCTTGCTAAATATGGTGTAGTGAAGTTTGGATCCCAAACAGACCAAACATTTTCAGTCAAAGATACACATTCCTGTGCATTGCTGGGTTTTGACTTTTTATTGATATGCTTTATTTTGCCTTTAACTAGTGAAAAGAAAGCTGGCAGTATTCCACTAACCCTAGGACTGGTGTATGAGTATTAAAATGATGCTGAAATAGCATAACTCTAAGATATATCGTACACATAAGATTTTATTAGTCTTACCATAAGATATCAGAAATAAAGAAATAAATCTCTTATGGAAGACAAAAGAACACAAGCACTGGAAATAAAATTTCACACTTTCTATATAAATGATCCTTTTTTCCATGAGCCACTGCACAGGAAAATTTGCAGGTTGGAATTTATTAACTGTCTCAATACAAGTGGCTAGGTTCCTACCCTGAGTATAATCTATGAAAACAGCAATGCCATACCATAGATAATTATTGTTTGCCAAATTTTTCAGATGCAGTACTTAATTCATGCAACATTCATCAAAAGCTTATGGCCTCAATGCTGAGTTATTTTAAACAGAAGTTACATTTTATTTAAATTAAATCTCTGGGGATTTTAAAAGATAGCTTTATTAACCCCCTTTAAGCTGACAAGAGGAACTTCACCACTGTGTAAGTGGCATGTAAAAGATCTCTAAAACTCAAATGAAATCAATTATTAGGGCTCTCTTCCTGGAGTTAGAATGCATCAGATCTTCTAGCTGTGCATTTTATCCTACAATTTTTTTAACATCAACACATTATATAGGCTGTGATATGTGGTTATTTTACCTTTGCAAATCAAATGTACAGAAACAGTTATATGAACTAATCACATGAATGGTTTGTTTTGTAACCATCATTTATTCACTTAAGGATTCATATTTCTACTCTGTTTTGAAATTTTCAGAAGTAGAAAGTTTCTCTCAATTTTTGTCTGTTTCTTTTTAAACCTCAGGAATTGTTGGGGTAGTCTAATGTCTTGCTGCATGCATTCTGAAGGGTGACACAAAGAGTTATTCATACACATACTGTCAATTGATACCAAATATTGGGCATAAATGATTGGGTGCTGTACAGTGATCTCCCAAACCCTTCCGCATTTGAAAATATTCCCTGAGAAGATTCAAACCTGGGACTAATTTTATCAATAGACACAACTTTTACCCTGAAATTAAAGTTGAATGTATAGGTGAATAACATTCTGAGTGGCCCATTTCAGAGAGAGCACAAGACAGACTGTTTGTGTTAGAAAATCTGACTAAGAAGAAATATTCCCTACATATTTGAGTACTAGGCTGAAGTTCCTTAAGAACTGAACCGAAGGTCACAGAAAATTGAGAAGAGCTCAGGCTTTGTCTGATGCTTGTCTTGTCTCACAAGAAAAATGAAAGGATTATTTTCCTAACTGCCAAAAGGTAAGGAAATCAGAGGAACAAAAAGAGGCAAGGCTGAACTTTGCACAGACAAGAAAAAGAAAAAAAAAGGGGGGAGGGGAGGGGGCTCGGCCTGGGGGGGGAGGGTGTGTGTGAAAATAAAGCATTTGAGAAAAAACCAAGATGTAATTAGGATATACTTCCAAGTTCTTTATTTCAACATGTATTTCTGCTTTTAGGCAACATCTACATTTAGAGAAGGAGTGAACAAAGGAACAAGGAGGGCTTGTCTCCTTTCCCTGAAAAAAATATTATTTTTTGAACATCAATGATAGCAATTTATCCCACCTCAATCAACATGAACAATAACAATGGCTAACTTGGCTTTAAGGTACTGAACATGGCTTGGAAATTTGGCCAAAACTGGGCAAAGAAAAGGATAAAATTATTGAAAAGTAATTGCAGGTTCTTTGTCATCCATGGCATAGGGAAACAGCACACCTCATTGTCTGGGAGAGAGCACCAGAATGACAGGCCTGAAGTCACCTCTCAAGGGACTAGATGTTTCTCAGCTGGCTTTTGGGGAAAACAGAAGGCAGAAGTGTAAGTATATCAATATCCAATTTGTCATGGTGGGAGTACTACAAGGCCAATGTTCCTGCAGGTCAGTTCTGGAGGGTGAGATGTGAAAAGCGTTCCCTACAGGTACATCCATCAGTTGATATTGCTCATGTTTCCTTAGCTGTTAACTGCCTAGCAGATAATTTAAAGATTCCTATGGCTGTTTTAGCCCTGGGCTACACGCATGGTGTATTAGAATATATTGGCCAGGCTCATGTGAGTGCATTAACTTTGTTGAAGGAATTTCACCCCTTTTTCCATGACAGCATATCCTCAATGTCCTCTGCAGCAAGCACTGTACAGTGCTGCTTACATGGGAGGAAGCATAAGGATGGACAGTATTTTGCACTTCTTCCTACCATTTTGGACAGATGGCAAGTGTTTATGCCTTTCCATGTGGCTGCACACTGGACAAGATGATCAAGACAGATGATTTACCATGGAGCTCATTGGAGATGAGATTCAGTCTAAAGTGGCTTAATTTCACTGGGATGCCCATAAATAGGGGCTATTCTTTGTGGCTGACTAACAGCATACCTTTGAAACCACTTTGATCCATCCACTGTATGAATATATAGTTGCATACATAGACACAGTTGCATACATAGACTATGTTGTTGAGGGACTATGAATGTTTCAGAGCTGTTTACATATATTTAGATTTAGAATTGTGTGTAGATTACTGGGTTTTTTTCATTTTTGCTTCTCTGTCAGTTGACCAAATATATCAAAGATATAATGTATTAGGAATCAGGGCTTGCCCCTGTCAAGGAACAGGAGAGAAGGAGCACTGAGGACAGAGATGGGAGGGAAAAGGATCCTCTCAGCCTTGGAGAGAAAACATGACATAAACCAACTTTTACCTATGAAAGCTGGACAGCCTGCTATAATCTCTGAAGACTTTAGTAGAAAGCATGCAATTGAAGGCTGAGGGTTCAAGCACAAATCCAGAAGAAAACCTTTGAGATTTACCAACTGTTCTTCTTAATCATGGAGCAGGGGGTCCTTTCCTCATTTGTGGGTCCACTTACATTCCAAACAAATCTGAAACCATTACAATGCATGGAGGTTGATCAACAGTGTGGAAAAACCTCATTTACTCACTGGCCAGACAGTTTTAAAACCTTCCGATTTTTCTAAGTCTAGGTTATTAACTGTCTGACTGTAATCACATCTTCACCATAGGGAGCTTCAAAAGCTTTTCATTTGCATTGAATCAGTTGTCTTCCTCCCTGTCTTTTTCCCCCTGGAAATAAGCTTAAATAATTCAACAAACTGCACACATGGCTAGTGATTATTGAACCATTCTGAAACACTCCAGGCAAATGGACCATTACGTAGCATTCATTGCAGTCATTGGGAGAAAAATGTGCACATACATATATATGTATAACCCTTGTTACATGTGTGTGTGTGTGTGTGTGTGTGTGTGTGTGTGTGTGTGACAGTGTATGTAGGCAGTGATATTTATAAATATTTCCTTCTCTCAGTGACTTTGTGACTGTCCTCTAAAAAAGAAACAGTATAAAAAGGCTAAATCAGAGATGACCCATGACAACTTCTGGTGAGTAAAGAGTGGGCATTGTGAAGGGAGCAAAGAATTCTTTCTTTTAACACTATGTATTTTCACCCTGAAAGAGAATGGCATTTTTCTTTCATACTACCTGTTTGTGTGTAGGTGTCACAGGATTCTGTCAAGATACCAATGTCACAAGTGGGCAAATAATATAATTTAGAACAAATTGATGAGTGTAATTGATATTTTTTTAATTAGTAGATTTTTTTTTAAATGAATAGCATTTAAATTATCAAATAGAACATTTTAAGGCAAGCAAAAAAGTAGAAGTAGTAAGGAATATCTCAGTTCAAAAATAAAAAAGACAACTCCTCACTACATAATATGTTATGGTTGTACCCAATATTTCTAAACTGAGTGCCTCACTCAGCCTTTTGGCTTTCATCATTATCTGCTCTGTAATGGGAAATCTGTGTAAGTATCATCTATCTATCCATTGTTACCAGAAGAGATGAAAACAAACAAACAAACAAACCTAATTCAGAAAATTACAAAAATTAATTTCTGTGATACTATCAAAATTTACAGCGGGTAACACGAAAACAGGAAGGGAAGGCACGTGATAATATTAGCTTTACATGTGAGCCTTTTTGTTTAAGCAAAGAGAAACCAATATTCAGTGACACAAACCTATTCCTGTGTACTAAGGACAATTACTTCACTTGTTACCTACTTGCACATTTTTCTGACATCTGTTACATGGGCACATATACAGTGAAAATGGATAACAAATAATGGTCAGAAACCCACTGTATGAGGTTAAATCTGATTAGTAGTTCTCTATGTCGTGTTGAATAGAAGAGAAATGCTACATGGATAAATACTGAAATCCAGGCAAAACTTCTCAGCGCAACTTCTCTGTAATGTAGGTACACACACACACACACACATATGTATAGAGATAGATAGACAGAGAGAGAGAGAGAGAGACAGACAGACAGAGACAGAGAGAGAGATGAGAGACAGACAGACAGACAGACATAGACATAGACATAGACATAGACATAGACATAGACATAGACATAGACATAGACATAGACATAGACAGATATATACCTCTACCTCTAGTTAATACTAGTATCAAATAATTCAGTTAAGGTTTTTTCCTATTCTGAAGATTCAGAGACCTCAGACACAGGCAATGGAATCCTCTGCTGAGTAAACAACTTTTTCCTTCTCACTCATTTGGGAAAACAGGAGAGAGAGATTCAAGTGTGAAATCCATGATCCAAGAACACTGCCCTTCAATCATTGGTTTTCCAAATATATGTGCATTATTTGTTGTGATACTGGAATTTGGAAAGAAAAGTAAGATTGTGAACCCATGTAGTTCTTTGCACGTAAGTGTCTGCTTTGTGTATTGAATTTTTTATAAAATTTAGCTATGTCTATGAACATTATCAAAACATAACTGAAATAATAGGAAACAGTTTTTGTCATGTCCACTCTAACTTTGAAATGTATGGTACTCCTGGGCATGTTAAATGAATTGCTTGTCTTTTTCTGTTGAACAATGCTGCTTGCTGACCACTAGAAATAAATCCTGCAATAAGTGGTCCTTCAAGCACCACTTCTGCTTGATTGATGTGTGTCATATATCCAGGATGCCCTTATCTGAGTGTCTTCTTCAAGGGTGAGATTCTTTCATAAAAGTGGTTGCTTTGCAAATCAGTTCAATGCAATGTGCATTTAAAGTGCTTTTAAAGTGCACTTTAGCAACCTACTGAAAATTACCCTAAAATAACTATCTTGGCCTGGGCCTTACAATGGTTCTGGCAAAAAAAAAGAAGAGAATTCAGATGAGAAAAAGAGGCATGACAGGATAATGTGTTGCTGTGATAAATAAAAATCACCCTGATTTTGGTGTTAAGACTGTATTTCATCACCACCAATTTGCTGATTGGCCTTTCGGAGCTACCACCATCATGTGAAGCAATGGCGAAATATAAATCTTTGATATTTATACAGTTACTTTGTTAAAAATCTTAAGAAATATTGCTATTCTACAGCTGTTTCTGGATTTGAAATAAGCAGGTTCAAAGTTGAATGAAAGAATCATCACAATTTGCAGAAGTATCCCTGCTGAATTGGAGAATGGTGTAAAGAAAAGTAATCATAGATTTATGCTCAGATTGTTGGCATATCTGTATAAGAGGAAGTTAGAATGAGGCAACAAGAATTTACAGCCACACCAAAAATCAAAATATGGACCCCAGGAATGCCATTTCCTGCAATTAAGCTTCACTATTTACTGTGCCGATATTCTTCTTTTTTCCCTGAGAACTGGGAAACCTAAATGAAATCAAGAAAGATGATTTTCCCATTGTAACTTTCATCTGAGGCTCCTTCATATTATTGTGCAGTGTTACTTTTCTCTCCTGTTATGATCTGTCTTTGAGTCAGGGTACCTGAAGTTCCTGTTATTATATCCCTTGGAGTGAATTAGGCTGACAGCACTGAATGCCTAATGTATGTGTATGAGACAGATTTACTTTAAAACTATTTAATTGCAGCAGAAAGGAGTTATGCAGCCATTTTGGTTCTTTTCTCCAAAGGTATAAAATGTCATGTAGAAAATATGTAAGGAAGTGAAAGAAAATGAAAGGATAACAGTAGAGAAAAATAATATCACCACCATGGATTCTGTGACTTGATTGTTGCAATTTCCATGTCCGTGATCACAATGGTCACAGTCTTGATCTTTAGTGCATGGGGGCCATGAAATAAGGAGTTTGTTGGGTTATACACATTCAAGTTAGCATGGAAACACTTAGATTCCTCCCTAGAAAGAGAATTCTTCATGTCTGATGCAACACTATGGGGCATGCACAGTCTTGCAATGAAAAGTTGCTGTAAAGGTTCAGGTGGTACTTTGGGGTTCTTGGTGGTACGTAGGCTCCTCTAGGGATATGACCACTGTTTGACCCTGCCTCTTTTGACTGCACAGATGTGTCTTATGATGGAAAGCAGGAAGCTGGCACTGAAAAACCATTGCTCCGCCTCTGTGAGATCAGCTTCTTACCAGCCTTTCCCTTTGTTTGTTTTGAAAACAGCTTGTTTAGGTTCCCAATCATCCTAGATGCAATCAACTGCAGAGTAACCTAGAAAAATGCTAGGTCACTACATCTCCCAGACATCACATCTAGTCCCTGTATTTCCCCCTTTCCCTGCCCTTCGAGCCTTTTCTCCAGTCAACTAGGATCCAAGTGGAAAGAGTCTTAACCTGTACTATAGTACAAGGATAAATTCATGTTGCCAAAACTATTTAATATTTGCACTGAGTTTAGGACAACTAAACTTCAAGCCTAAGCTGATTCAAAGTCTAGGGGTACCCTGCATCCAGGGAGACATAGTTAGTGCATACTCAATATGAGAGCACAGATGTTGTCAAGTTCTACAGGCTGTGTGACTTCTGTCTTCTTGGGCTTTAATGACATTTTATGAAAGCAGAACCAGAATTTAGCTTCCATGGTTTGCCCCATGAAGCTGTCTGCCAAAAGGAAAAACTGAAACAGTGTGTAAATAATGAAAACGCTCCAAAAGTTCTACAAGAGCCATAAAATTGGAAGTTCATAAAGGTTTAATTGATTTTTCTTCCCCCTTCATCAGTTCACATTTTTGCATTCCTTTGTTAGAAACATAAAAAAGAACATTCTAGTAAAAAAGGAAAAAGAAG
>JAWMRC010000089.1:3691546-3714255 GCA_035584755.1 Thripadectes ignobilis | reverse complement strand
GAAGGGAAGGGAAGGGAAGGGAAGGGAAGGGAAGGGAAGGGAAGGGAAGGGAAGGGAAGGGAAGGGAAGGGAAGAAAGAGTATCTCAAATAGTTTTACAGAATAATGAGGTTCACATGAACCACCTGAACTTCTGTGTGAACTCAAATTGCAACAAATATTCATCTTAGTCTGTTGTGAGTTACCGGTTAATTTATGCATTATGTGTGATGTTACAAAGTACAATACCTTGAGCACTCTTAGCTGAGATTTTCCAGTGTTAATCAGTAATGGAAATTGTTAATCCTAATTCATTTTGTCATGGAGTTCACATTATGCAGGCCCACATATTTTGCTGTAATTAGCAGTTTGTTAAAACAGAATCAAAAAAACATGTCACTGTTCTCTAATCTGAAATGCAATGTGATTTCAGGAGGCAACATCAAGCCATTCACAAATACACTTTTCTGAATTGTACTCTTACTGTTACAGAGCTTCAAACTCTAATGATCAGTCAACTTTCAAAATTCAGACATTTACCCAAGCTGCAAGTGTTCTACCACTGGAAACAAACACTGATCTCAGAATCCTCAGAATCCTCAGAATCTGGTTTCTTCACCTCTGCAAATTCAAGGCAAACCTTCTGAAAGCTATAAGGCTTGCAGAAGTTCTAATTTCCAAGACTGTTAAAGAAAAATATTGCTCATTTTCCAGATGTAAGATTTGGGAGGCAACTTGTCAAATGCTTAGGCCTCTATATCTTTCTCTGATCATTCAGACTCAATTTTTTTTTTTTTTTTTACACCATTTGCTTTACACCATTTTAGGAAAGAAGGGTTTAATCAGATTATATGTAAAGGCCCAGTTGATTAATTACTCTGTTATTGAGGCAGGATTGTATGGGGGTTTAATGCTAAAAATCAGCTTCCCTAGTCCTACCTCCTGCCATCTTCTGTCAAATTATTCTTCATTATTTGTCCTTTCATTTTCCAGATTACTCAATTAAGGAGCCCAGTTATCAAACAGTGCTTTTCATTTTTGCCAATTAAAGAATAAAGAGTTAACAAAAGACAGTAATTTTCTGTCCTCCTATGTTATGGTATAAAAAGAGACAGCTCTTGCAATTCCCACTTAGAAACAATTCCATAGAGAACAGAAATTTAAATATTGAGATTTGGATGGTCCTTAGCAGTCTTAGAAAAATGTGTGTGCACATGTGTGTGTGTCTGTATGTGTGAGGAAAGGTGAGAATGGTGTATTTCTTCTATTTTACCCAACAATATTTCATTGGCAAACATGATGGGATGCAGAGTTCTAGTATCTCATTCAGAAACATGAGGATTTTGTTGTCACACACACAAAAATAAAAAGTCACTAACCTTACAGAACTAGAAGGATCATTTACTAAAAGTCCTCTCTTAAAATACTTGGAAATGTGTTTTGTTGTCTTTGTATTTCCTTGTTATTGGGTAACTTCTTCAGACATCTGTTAAAAGACTGCTGTTGTTATTTGAAGTATTTCCTGGAAAATATTTAAATTACAAAATTTTAACAATTATGAAAAATTGTTGACTTTTTTTTTCTGTTTCTAACACAGAAAATATTGTGTAATATTGTAAGTTAAAGAATCTACTTTACTATGATACATATAGAAATCAATGCTTTTGCCTTCAGTTAGTTGCCTACTTGTCTGCTTAACAGTTTTCCAGTAGTGTGCTTCTTGATATGTAGAATAATAGTAATAGTAAAGAAAACCAGCCTGTTTATACATGCTAAAGAAAAATTTAGTTGGAAATTACTGTCATAGAAAACATTAAGTTCCTTTTACTGCCTTTCTGCTTCTTGATTTTGAACAAAAAAACCCCAGTAAATTTAATGTTCTTTTTGTAGAGATGAGATTTCAATACTACAAGCCTAGGGCACCTGCCCAATTTGTGAAAGTGCTGAGCATCTGAAAGTCCTGTTTCCCTGAGATGTTTCTTTTCTGATGTCACCTGAGACTTCCATTTGCATTTTGTGTACTGCAAGGGTAACCAAAATGTACTAGTTATCAAAATCAAATCAGAACAAGCCAAGTCACAAAAAATATCAGGTAATCACAGCTAACTGTATTATTCTAACTTTGTAACAATGTTTTCCTTTTAGTTTCACAATAACATTCTTTCTATAAACAGGGATATTTCATCAAGAAACAGTAGCACTTCCTAATATTCCTTAAAGCAAAATGTTTTAAGATGATTCTGCATTTACACTCCTATCTCCAACTTTTTGCCAAAAATTTTGATAATGTTCACTAATTTGCTTTATACTATCTTTTTAAAAGTACTTATTTTTCACTATTTTTGTAGAACTTTCTAAATTAAGAAAATATTCAGGAAACATGACTAAATTTACTTTTAAAAATTTTTGATGAAAATTATATTGAAATCCAGCTTTCCTAAATTGTTGTTGTTGGTTGATTAGGGTAGGGGGTTTGGCTGGTGTTTTTGGACAAGATCTGCACATTATGATACTATATATTGGTGGAGATTTTCATCCCTTATACCTCCTGCCCTTTGCTGTCTGAATTGTTGTGTTGATATCATAGAAACAATAGTCTGAAGTATTTAAGTAGACATAACTGTGCAAAATGTAAGTATCAAGGAAACAGAGTAGAGAGCCAAAGGCATTGGGAGGGAGTGAGGGGAGATCAGATTTCCACAAAAGAACTGCCTGAGAAAGAGGAGATATGAATAGATGTACTCATGAGACCCTTAAAGAGCATCATTTCACAAAGAAATAGATTATCAAATTTGAGACAACAGGTCCTGAGGGAGCAAAAGCAAACACAGTAAAATGCCTGAGGATGGACATTCCAGAAAGATCCAGAAAGCAAGTTAATGGGTGAGTTGTCCTTCGTGGTTACATCAGATGAATAGGTGCTGTGACCAGGGCAGGAAAGCAAAGAAGTTTATGACATGTAATGGTAAATGAAAAAGAAATTAAGGAGAAATAAGGGGAGAGATCTCTGAACACTTAGGGCTCAATGTGCTGTTCTTCTGGAGGCACACAAAAGGAAGACACATATATATGTAAGGATCTTGACTGAAGATAAAGAACTGCTGGTGTTGGAGTTAGTATCTTCAGGAAAAATCAAAACAGAAAAATCGATCTTAAATATAAATTCTGTAATGAGTTATAATGCCTGAGATGGACATGAATCAGGGTAATCAGCAGGGACTTCTCATTAGCTTAGCACATTCCATAGCCATAGGGCCTCACATGAAAAAATAACACCACCTTAATCATTTATGGCCTTTAAATAAACAGAAAACAATTCTATTATCTGCTTATAATACTTCCCCACTCCACACAATCTTCAAATAAAGAGAATTGTAGGTAACAACACTGAAAGATTGTCAGTGTGCCTTTACAATGTGAGTGAGACAAAATATTACAGGTTAGATATAAATCGAACTGGGAAAGATTGGAAAATGGTTTTTTCCCCCTTCTTCTGTGCAGTAGAAATCATCAATGACCCCATGAAAATTGATGATGCTCTGAGGAGCAGCTCAGATGCATAAGGCCGCTAGGTGTGACTGAACCAAGTGCCCTCAGAAGCTACTACAGAACAGCAGAAAGGAAACTTGGAGACTCTCTTTCACTCCATCCTACAGATTCTTGGGCTTCATCTCTCCCATGTCTTCTACTGACAAAAGGAATTTAGTCCATTCTGAAATTAAGTGATACTAGGAAAACAAATGAAAGTTAATGAGAAATCCTCTTTCACTTCTTAAACAGCAAACAAATTGAAGAAGTTTTATACCAGAATCAGGTACTTCTCTACATTTGAGGTTACATATAGCTGAGTTAGTTTTCAATAAATGTGCATCTCACTCATTCATCATCACAGAAAATAGTAGAATTTCTATCATTTAACAACAGTGAAAACTCCAAAGAGAACTTCACTCTGTTGATATTTGAGATCATTTTGTATGGTATAGGTGCATGCCATGATATATATTCATAGAGCACAATGGCTGAAAAATCAGTGATTTAGAACTAGTTTCTTTGACAGTCCCCTGGGGGCCTAATTTTTTCACTTGGCTTTTATTTCAGTCCTGCACCTGTTTAGCTTTTATATTCTTTTACCTCTCAGCTACAATCTCTATATCTTTTCAATGCATCCTTTTCCTGCTCCATTCACTGACTGTAATATGGCAGCAAACAAGAACTGGGCAAAATGCGTGCTAGCTGGAAAACACTGCGATAAATATGTCACACAAAAAGTGTTTTCAATCTTGATTACTTTTAATTTGAAGACACAATGTTAGCAGCTAAATAATGTGAACATAGCACAATATCCCTCTCTCTTAAAAGAAATAAGTATACAATTGATTCTTTTAGATCACTTTTCAGAGTGAATGGTGATCATTTGAAACTGTTATTTTCAAAATATTTACTTGTTATTTTTGCAACTACTATTTCACAAAACTGAAATTAATATTCATGCTAACACTTTTCTTCCCAAGCTAATTTTCATTTTTATATATGACTAAATGAACAGGGGCAACTGAAATGGAAAAAAAACAATCAAAGAATTGGTAAGGATGTTATTAAAAATAACAGCCTTTTGTACTACCAAGGAGATGTGCAGATTGACAAGACTGTTTTAGAGAGGTAGAAGTTTGCATAAATGAAAAAAGGAGGTCTCTAGAAAAACAGAGAAACATCTTCCAACGTATTGTTTAGAGGAAGAGCTTTGTTTGCTTGTTTTCTGAAGAGGATTGATGGGATTTGAGAGAAGGAAGAAGGGAAAAATATGGTGCTGAAGTTAACTTGGAAATTGGAAGGATAGTCAAGGTAAATCAAAAAAGAAGAGGGAATTTAGTAAAAAATATTAGGAGTTCATTGGAAGTTATATATTTGCAAATTTCAGTCACTAATTATACATATAAGTAACACATTTGGTGCTAGATTCTCCAACTAGTTAATATTTTTTCCTCTCCTCAGAAACACTTTTTGCTCCACATGAATTTGTATTTCAATGAAGATACAGAATATTTAAAACTCATTAATAATCTCTGAAAAACTATTTAAATGCCAGCATTATTAAGCTTTTTCTTAACATGAGGATGAATTACATGTCTGGCATAAGAGACAAATCAGATGAGCTTCAATACTGTCAAACTATTTTGTGAGTAAAAAATTACTGAATTGACTCTACACAATTTTTGCAATAATACAAGTGTAGATTTAACAGGCAATTTTATTAGTCAAAGAGAATGACTGTATCAAAAACAAATGTCTTCCTTTTGACAATCACAGTAGTTTTGTTCTTAATACTGCAATACTACATGAAGATCTGTGCTTTGTTACTCACCTTCCACTGAAAAAGTTGATACTCTACCTATTCTATATCATTAGAAATCTATATCATTAGAAATTCAGTAACAGCAGATGAAACAAAAACCATTGTATAACAATGATGTTATCAAATAAAAATGCTTTTCTTTCAGAAATTTCAAAGTTTGTTAACTCAGTAAAGAAACTTGGAAAGTCATCCTAATAATTTGTGCGGGTTTTGTTTGTTTGTTTGTTTGTTTGTTTGTTTGTTTTTCAAACACATTTCCTTATTCATATAAAAGCAAAAACTCAAATCACTAACCAAGGGAAAGACAAGGAATACAGTCTTTCATAGGTTGCTTCATTTTAAGCCCTATATATATATGTATATGATTCTGAAAGTATCTCAATTGTAAAAGGAAGATATTGCATACGTAAATAGTGCAGGTTTGTTACATTTTGTGATCCTTATTTCTGAAACACTGTCAACAGATTATGAGTGCTAACAATGCAATTAAAATTTTACATGTTCTTATGCAAGTACACAACATGCAAATAATTGGATAAGAATGTATATGAGCCCTAGTTAGTCAGTAGATTGCTAAGGACACTGCTAAACAATAGTATGCATTACAGCTTTTAAAATCTAGTGGTTTAGTGAAGCTTTCCTCCTTTTCCAGTAATTCTGCTTGTCCTCTCTATGTTACTTCTCTCTTCTCTTTCTCTATCTCAGAAGCCTTGATTTCTCCTCAGAGTATATCTCTTCCTTTGCTTGAAAGACCAGTTTCACGTTTTTACTTTCCTTGCAACATTTGCTCCAGTCATCTGTTTTAAGTACTTTTTCCTCCTTCATGTCCTGAGGACTTCTGAGGCATCTCTGGAAGTAACCCTTCTTGTCATTATCCTGTCTTTGCATAGCCTTGAGGGCAGTAACAGTGAGGTATTTCTTGAACCTTAGAAAGAAATTACTAAATTACATTACTAAAAGATAGAGTACATTTCAAAAGAAAACGGAAGAAGGAAAATAATGTCCTTATGCTTCAGAAGGTTATAAGGTCATAATTAACAGTACTGAGAAGAGAAAATTAATTTAATACGTGGCACCAAACATCAAAATATCTCCAGCCTGACATTCCTGATGGTGACTTTGAAAATAATAGTGTATGTTGAAAAAGCCTTTTTGAAATTATAAAATCTGAACTCAAACACACAGGCAGATTAAAGAAATGACCTATCCTAACCTTAAAATTAGAACCCCTTATTTTCCTCAAAATTACTTGGTGGAATTTAACACAGATTTTCCTAGACACACAGAGAAATGGAGAAATGGATGAATATGCATCTGACTAAGGCCCTGAAAAATGTCCCATGAACTGGGAAAAATTACTGTATCAGTGGCTGTTAGAGAAAGTGGCTTTATGCAGATGAGTAATTTCTGTTTTAAAATTCTATGGTCATCCCTGATTACAAAAGTAGATTGGAGAATGAGTGTCCAAAATTATTTGGAGGCCTAACTGTAAAGATATGGGCTCATATTGAAACTTGCAATCAGTTTGTACTGCAGGGCATGGAACTCCACAAATTTCAATATTCCAGTTGGCTAAAATTTTTTCTGACTTTAAGTCAAAATGATTATAACAAAGACTTTGTGTTGTCTTATTCGGATGTGGCCTGTAAATGCACTTCTGGAAAAAACTAGGGACATTTGACTTCTTGATTCAACTGGTAACACAGAAAAAGAAGGAGTTAATGAAAAATATTACTGGAAAATATTTATTTTCCAATCTGTCTGTATGGCATCTGTCAGGGGCTTTAGCCTCTCACACAAACATTTGAAACCAAGCACAAAAGAATTCCAACCCCATCACTGAGAAGATGGATTTGATTCCAAGAAATTCAAATTTCTTCAATTGTGTAATCTGCCTTACTTAATAGAGCAGGGAGCCAATAAAGAGCAGTCCCCTATCCATTTTAATTAGGCTAACTACAGGTGAGGGAGTCATATAGGAAAGGGAGGAGCATTCAGTAGAGAAACACTTTTATGTCAAATCTCCTCCACTGTGACAGAGCTAAAGATATCTAGTGTTTGACTTTTAACCTTTTAATGCTAGAAAGTAAATGAATCATGCGTTCTATATTACCCTGACTTTGAAATTCAAAGCCAGAGGTATTCTGCCTGATGCAAACTGGAGAGTGGAGGGGAAGGCAAAAAGGCATCTGGTATATTCATTCTTTCAAATCACTAACAATTCTGTGTTATGTATAACTCTTAATTTCAGCTTCCTTATATGCTTACACATTCAAAAAGCTCATAGAGCTCCTTTCTAAATTGATCAGAAATGAAAAAAAAAAAAAAAACCAGAAACAAACAACTTATTTTATGCTTTAAACTGCATTCTAAAGTGAAGTTAGAAAGCACAGTCAAAGCTGTAATTTCCAAAGCTGAAAAAGATACAGAGCTGAGACAAGCAACATTTCCTTTTCAAAGGTATAAATCAAAGTATGCATTACATACTGGTATCATAACTCCAGTGACCATTCTTTGTGTTGTAGAACTCTGAATCTAAGTCCTTCCACTTTGTTGATGTATTGATAGGCAGAGATGCTTAGAATCTGTGGAGACAGACTGACAGGAAGTTAATAAAAAATTCGAAAAAAATGGAGACACAAATAGCCATAAACATTCATTATTAAAAATATCATTAATAAAATAATCAAAAAAACCCCCAAAACTCACAAACAAAAACAGAAAAGAGAGAGGGGAGACAATTGATACTATGTCTGAGTTAGTAAATCAACAGTCACCTTTGAACTATTTGATAAACTCTGTTTTCCTCATTTTATTATCATACTTGACAGTGTCAGAATTTTTAATCTACTTATTCTGAGGAAGGAAAGCATTGTTTACAGGTGAAGCAAGCACTCTTTCACTTCAGTTTAATTTTAGCCCCAGAGCACTAAAAAAAATATTGTTTTCATAGAATTTTATATTTTCCCTTTTTATAACTTCCATAGTTTTAAAGACAGAATATCACATTACATTCTAAAATGTCCTCTTAAACAGTGGAGGCCACATAAATTCTTACAAGCTCAGGAGTTTTTTTCACTGTTAACACACATGTAGGTAGGCAGTGTACACTCAAAAGGCAACATACATGATGGCATTGACAGTGCCTGGGAGAGAAAGTCAGGCTGAACACATTGCTATTCTTTTGTCCTTCTCCTGTGACAAATACTTCTTGTGAAGGTGTGTACAATATACAATGTTTCCCTTCCTTTTCTTCCTGTCAGCTACAACTCCATACCTCAGGATTCTATACAGAGTAATTTCAGATTTTAAAGTGTAAACTTCTCCTTCCATTTAGAGAATAGAAAAATTTCTGTTAATTACCTGGAAAGTACAATTGAAAATCTAATGAGTCCACACAAATCCTTACTACTGTGTTCACATTCACATATCCTTCACTCTTCTGCTCCTTTCCTTGACTCAGAGCTTCTTCAGTGAGAGGTTATCAGTGAAGCACTCCAATCATTAGCTAGCCTTCAAGCTAGTCCTCATTTTATATTACATGAAGATTTTAAGATCACTAGCAAGATTAGGTAACCCAAGTCACATGGAGTAATTGAGGCTACCATCTCTACAAATTTTTGAGAAAAGAAACAGCATATAAGAGCGGTTCATTTTACCTTTTAATAACAATGTTGTTGTCCACACCAAAACCAGCTTTATGCATAATTTCATAATTTCTTTCCTTGCCTGATACAAGTATCCATTCCTATATGAAAACATCCTTTCCTATATGCAATGGTATTCTTGAACAATTAAAATTCATAAAATCTTCTTTACCATAGAATGTCCAAAAGAATATCACCACTACATGTTCTGAGAGAGAATAGAGCAAAATTTCATGTTATAAAAATTACACCAAGGCCTATGCTGATGTATTTTCCTCAGCTGTTAAGAATCAGTATATGCCAGCAGGCAGTACTTTCTAATATGCAAGGCACAGTAGAAAGTTTAAGAACAAATATACAATTCAGTTTCAGTTCAACTCTACTAAAAAAAAAAAAAAAAAAAAAACCTGCTAAAAAAAAAAAAAAAAGGCTTTTATGACTGTTTCTCTTTTGAATCTCACTAAGTAGGCCTAGGATTCAAAATGGGAATAAAGATTTTTAATCCCCAAGGAAGACATCCAGATGCACATCAACAGCATTCAACCTTCAGAGGGCAGCTGGTAAACTGGATTATATTGTTTTTGAAAAGCACTATGACAAAGTTGTTTATTCAGCAAAACAAACGTTCTCAGTGTCCATTAACAAGGCTGGCTTTGTGCAGCACAGACTTCTGCAGTACTGACTCCTGTTTGGAACCATTTCACACTAATTAGAAATAAGAGAAAAGGCTGTGTTCATAAACAGCCCTGCTCAAGACCTCTTTCAAATCACTGTTTCTGAAAATTAACTCAGTTGTAACCCTCTATGAATAACAGAGTTGCACAAACAGGATACAGGACAATATATTGTTAACAATTGTCAGCTTGCTGTGCAAAATGCCAATACAAATTGTAGGTAACATTACCCAAACCACATGAAATTACAAACTATTAAATGCTGTGGAGTTCCATCTTCTAAGGCTACAACCACGATGATTTTTGACTTGTTTAGCAACAAGAGGGATATGGGAATATGTGAGAATAAAAATCACTATCATGAGAGAAATCTAATAATTGAATGATGCACTAAACATAGGTGTAGATTGGTATATTAGGTTATTATGGAATACTACACAACTAACAAAATAATTGCACTTTAGGCAGCATTTGCTTATAGAAGTAATCCCCCTTAAATGCATGGTGTTATTTGTGGAAGTGCCAGATGTCATAAATCATGTCATAATTGTGCTTAATTTATGAATACATTTGAAAATGAAGAAATTACAAACACATGTATAAAAAATCTAGTAAACTACCACTACAAAACATCTTGCAAATTATTTGGTGTGTATCCAAGTAGTCTGAAAAAGAATCCAACAAAAAAAGAATTGGGGGAAAAAAGTTATCTTCAGGCCACAGCAGACAGTGCAGTTTGTGATTTAATTGCTGTATACTAACTCTGCTTTTAAATCAATCCTGTACCTGTAATCTAGCAAGAGTTGCGTTTCTTGTACCTGCAAACTAAATGTCAAATATAAATGAGAAAAAGATGTAGAAAGAAAAAGAAAATTAGTTGATGGTCCTGTTGAGAAAGATTTTACTGTATAGACTTAACATGCAGCGTTACCAAAAAGTTTTTGTCTCTCATGGCCAACCTTTTCCTTACTTCATTCTATTCTCAAGGAAATAAAGATTTACAGAATTTCTCTTATGATGATTAAACTAGTATTACACTGAATGAAACTTGTGATCTCAGTTTAAGGATTGCTTGAAAAATTAGTGGAGGACTAATTCAATTTCCTAATGAACCTTGCATATTTCATTGAAAAACAACTGGGACTTTCTGGTAACTTGTCAAAATGCACTGAGTTTTCTTTCAAGGATCAGAAAGAACTGGAATAATTTTTAGATCTCACATCCTGTGATTGAAAAGACAGCTCTAACTATTTGAGCTTGCTTGCAATGCACATACTGAATATGCTGCTACTCTAATGAATGAAATGAAATAAATGAATTTTAAAACTACTGAATTTACATGTCTGAAATTCTTAGCCTTAATCTGAGGAATAAAATAGTCTGCAGGTAGGAACAGTTGCCTTGTTTCCACAAACATGTTTGTATTTAACTCTCAAATACTGAAGGGAAAGTTTTTTCTGCAAATTGTTCTAATGTCCCTTACTAGTGTAAAAAAATAATGATGATGACCCCATGTTCTTTCCACTCAATTTTCCACGTAACAAAATATATTAATAACATTAAATTTCAAACATGTAAGATAAATCAAATATAATGTAGTTCAAATATTCTGTTTATGCTCTGATGGACTGATAAAATCAAATCCCAGGAAGTTTTCAGTATCTTCCTAGGAGTCATTTAATTTTATTTTTTTTCTATAGAAGTCTGGGATACAACTTATAGCTCACTGTCAGTAACATTGTTAATGTAGTAGAAATCCCTCTGTTTATATTGTAATTGTATGTTACTAAGTCTTCTATGTCGTTTAGTTTTGCTTTTAACAAGACAGTTGAACATAACAGTTACATCTTTGATCCTCCATGTAAATTTTAATTCTAATCTACTACCTGTAATATATCTACTAAACAGTATGGAAGACCTTTATCTCAAGTCTACATCTTCTCTTTGTCAGATTTTGTCATTTGTTTCTATTGTCAATTCAGTACACTTTTTAATGTGTTATTTCTCTTCTGAAAAAAATGCACGCCACACTCATGTATTCATTTTCTTGTAATACTAGATAAAACCATATAAAAATATACAAAGTGGAGAAAAATACTGTTTAAAAAGTTCATATTATAACTTTCCAAAGAATGTTCTGATGCAAAAAGTAACTCCAAAATGTAAAAAATACAAAAAAAAAAAAAAAAACCAAAACAAAAAAAAAATGATAACACACAACTATAACTGGAATATTCTTATTAGAAATTGGATCGTTTTCTTTACATATTTTTGTTTGTCTAAAGGTGAGAAGAGGAAGCATTTTAGCAAGGTAGACTTTGTAGACTTTCCAAAATACTACATTTTGTCAACAGTGTTTACCTGCACTGTCTGTGACCAATAGACTCCCTGAAAAATTTTTATCATTTTCTGAGAGCAGTATCACCTAATGGTATCATCAGCTAGTCAACAATTTAAGGTCAGTCTTCTGATATTTTTGAAGACACTGTCCTCTACTGGTTATGATTTTGGAACTGAATATTCAAGAATTGCCTTTCCAATGACAGGTGTCTGTGAACAGGTCAATATTTGATGAAAAACTTCAGTGAAAAAGAAAAGAATTCACTATTTTCAATATAGATATATGAACTGGCTCTCTAACCAATATACATTTTCTTCTCATCTGAGAATAACCATTAACAATAACAAAGAAAATCCAAGTTAAAACGTAATTGTTGTTATTGTCCCAATTAATTTGTCTCCTTTCAGTGTTCCCCCTTCATCTAATTTTTAATCTACCTCTCTTTTTTTTTAATTTTTTCTCTAGAAGCAGCAATACAGAAATCCTTGAAACTCCAGACCAAACCTTCCAGCAACTAAATTCCTTTTCTGTTTTGTATCATGATAATCCTCTAAGAGACTCTAACATGTTAATAACCAAGTAGCAAAAAGATACAGTTAGGTCCCAAGGGTGATAATCAGAGATCCCAATTTTCCAGCTGTTTTTTTTTTTTTTTAATATGTTTACCACATCTTTTGCAATAAGAGAAAAAGTACGTAGCAGCAAAGAGCCAAAGTATTAAGGCTTTTTCGATCAAAATCTAGGAAATGACCACCCTCGAGGTAAGAACAGAACAAAATGCAGAACATTTTAATAACTCCATGTACCTCTTCTGTTAAGGAGGACACATTTAGAGTCTCTATGGACTAACAGACTTGTTAATAATAAATTGTATGCATTTCAAAAAACCAGGTGTTTTTTATTTTTTACTGTCAATTCTCTACTGCTATTATCTTTCACTCTTCACCCAGTCTCAGACTTAAATTGGAGAATAAATCATCTGGAGATCTGCTGGTTCTGAAGCCTATCTTCAAACCTCTCCTGGGAAGCTTTTGTACAAATACTAAATTAAGAACTTGAGCATTTTCATGTCCGTATTCATTCAATTGGTGGTTTCATTGCAGTTTTCTGACTGCAATTCTCCATTTTCATGTCATACACATAGATGGAATTGGAAAAAGTTTTCATCTTGTGTCTGACTTTTTCTATTGGTTATATTAAAGCAACTGGGCAGTTCTATTAGAGAAAAAGCATATATAAATACAGATCAATTACATTTCTCCTGACTATCAAATACTTTCATTGATCTAATTATTTTTGACCTTTTACAGGACGTCAGTTCATTATAGAACCAAAAATCCAGTTTCTGGCATTAAAATTGTTTTAAGACCACTATTTTAAGACCACTATTTCCCATCCTTTTTAAATTGAATACATTTTGTTCAGAATAAAAGTAACAGAAAAAAGTGTGGACTGCATAAAAGTCCTTTGTTAGTGCTTTTGAACTCTCTAGTTTTGGACTACAAAGAGTCCAGCATGCTGCCTCTCACCACCACAGAACAGAAGCACTGAACACAGTCTTTTTTTTTTTTTTTTTTTTTGGGGGGGGGGAGGGGGGGGGGTGTCTAGATATACAGGATGCATTACTGAGTGCCTGTAAAAAGGTTTATGAACGTTGATAGAAATCAGATGTGAAAATGACAGTTCGAATATCTGGTCTGGGTTTAAAAGATCTATGGTAATCTATTTTTACTTACAACAGATACTGAGAATGAAAAAAATAGAGCCAGCAAAGCAGCGTTCAGACATATTACTCTCTTTGTCTGCTCCTGCCCTTTCCTGGAGCTGTAAAGCCCAGAGCATTCTCTGCTAATGAAAGCGATTCTAGAGAGGTTACCAATATATGTTATTTCTTATTAGTTATCTCCTTAGGATATTGATAAGACACAAAGCCTGTATGATTCTTTTCAGCTACAATGAGTCAGGATCCATGCTGGCTTGAAGCATGTGTCATTCCTGGATTTCAATGCAATAGCCTGGAATAGATTCTTTTTTAAAAACACTTCCTATCTTATGTAGGAAGTTTTATAGAACAGTTGATCCAATGGAAAGCAAAAATATGTTGCTTAGTCAATTAATATTTGACTAGCTTTTGACAACTGACATTCAGCTTTATACCTCCAGAAAAAAATACAGATCTCTGAGAGAAGAAAAAAAAATATTCTATTATTTCCTGTGAAACTTCAATATCCTTTAAATTCAGTCCCCATCTGGTTCTATTGTCTTCCACCCATCCAAACTGTTTCTACTGAACATGGGATTTCCGGCAAAAACAAAAAGATTCTGTTTTGCAGAAAAACCTATTTTCTTTCCTTTGAGGGGAAAAAAATTTCTTTCCCTTCTTCCCAGTTCTTTGACAAAACACATTCACATTAAAATAATTTCTAGAGCATGTATAGCATATTTTTCTTTATCTCCATGTACTGACAAACTTTGTCAAGAACCTGTTGAACTCTGAAGACAAAACAGCATCAAGTGTTCAAAATGTCAGCCCTGCAAACTACACCTGCTGTACAAATGCTTATCATTTGTACATTTAATTATCTGCTTAAAAAATAGTTAATCAGAGACAAATGTCTCCCTATCATTCTCAATGGATTTCCTGTCATGTAAGATGCCAAATATCTTTTGGAAATAATAGAAGACAATCATTGACTATTATCACAATCATGTCTCTACTTTAGAAGCCTAAGGGTGTTCTGCATGATCTACATTTTGGGACAGGCACAAGTTGCAATGTCATCTTTCTCAACTTGGAGTTTGGGTGCTTAATTTTTAACTGAGACAGCTCTCAAACTTCCAGGGAGAGAACATTACAAGCATTTGGTACCAATTTTTTGATGGGTCTGGAAAAACATGTCTAAAAGTGCAGCACTTATCATTATATTTATTGTATATATATGAGACTTACTGTTGGTACCTCATAATACATAAGTATCATTATGAAAATGAGGATGCCCATTGACAGTCAATGTATATTATATATCAGTTGCTGTATAAACACAAGCCTGAACTCTAGGAGTTTGTAACTGTGACTGAAGAAAACCAACAATGACAGATTTTTAGCACAGAGATGCTTGAAAATTAATGACAGAAAAATAAGGCCTTATCTATTCATACTGCTTAATGTTAATAAGTTTGGGTTAGAATTTTACAGTCCACTAACTCCTCCATACAAAGAGCACCTTTAAGTGAGGTACTTTTAAGGCAGAACAAGTTACCTCATGCTGTTTCCTCACAGGGAGTTAATGCAGAGTAATCAATGTACTGTAAATTTGCACCCCAGTTTAGCATAGAATAACTCCCCTCAGTAGATAACTCTTGATACAACATGTATAGGGAAATCAACAGCTAAGGCTCTGTAATTGGTATTAAAAACTACCCAGGTTCTGAAGTTCTCCATTGCCCTTTTTTCATCTGTCTCTATTTGCAGCTTTTTCTGTAGGATGAGTTACAGTTGCAGATTTGTCATATGGTTCTTCCTCTAAAGATCTAAATGATCACATGCAAAAAAATTGGCACCTCCAAGAACGGAAAAATAATGCAGTTTTCTAATTGATTCCAGAAAAGCTTATTCCCTGTTCATAAAACGTTTTGTCAACACATGAAGAGGTGGAAAGGCTTTCATTCTACTGAACGGATCAAGATACTACAAACAAAAAGATTATGAATAACCAAGAGCAATCAGTTTAAATTTGTTGGCAAATAAATCACAAAAAGAAACATGCTTCCACAAAGTCATCAAATCATTGCAGGAAGGAAAGAAGCATCAAAAAAAATCTTATTCTTGGTATGTATAATTCATATGCAGTCATCAAATAAGGGTAACCGTGGCAGGGAGAGGGGTTTGAAATCTGCCTGTAGAAAAATCATATAACAACTAATCAATTATGGTTACATTGAAATTAATTTTTTTAGTGGTCACATTTGAATAACAACTGCTCCATTTTGTACCACTTCAGAGATACATAAGCAGACCTCCTAGAAAAGAGACCATTAAAATGCAAATGAAACTTTGAAATCACCTGAGCACCGACATTTTTCTTTTTTTTCCCCCAGGACTATGATGTAAGCAAGAGCAAAAGAGCATTTGGGAAACTTAAAAAATGCAGGTCTGAGAAAAGCTGGTGTCTTTTTTCTTTTTGTCTTTTCCATAGTAAAAAGAACCAAGTATGGCAATTCATTAATTTCTGAAGATGGCACATTTCATCACATAACAAATACTTATCTTAAAATTATTTTAAAAAAAACATACTGAAAATTCCATTAATAAATAAGTATAGAAATCAACACCTTTCATATGTAACACATCTATACTCTGAGGAGAACTGCAAGGGTTGAGGGAATAAATTTGTTTACACAAAGGAGTTTTTGTACCATAAGGATGCCAAATATGTTTTTAATACTGGACAAACAGAACTGACAGGCTCAAGCTTCTGACAGGAGAAAGCACCTCTAAGAAGATGACATCTATGGAATGGAACCTAAAGAAGGACTAATTTTTTGTTTCTGTTCTATCTCCTGTAAGCCTATTCCACATTTCACTGGACCTGTCCACTGGGAAGAAACAGAAGACAGCATAGCAGGAAAAGTTGTGTGGAGCCCAGAGAAGGTATGCAGGAAACAACACATTCTTTCTTGTATTATCTGCAGGCAGCAGAGCTCTCTAAGTTTTTCCAAACTCATCACCATTGTGAAAATTTCAGCATATATTTCTCCAGAGGCCACTTGGACCAGAAAAGCAGTGGGATAAGTTTTCTCCTCCCACTCTGACCTGTTGAACTATCTGCTTTACAAGGACAAAGTAACTGGAGAGGTTGTAGCATGTTTTCTTTGGGACTGCAAGAGTAATTTGATGTCAGATGTCAAAACACGGGCACTCTACAGGGTGCAGGAGTTAGTAGCCAGCTTGTGATTTAGAGCTTCAGAGAAAGACTTTTAGCCTGGAATGTTAGTAGATGCAACAGTCCAAGCTCCACAGGCTATAGTAGAATTCTACTCTAGACAGTTGTCTTAACAAAAAAAAAAATAAATATATTTTTATGTTTAGAAGAATGGTGTATCTGTTGAGGATTTTTGTTTGTTGGTTTTGGCTTATTTAATATAATTTGGGTATCACTGATATCTTATAGTCTTGCACTTCCTGGATTGTGAGGGCAACATGGCAAGAAAAGCTAAATAGTAAGTTTTGACAGGAACATTGCAATTATCATGAACTGACAAATTGACCAAACTGCTCCACCTGCTGAGAAAAAAAAAAAATAAACAAGATGTTGCTATAACAAAAACCCCCCACTAAAACAAACAAAAAAACAACTCCCCCCAAACAACAACAACAAAAAATTGTCTTTCAGCCCTAGAGCATAAAATTAAAAGTATTTAAATTAATTTATATAATCAACCATGTATGTATCAAATATGATACCTCCTCTCCAGGTTAAACAACCCCAGCTCCCTCAGTTGCTCCTCATAAGGCTTGTGCTCCAGTCTCTTCACCGGTTCCATTGTCCTTCTCTGGACATGCTTCAGAACCTCAATATCCTTCCTAAACTGAGGGCCCCAGAACTGGACACAGCACTCAAGGTGCAGCCTAACTGGTGCTGAGTACAAGGGAAGAATCACTTCCCTGGTCCTGCTGGCCACACTATTCCTGATGCAGTCCAGCATGCCATTGGTCTTCTTGGCCATCTGGGCACACTACTGGCTCATGTTCAGCCTGCTGTCCATCAGGACCCCCAAAGCCCGCTTCTGCCTGGTCACTCTCCAGCCACTCTGTTCCCAGCCTGTGATGCTCCATGGTGTCTTTGTAGCCAAAGTGCAGGACCCAGCACTTGGTCTTGTTCATCCTCGCACTGTTGGATTTAGCTCATCCAGCCAGCCTGTCAAGGTTCCTTTGCAGAGTCATTCCACCCTCCAGCAGATCAACACTCCACCTCAACTTGGTGTCATCTGCAAATTTGCTAATGGTAGACTCTGGATCATCAATAAAGATATTAAAGAAGACTGAGCCCAACACTGATCCCTGGACAACACCACTAGTGACTGGCTGCCAAATAGATGGCACACCATTCAAAGGTTTGACTTGAACTAATGATATTTAATAAAATTATTGCTCTCATCAAAAGCAAATCAAAGCAGGCTGTCAGAAGAAACAAAGCAAAATTATTTTGTCCTGAAATACTCATATGAAAGGGAAGAGAAAGTGGGTGTGCAAAACTCATCACTTCTCTCTACAACATAATCACCTCCAGGTGAATGATAGCTAACACATACTTTTAACTGGGACAACTTTTATAGTGCTCTGGACATTTTTCATTTGCTGCTACCTCACTAATTATTCATTTGGCACATATTTAATTATTCATTAAAGCCAAACAAATTACCCTAGACTTGAAATTCTGAATCCACTTCCACCTCTCCTTTTTCACAGCTTATAACAGCTTGAGATAATGGAAAATTATAGCAAATGCTATTGGTAGCCTACTTCTTGTTATTAAATGTTCTCTTCATTAGTTTAGCACAGATTTAAAATCAGCCTAATAGATACACCATGTTTATTGTACCCACTGCACCAAGCCTTAAGAATTAATAGGGATTTCATAATGAATAATTATTAAACTTAACAGTATTTTGCCTGTGTGGTTCTTGCAAGTTATCACATAAATAATAAAACAGGGACTGTAAACATCAACGTTGAAAGGAACTTCATTATCAGGATTCTCAGAGAAACATTTTTCTCTCAACTCTAACACAATGCCATAAAGTTTTAGGCTTAATAAAGAATCTCTTTGCCTTATACTTCATCAGCTATGTTAAGTTACATGCTACCGCAATTACTGGTGCTGCAAATTTTGAATCTAAGTTCCCAAAACCATGTCTGAAGAACCCACATCTGAATCACCAGTCTTGAAGTCACACTTTATTCCTGGCCTAAAAATATTGAAAAAATTCATGTGTGTGCTTTATTGAACCATGCAGTATGGATGGAGACAATTGAAATACCTTGCCCCAGCCATTTTAATTAGACTGCCAAGAAAATTCTACACCATATTCCACATTACATTTTACATTATATTCTAAACGCAGTAAAGGAACATGAAATTCTTTGTAAAACACAAGCACTATACACTCTTTAGAAAATGATCATTTGTAAGTGTGTATTCTGAAGTTTGTGTCATCCTTCCAAAGACAATACATCAGAGGTCAGAGACAATAACCTAAAACTCTTGATTAACATTTGATAGCTCTGACTGAAGTTGATAGTAGACTAAAAAATCATTATCTCCTGTTTCAAGAAGAAAACGTAGAAGAAAACCACTGTCTTAAGATGGTATTTCCACACAGTTAATTTCTGGAAAAGTTATAGAACAGGTGGAGCTTTAGGAGAAATAAGCATTTGCAACTAATTATATCTTTGTTATTATTTGGTTTTGGTATTCTGATCCTGATGTTCTATTTTGTACACTGTCATCAGGAGACATAGTTTAAATTATTCTGATGGTCTGTAAAAGACAATTTGCTATTTTTTGTTGCCTTTTTAAAAGTATGACTTGCACTTTGAAAGAAAGAGTTATTGGAAAACTGTCTCTATAGATGTTGTACTGCTCCCTTGTACAACCTTCATAAAATAAATTTAGATTATTCCAAACTCTCTCAAAAACATATTATTCAAATATATTCACCAGACTGAGAAAGCAAAGCACACCCTGGAAGAGACATGGTTTCATATCAAATAACTTGCACTAGCCAGGTCTAGCAAAGTCTTCAATGTCAAAATGCACTGACTACAGAAAACATATTGATTACTCTGAGACAACGTCATGTTCATGCATGACATTTTGCTATTTTTTTAGAAGTCCTTAAAATCATTAGTAAAGATAATTTGCTGCAGATAAATATGTCACCTAATGCTGAATACTTTAGCCTGTGCAGAAATTTACTTAGACAATCATCCATCAATTACCATATTACTTTGGAATATGATTTCCTCAAAATCCTCAGAGAGAACAAAATCAAATTCATTACATTTTCACCATTGCAATCAATAAATATTTCTATAGATGATAGTATTGACATTCATTTCCCCAACAGAGCCATGAAACTGCAAAATCTCTTACACACAAAGCCCATAAGATCAAGATAATTTAAATTTTTAAAATATTTAAAATACTTAATTGCTTCAAATCTTCCCATAAACACAGGTATATTCTTATGTGCATCGATGAAGCTGGTCAATATGCTTTGAAATACATTTCAGAAAGGTAGAGATAAGTGTAAAAATCTTAGATCTTCTTCCTTAAATTCTGAATATGGAAACAACTCCAAGGAATTAAAATTACTTGTCTGCTACAATAACAAGCTCTTCATGATTGGGTAGTTCAAAACTTCAGGGTAGAGCAGGGGGTCACAAAATTAATAAAGATATTTTTATGTAGTCAGAAAGGAGCAAAACTGAGTTTGCAGCTACATTTTACAACCTGTGTTTTCCCCAAATTTTGTTACTTGCTTTTGCATTTTAAGCAGCACTATTTATTGAGACAACTTGAGAAAATTTATTAATTTCAGTAGGAAATTATTTGGAAGGAAAGCACACATTAAGCATAACAGAAAGAAATTATCCTCTCTGAAAGTACAAGGCTGCAACATTGCCTCCAGTAGGCTTTTTAGACTGTTTTGCATGGTTATGAAAAATATATGACCTGCTAAAACAGACTGATTCCTTGAGTTCCTATTCATTCGAGATAGCTCAAGTGGCAGTGCTGAAACCGTCACAGCACATGCTCTGTATGAATGTTTCCAATCAGTCATCCCCTTACTGCTGCTCTGACTGTGAGATCCCTTAAATTCTTCATGCCACAGGCACTGGATGTTATGTAACAAACATCTTCAGCTTTTTCATGAAGCAAAAACCCCAGGAATGCCTCTCACTGATTTTCAGATTTTCATTAAATGCATCTACCATTTAGATAGTTGCTACAGAAACCTGCTCTGATCAGGATTTTAAATCTTGATCTAGGCTAGAGAGGACATTCATCACATGCAGGTTTTCCCTAATAGGAAGTACTATTTCCAATGCATCTCCCAGGCACCTACTGTACAGGTCAAACTTCCTTATGGTATGAAGTTTTAATTACTATGACTTCTTCCTTTATTTCATACCCTAGTCTCAAGCTTCTGATTGCAAAGTTTTCACATTGTTTTCTCTCTCTGCTGTTTATTATCTATGGCAAAACCAAACATGCTTTTCAAAATTTTCTTGTAACCATGTTTTCTTCAAAAAAATCCTTACTCCTGTAGGAAAAAAATACCACCACCACAAACAACCAAACAAAACACAAAACAAAACAGCAACAACAACAAAACACAAAAAAATTCAAAATCAAACAAAGAAGAATTTCCTCTTTGTTTGTGTGATTTCAGTAGTTCTGTCTTTTATTATTTCCTCTCATTTATTCATGCTTCCCTTGGGTACACTATTAATTTCTCCTCATCACTAAATTATATTTCTCTAAAGCTTTGCAACTTCTACATGCCCAACCTCTCTTCCTTAATGAGACCAATCACTCCATAGCAATAATTCTCAGAAAATGCATTAAATGTATTATAAACATGTACTAAACATAAAAAAAAAAAGTCCTCATAATATATATCCCATATATGCATTAAGCATCCAAAATAAATATCATTAATTTCAAACGTAATGTTGCATCTTGTCATAGATCTGTTTTTAGAGTATCATGGCTATGGTTGTGTCAAACCACCCTATATTTAATGGTTTTTTGAACCATATTTTTGTCATGCTTAGAGATTCTAGTTGTTCTTTTAAAACATATTACTATATAAAAAGTGTTCTGGTAATACCATGCGGAGATCTATCAAAATGTATAGGAATTAACAAGACATTCAAGCAAGCAAGCACATAAAACCATGCAATGTAACAACTAGGTAAGGATATGCCTTGGTGAAGGAAAGGCACCAGAAGAATTTTTAACATCCATTCAGCGTATTTCATCCAAGTTACCCCTTCCTGCTGCTGTAACTCATGCATTCCACATATGTCTACCAGTAACTCAAGTGTTTCCAAATGATTCACAGTGCCTCTTCTTCTGCAGTCAGTTTGAAGTTATTAATAGATTGATTTCACAATACAACAGACTGAGAACCCTAGAAAAACATTAACCTATAGCATATCGTAACAGTCTTCCGTGTGAAAATAGTAGGAATGCAAAAACGTATAGTAAGGTATAGTTACAGAGTGGTTGCTTGTACCAATAAGTCTTACAGGAAGAGAGAAAAATCGGATGCTATCTGCCCAACAGAATAACTAAAGGATGAAGTTTTTGCCAAGGACATGGAACTGAATCACTTCATCAAAGACAAATTTTCATGATTTGGAACCTACTGAAAAATGGAAGGAAAAAGACTTCTCAAGGCTCAGGCAAGATTCCAAAAGAAAAAAAAAAAAAAGGAAAACACATTAAGACTAATATATCAGATAAGCATATCAATAAAACAGATTTTAGAGGAAAACAAAGTGAATAAAAGCATTTATCCCTGTAATGGCTGCACATTCAATATGCCTCCATGAATTATGAGGTTTAATTCCTTCCTTCCTTCCTTCCTTCCTTCCTTCCTTCCTTCCTTCCTTCCTTCCTTCCTTCCTTCCTTCCTTCCTTC
>JAWMRC010000089.1:3666934-3685570 GCA_035584755.1 Thripadectes ignobilis | reverse complement strand
GCATTATTCTAAGTTCTGCTTTGCCTGTGGTAGTAATCAAAACTCCTCTTTGGGTTGTTATCTCTAGTTGTAAATTCCTAGCTGTTATTTTTTTTTTTTTCTTCCCTCTGGAAGCTGAAGAGGGGAGGAAGAAAGACCTTGAAGCACTTTTGCTGGACACCAGGCATTTAACCAGGGCTAAAACTACCACACTATTTCTGTTTGTCTTTCTTTCCTTTCACCCATCAAACCAGCAACTCAGGTAAATATGGACATTTTATTCAGGTGTTCCACCCATCTGAACCAGGTGTAGACAGGACACATTTTAAAAGACTCAGCTTTCCAGTTCCCACCAGCCTAGGTTAAAAACACTCTACATCCAGGGATCTGATCTGCCATTGCTATAACCCTTCTTCTGCAGCTCTCAAGACAATGCAAGTCACTTAGTGTGGTGGTTTAGTTTTCTTGGTTTTGGTCTAGGCCTTATAACCCGGTCTAGGTCTTATAACCTGGTAACCAGGTTATAACTAAGGACGTATTCCACACCATTTCCTTCACATAATCAGGGGTATATAAAGACAATGGAAAGTTTCCTCTCTCTCCCTCTCTTCCTCTTGTGTGCTTGGAGGACATCAGGTCTCTGTGTTGGCTCAGCTCTTATCTCTATGAGCTCAGGCCTATCTGAGAAGCTGGTGTCCCAGCTGTGTGGAGGGGAAGGACCTGCTTTTCTAAAGGGGAGTTTTTGGTGAGAATTTATTGTATTAGTTACTTATTGAGCTTTTCCCTGAGTTTACGAGTGTGTGTATCTGTTTTGTTTGGTTTTATCAATTTTTGTCCCATTTCCCCTCTCCTTTGCCCCCTTTTCCCTTTTGGAGTTGTTTGGTGTTCTTGTTCTGTAGATTCATAGTGTTTGATTGTATATAATTGTAATATATGTGAATATATATATATATATATATACCTTTAATACAATTGGTTTTGATTACTTTTTTTCCTTCTCTCTTGGGAGAGGGGGTTGGAATCTGTGTGGCTGGCAGCTGGGTTTGGCAGGGAGCCAACCCAAACCTCCACACACTTAGTGACAGCACTGGAGTAGGTGACTGTAGGGCAAAACACTGTAATTTGAGTGAAGATCCCTAAAACTTTTTAAGATAGAAGAACACCTGAAGACTAAAGTGCTAGATTAAAACACTAATTAAACTTAAGTCTTTCAGGTGGAAGAACTAAAGATACAAGAGCAGATTTCAGGGGATAACCTATCTGCTTAATTTTATTCCCTTTTTATTCATTGTCACAATCCATATCAAATTTTACAGGGCAATGTACTCCATAAATTAAACTTAATTTTATGAGATCATTAAAAAATAAAACAAACACAAGAAACTAGCTCTTGGCACAGCCTTTTCTATCACAGGAGTTTACCACTTAAGTCATGAGGGTCATGAGGCTTCATCACATAAAATCCATGAATCTTGACTTGTGTACCTGGTTACACAGTTTACTATGGATTGCTCATCCTTCTTCCTCAAGTTATGATGTAGAAGTCTACTCCAGCTGCTGTTGGACCTACTTCAAAAGCTTTTTAGTTAAGTTGACTTCTTATAGCCTCCAACAAGGAATCTTGGTTTCACCATTTCTACAGTTAGCAGATTCTGATAAACTGTCAGAGAATCAGTATGCAAAGATGATGTCTGCAGGGCAGAACAATCTGCAGGTGATAATGACTATATAATGGCTTTCTAGCTCTTTCTGGACACCTGTCTAGCATTTAGGCTGCTCTTGCTCTAATCTAATAGTGTTGCTCCCAGCATACATCAGGCCTTGGCAGGCATGAGCTGTGTCAGCCAAAAACAGAGCACAGTTGAATGAACAGGTGCATTAATGAATTATCTTTAAGGGTATAGTTTAAGGGTATAGGGAAAATCTTGTTAAAAAAATTAAAAAATTAAAAAAAAAGTTCTTCTCCACTCAGATCATACCATACTTAGGTAGAGTAGGACCTTATGCATTCTAGTTGACTTTTTTCACACAAGCATTGTGCATTCAAACAAAATGAGAAAATGGTTGATTTGAATTAAAGCAGGGAGCATATTTTTATTCTATTCTCAACTCTAAAAAAAAATAAAAAATAAAAAAAATAAAAATAATAAAAAAAACCCAAACAAACACCAAAATTCTAGCTCAATTAAGAGTAGCAGAAGTTAGCTGGAAAGAATTCTTGATATTCTCACACTAAAATTTTAAATTTTGAGCTTCTTCAGGAAAGCTATTTCAGCAGAGACAGGAATCATACATTCTGTCTACTGATCAGTCATTTCTTCTTTCCCCAGGTAGGACAGCACTTACCTATTCTTTGTCTACACATCCATATCCTCACCATCTACAAGGAAGGAAATGCGCAAAAAGCAAACATCCTTTCCTCAGGACATAGTCATGAACAACTTTTTCTCCTTCAACTGTATTTTGTCAAACAAAGTCTAATTCGTCGTTATGCAGAAGCATGTATGCTTGAAAAAATATGTTGAACTGGACAAAATATAGCAATGAATATGGTAATGAAACTTTCAGAACTACTTGAACTTTTTGTGACTTTTAAACTACCTTGTCCCAGACACATATTTCTAGTCAAGGATGCATGTCTCATAACCTACTTTATTTAGTTGAATGTTTAATTGATACTAGCTAACATAATACATTGTCATGAAGGCTAAGCAGTTGCAACATAGAATTCTAACAGCAGAATAACTAACTAACTAACTAACTAACTAACTAATGTTCATTTAGCAGCCCTTACACAGTCAGTTTGAGCTCTATTTTGAATTGCAGTATTTTAGTATACCAAGTATCCCAAAGAAATTCCCATTTTATCCTGCATATGAAGTCCACATTTAATGTAACTATATTTCATATTAGGTGGCAACCTGGTCCTCAGAATGTGAAATGTGATCTATCCATAGATACTATTTTGCTATTGTACAACTGCTACTGTACTTGGTAGGTTACTAGAGTGCCTGGTTGGTACAACGAACTGAGAGTTTTATCCAGCTTTAAAAGAAATAAAAGAATGATTTAGTGTTAATAACTGTCTTGCTTTCAGCTAGCACCTTACTGAATTATAAAATAAATAAAAAAATAAAGAAAACAACAACAACACACTCAACCAAGTAAAAAACCCAAATTAAAGCCAAAGTCTACTGCAGAGTATTAAATGTACACTTTAAATTCTGTCATTATAAAGTGATACGTTCAATCAGACATATAAGGTTTTTGGTACCCAGGAAAGCTTAACTGAGTATAAGTTTCTAGGTAGATTAACAATTTCTTTCACCATATTACAAAAAAAACCCAAAAACCAAACAAAACCAAAAAAACCCCAAACACCAGCATTATATTAATAATTTCTAGGCCCTTCCTTTTTGTTCACCCAATCAAAAATACATGGTGACAGAAAAGAGTTTCTTAAGCTGACAAACAATGTAAAAGCTAATGAGTGGTGGTTCAGGAGCAATAACTCCCAGCTAGTTACTTCTTGTTACACAAGACCACCTAATTCTTTTCTGAAGGACCTTTTATATCTTGAACGTTTTCTCCACTGTCTTAGTTCAAGGAGAGAACTAAGATATCTATGTTGGCCAAGAAAACAATCCCTCTCCTTTAAATTTAAAACCCAGAACTTTAATTAGGAAAAATATATACATATGAAAGGATATCAGTTCTTAACCACAATATACACATATATATATATATATACATATACATGTATGCATAAAGAACCAAACAACAACAGTTTGTAATAAACCCCTCCACCCCCAAACGACAAGGCAAACAGTTAAAATGTCTTTTGGCTAGCCCCAAAAAGGGGGGAAATGCAATTATATCTACGGACAGCAGGTGGCACTATTGCATCTCAACTGCTGGCCGCTCGCTCTCTCTCAGGGGTTGCAGTTATATTTACAGACAGCAGGTGGCGATGTCGTGCCCGGCTGGCTGGCCTCTCTCTCAGGTGAATGGCAGGAGCAGACATGGGGTCAGCTCCTGTGGGGTCAATGACAAAAAAAGCGCTAGAAACCCAGCCTCTGCAGTGCAGAAAGCAGGCGTGTGCTTTTCCTCACAGCAGTCTGTGGTGTCCACGGGTGCTCAGCGAAGCTAGAGAAGGAAAGACACAGTCCCGGTCCCCCAGTGATGCCAGACCTGGTGTGTCCCCCTGTCCTCCGTGCTGAGCCAGTGAACTCCTGACTTGTGAAGAAAGCCCAGAAATACCTACCCCTTCCCCTCCCTGAGCCAGTCTTCCCTCCCCCTCTGGCCTGGGGAGACATCAGAACAAAAGGCTGTGGCTAAAGCTGTTAACATCAGGATATATATATCCATTGTGCCTTTTGTTAACCATCTCTACTGATACTAAAGGGTTGGCTCCAAGCTTTTTGGAAGGAATTTCAACTGAGTTTTGAAACTATAACATCCGCACAGACATAGCAAAGGCCTTGGGAGTAAAATAGTTTCCTTGTACCCAATTGTATAAATATACAACTCTTCAGTTACAACTTGCCAGCCCGTCTTTTTCTCCACATAAGAAAGTTGTAACTGCAATGAGATTCCCTCCTCAGTTTCATCTTCTTCAGACTGAACAGACCAAGTGCCCTCAGTCATTCGTCATGTGGGTTCTCCTCAAGACCCTCCACCATCTTTGGACATTCTCTAATACCTCAGTGTATTCTTTATATTGGAGTGCCCAAAACTGCACACAGTATTTAAGGTGAGACAGCATCAGTGCAGAGTAGAGCACCGGGTTAAAGCATCCAGTGGGATGCTGGAAACCAGTGCTGTGGAAAGGGACTGGGCAGTCCTGGTCATTGGCAAACTGAATTTGAGTCAGCAGTGCCCTGACAGCCAGGAGGGCCAACCGTGTCCTGGGAGGCATCAGACAAAGCATCATCAGCCATCTGAGGGAGGAGATTGCCCCAGTCTACTCTGCACTGGGGCAGCCTCACCTTGGATATTGTGTGCAGTTTTGGGTGGCAAAATATAAGAAAGATATTAAGCCATTAGAGAGTGTCCAAAGGAGTTCAACAAAGATGGTGAAGGGTCTGTATGGGAAGTCACATTGAGCAGCAACTGAGGTCACTTGATGTGTTCAGCCTGGAGAAGAGGAAACTGAGCAGAGACCTCATTGCAGTTACAACTTAGTCATGAAGGGAAGAGGAGGGGCAGGCACTGATCTCTTCTCTGTGGTGACCAGTGACAGAAGCCAAGGGAATGTCCTGAAGTTGTGTCAGGGGATGTTTACATTGGATATTGGGAAAAAGTTTTTCATCCAGATGGTGGCTGAGTGCTGGAAGAGGTTTCCCAGAGAAATGGCCACAGCAGCAAGTCTAACAGACTTCAAGAAGCATTTGGATGATACTCTCAGGTACTTGGTGTGACTCTTGGGGATGGTACTGTGCAGAGTCAGGAGTTGGACCCAATGACCCTTGTGGGTCCCTTCCAACCCAGTATATTTTGTGATTCTGTCATTTAATACTTGTGGGGAAGAACTCAGACAAAAAAGAGTGTTTTCTGTCTTGCATACCCCAGCTGACAACTATATTCTTAACCTCAGATAGTATTAGAACAATTATCAAAAGCCAATTGAAGGCATTTCTGTAACCAACAGCTTCAATCTAAGCTTTTTTTTTTTTTTTTTTTTTTTAAAATACATGTTCCTGCTACCTGACAATAGGTGGCAGTGGCAAATTTTGTAATTACTCTGCAGTTTTAAGCTACACAACACATTCATGAGCTAGTTCATTCCACTAACATACAAAAATATGTAGCTGGTTTTGTATATGTAAATATTAGGCATGTCTGACATAATCATAGAGAAGAAGTTACAGATTAATAACCTCTTTTATCCCATATTCACAAAGGATTCATGAATTATGACCTAATTCTAGCATATATGCTGGATTCCTATATTAGAAAAATGATTACATGCATCCAGAGTCCAAAATACTTCTATGCTCCTTTTCCAAAAGAGTTGAGGTCATGTGCTGAGCTAATAAGTCCTGTGCTGTTCTCATTGCTGATTGGATATACTTGTGCAAACAAAGGCATTTCCTTAAGTTTTATACAGAAAAACAAACAGCAATTCACACAGGTGTTCAGAAACAGAATATAATAAGCATATGAGCCAACTGAAGCAAGGGACTTTTGACAGCAGAGAAACCATAGTTTCCTGGGGGTTTTTTCAGAATATATATTCAAAATTCTGTTACTTGATAATTCATAATTAGATACAGAGCTTTCCCACCTGAATCCTTTATTTTAGACCAGTGTGATTTCACCTCATCACTGTATTTTTCAATTTTTTACTGCTGAAACAGGCTAGTTTTTTTTTCTTTGTTCATAGCACAGCTCCTAACTAACTGAATTCTAGCAGAAATACCTTTTTTAGTTCTAGTCTTGCAGAAGCCAAAAGCCCTTGCTTTTGCGTCTCAAATGATCATTAATGTAGAAAGAGCTATAGAAAATTATGTTTCATATGACAAGGATATAGATTATTTAAGTGGATAAATTAATGCAGATAAACACGGAAACCCTTTACAATTAATCTAATTCAAGTATTAAGTTTTAGACAAGGTGACTTAATGAAATAAATGCTGTTCTTACATAATTAATAAAATTCATCTAGTTAACTTCAGTAAAATTCTCTTCCTATTTATCAATTTTTCCCTTCTAGTAAATATGCAGTGCATCAAACACATCACAATTTTTAATTTAAGTCTGGAGACAGAAAAGAAAATTTGCTTTATTAGTTTTTATTCACCTTAGTTAAACTGCATTATTATTTCAATTTTACACTAGTCTTTGGTGTATGAACTCTTCCATGGAATTCAGTGTTTCTGAAGTTATCTTAAGAGTTATCTTATTTTAGTATGTTTTGTGCACTTACACAGAAGTCTAACTGTTAAATATAGATACAAGTGCAAAGAGAAGTTTAGTAAGAGGCCTTATCAAACTTAAATAGACAATGTGAATGTTAAAAAAACCATGACTTCTTAGCAAGTCCGTTAAGTATTTGAAAAACAGCCATTAGTGTAACCTCTATTCCGTCACTTAGCTTACGTTCACTTCTTGATGTTTAATCAACATTATCCACACAAAAATCCTAAATATGAAGATCAATGTCAGTTCTGACATTCATCAATGAGGCAATCTAGCCTGTCTACCCACTTTCTACCTTGGACTTAATGAAAGCCCACTAAGTAAATTTATTTTCCAATATTATTTCAGGCTTCTGCTCCATTTTTCTGCCCTTTTGACCACTCATTCCACATTCACATGTTATCCACCTACATCTGTCAATCTATTATTTCTTCAGATGACTTTTTTTGAGCATTGTTATGATGAAAATTTATGCTTGTAAGTACAGAGAATACAAATAGTCTGAAATTTGGATGATTCTGTTCTCCAAATATATTCTTTAGAGTGTGACAATCAAGGATGGTATTTCTAAACAAGATAAACTATTAATTCATGGGGGCAAAGGGGGAATTTTTTCTACTATAATTTGATTTTTGAAAAGCACTGAAGATGACAAAGACTTCAGCTGTTACACACTTTCACTTTGGAGAATGCTATAAATATCCAGCAAAGAGAAAGACAGAAACTTTGGTATTGTTTTAAAAGTTTTCATAAGAGATTTAGGTGGCTTTTCAAATGTTAGATGACCTCACTACTGTTGCTAGTGCTTTTGAAGTGCTCTGTAATAGTATCTATGCTAGAAGTTCAATACAGAAATAGATGATGTCAGTGAGAAATATGAAGTTAAAAAAAAGGTAGTTATTATAGTAAATATCATGGTTCTCTACCAAGGAGATAAGGCTGGGAATGAGAACATTTGAAGGGGAAGCCAGAAAGGCCTCTGACATGGAGAAACTATAGCTGTTCGAATTGGTATGTGAAGTCAAGGCTCAAGCACAAACAACCTCTAAGCAACAACAAAAGTCACAGAACAGACATGTAATTCATTGTTTAGTTACTCAAGGCTGGTTAATCTACAGTGATGTCATCAAAGAAGAATAGCAATGACTTAAATATTTCACCTGTATTGCTGCCTTTCTAACATTACATGTATCATTCCTACTAACTTAATTGACCAGGCTTCCAATTTTTCTATATGAATGACTATGAAGGGAAATTTTCAAGAGATTATAAAATACATAAGAAGTAATTATAAAAAAATCATATTTTGATGTAGGTCAAATGTTGGTATTTTCCATTATGTAATGTCCAGCTTTATAATTTTTACTTATAATTGCAAAATTTTCTAATGTAAAATTAGCAAAAATATCTGGTAACTAATGTTGCTAAAAATATCTGCATTAGTGTAGATATTGCAGATGTTTCATATAATTCTTCATGGTCTTTCAAGACACCTTTTTTAAAAAAAGTTCTCCTTTTTAGCTCAAATGCACTTTTCACATACCAAGACCTACCCCAGGGATATATGTTCATCAGGTGTGGATTGGGGTAGCGTAGGTGGGTATGTTTGGGTTTTATTTCCTCATTAGTATAGATCCCACACTAGTTTACCAGTCAGTGAGCTTCCAAGCCCTTCTAGTTGGATCTTTGCTGCTCAGAAGTTAATACTGTCTGCATAATGTTTAAACCCATCAATTTTTACTTTTCCTTGATATTCAGCTTCTGGAGGAGAGATGTCATGCAGAAGTTTATAATGAGAAACCTGTAATCATAATTAGCTTTGGAAGCACATGATTGATATCTGAACTTGGATGTCTGCAGTCAGGTTCAAAATGTTTCCAGACCACTTCTAGATAGCACAGTGTATTGTACAGATCACAGAGGTGACTGGAGACCACATCAGTCTATTGCAGTTCTCATTTCTATCTCTTTCACATGCAAGGGGAAAGGATGGGAAAACGGACAAGGAGGATGCAAAGCAAAGGTACGATGAAGTCTGCTGAGGAATTCAGATCTGCTTAGAAGCTCAAAATTATTCTTGGTTCACTTGCAAAACCTGGCACCTCTGTAGCCGTGATGAAAGCTTGGCTGCCTTCAGTTCTAGAAGAGCCATGCCATGAACACTTTAGGTCAGGGCAGATAAATATCAGTATTGTCTCTAAACAGAGAAATCACTGTGCCTGGCTCTGACCTGCAATTGTCTTGTCATAGACTGTAGCTTGTCCAGTCTGTGATTGTTTTCAAAGCAATTTTAATTTCATTTTTCTTTGTATGACTCCATATCAAATATTATATTAAAAAAATCTAGGCATTATACCATTCAATTAATTTGTTTAGTCCAATATTAATTTATAAATATGACCTAATATAAATTCAGGTGAAAAAAAGTCTGAGTGCAATCCATAATGTCAGCGTGAGTCTTTTATAAGGCAGAAATCCCATAAAAATTTGCAAGGTCAGAGTTTAGTGGATTTTGGATTTTCTCCTGCTCGTATATTTCTGACTAGCATTTGGCAGCCTTTGAAAGATGAAGGAAGACATCTGGTTCTTAAGAGGTCTTGCAGTCTCTTGGTAATGAGCACCTCTTGATGTTGGCTGGCCTGTGACTGGCTAACTGACCATAGACTGAGTAACACTGCTTTAGGTGTTCTGGATTTTCTAGCCCCTCTTTAACATTTTTAAAGCTGTGTCACTGACTTCCATTGCTTCAGATGTCAGGTTCTTTTTTCTAGGTGTAGAATAGACAGCATGAAGTGCCAGATAGATAGTTATTAACATTTCTAATTTTTTTTTTTTATTATTTCCTCTACTTTTTTCATCAAATGGAGAAGGCACTAGACACCAGGATGTCACCTGAATCTCATGCACCCTTTAGGCGTATTAGTTACACATTCAAACTTTATATTTCTCATCAAGGAATCTCATCTATTCCTTGCATTACAACGATTCAAAAGCATCAATAATATCAGGAAAGTCAGTCACATGAAAAACAATCAGCTGAGGTTAACTGTAAGTAAAATGCTGCTATTTTCATTTTAACATTATCTAAAGATGGTTTGGATGGGCAAAAAAAGTCAGAAGAAACATAGACCACAAATTATTATTTTCACACAACCCTTTAAAAAATTCTCTGTATGGTGGTAATGAAAATCAAACACATTTTCTTATTTCTGAGGGGTTTTTTTAAGAAAAAAGAATTGATTCATTTCACCTGTACCAAATGGAAAAAAACCCAATCCAGTATGAAACAAGTAATAGTCATTACCAAGTGTATTATAATTCTGAGCTTTTAGAAAGCTTATCACTTCACTTGGACAAAAAAAAGATAAGGATTAAAGCACTCTCATTTGTTTTAGTCCTAGTAACCAAGTAATATAAGCAAATGCATTGCTTTATACAGCAGTACCCAGTACATATGATAAAATACAGGTTTATCATCTGCTAAAGAGATTTGAGTGTCATCAGCACTAATACGCAAATGAAGTTACTTAACCGTTTTTATATTACGGCCCTGTCTACACTAGTATAGTCAAATCATATGCTTATATTGGTAGAGCTCCAGTGAAAAATCTGAAAGTGCAAGTGCAGTTGATATTGTCTTTCCAAGTCCATAGATTGTTCATTAATTGGCATAAACTCTTTGAAACTGCACAGTACGAGCACATGTAGGTGTGCATCTGTTCATATATACACGTAGAAGAAATACAAAATCTTTCTTGCTTGTTTCCAATGTGCTATGATCAGATAAAATTTATTATGTGTTGTGCAATAAATAAAATTTTAGCATCTTTTTTCTGAAAATGTGTAGGCATAGTTTGCTGATCACAAGCAGTTAGAGCAACACAGTACTCGTACCAAATGAAAGAAAAAAACAGATAAAAATATAATTTCAAATAAGTGTAGAATATAAATAGAATTAAATAAAAACATTTTAGAGCATCATTGTAAATATACAGAAATTCTCCAGATAATTTACTTTCAGAAACTTTCTCCAAAGAGCAAGCCTGAACAGGTTTTAGTGGTTTGTGGGGGATTATTTGTTTGTTTGGTTGGTTTGTTTTGGTTTGGTTTTTTAATACTACAAAATGTAAGTAGAAACAGGTTTTATAAGAGCTTTTGTAAAGCATGGTGAGAGGAAAAATTGCTAAATTTTATTTTTGTAAAAGAAAATCCTGATATACTTGAGGGTTTTGTCATCAGAGGATTTACACTTGCAATTATCATTATTGCATGTTATTAGCAAGATGCAATCACTAAAATGTATTAAACACTGTAAAGAATGGAGTTAGAAAGACTCAGAATTGCTAAGTCAAATATATATTTATATAACTGTTGAAAGCACTGTATGAGAAAAACAAACAAAGTCAATTAAATACTTAGCTGTACTTTCACATAAGGGGCATAGAATAAGAATGGGACTCTTTTTTTGGTAAAGGGCTTTGGGACTTGTCCAGTCAACTATATGTTTCCTTCATTTGACCCAGCATGTCTGTTGCTGCACAGAGGAGCACTTATGAGGTCTAGACTTTATACACTCAACTCAAAAGGTTAATCAAAAACTTGTTCTGAAGCACCAGGAAGTTTCTTAACAGGACTGCAGTTTCTCAGTTACAATCCTTCTCAGTCAGTAGGAACTCAACCTCTATATTATTTTCCTACAAGCCTATATATTCATATTTATTTATTTCAATTTTTTTTTAGAAAGTTGTTGTTCTATTCAAATTAACCTCTGTATTTTTCAACACTTGAAGCACTTACTTACTCTGTCTCACAGCATTAAACTATTAAGAAGCACGAAGCTGCCTAGTTCTAGAGAATTTCTTTTTTTTGGAGCACTGGTGGTTGCACCTCTGCCTGGCAGATGCTGCTGCTAGTCGGTCCATAGTGAGTATATAACAGACCTGCAGTTGTTCACTGATCTGAACTTACACAGCAAACTGCAGCAACAGAGAGATCATGTGAATGACATCCAAGGGACATTTTACAGATCCTCATTTTGCTGGACAAAGATGCCAAAAAAATCCTGGGGAGAGAATACTGCAGCATTCACCTATACAGCAAAATCTACTTTTTGTGAGTTTCAACACAGTTTCATTGTGTCCTTTAAAAGTTCTGAAGAAGATTGCCATCACAATTCCCTCATTTTAAAGCTCTCTTCCAATATTGTCACAAAGTTTTCTAAATGTTTCTACTTGGACAGAGTGAAAACCCTCCACCAGCAGTCTGGTCCATGTGCATAAAACACCAGACCTTGTTATTAGATGCCTTTCTCCACTACCTCTGTATCCATTCTCAGGCTTCAAGTTATAAAAGATCATTTAGGATATTAAAGATTATTTGCCTTGTCTCCAATTTCAGAAAGAAACAGGAGATACCTCTATGGTTCAGGACAGCCATTGATCCTGATGTACTTCAAAGTGTTTTGGTGAGTCAGAATACAGATCTGCATGATAAGACTTCCAAAAACTAGAGCAAAAGCTTCCTTCATAAATGCTGTGCAAGAGCTCTGAAATCCTTAACCATAAAAAAAAACCCAAAACAACAACCTTTTATTGTTGCAACCTCTTTCTGCCTACCCTTAGAACAGTTCTGCTGTTTCCTAAATAGCTTTCTACTAATATTAGGCTTTAAGAAGGAAAGAGAGAAGGAAAGGTTTGGGAACATTTCAGAAAGAAAGGGAAGGTTTGGGAAGGGAAGGTGTACTGGTTTAAAGGTAAACCAGCAGGAGAAATGAAACCAACTCCAGAAGAGATTGCAAGTCAGAATTACAATTTAATGAAAAATCACAAGTTCAGTGATGCAGAGGAAAAATCCGTTTGACCCACAAAGAACAGACGTACAACTCAGCACCACGGGACGTGAACAGAATGGACCTCACCAGCCCCTGTGCTGAGCACTACATGGCCCACACTTAGAACAAAGTAAAAGGAAAGAGAAAATCTGTTGTTGAGGATGATGTCCGCAGTCTGGTCAAGAGTGGCAGTTGAAGTCCTGTTGGGGTCCTGGTCCTCCTCTGGGTCCCACAAATGGTTCCAGAAGTCCTAAACCCCCAAGGTTATATATGCTTGGGCTCAGATAGGAGTGCCCAGTACCTCTCCCAGGGCTAGGAGTATCACAATAGGTGATGTACTACACTATGACTCATGGGTTACTCTTTGATGCCCCATTAGCAGACATGACCCCTCAGGCTGGGTGTGAAGGTGCTAATGACTTCCTGGATGAGAGTTATCACACCTGAATCATTGGTGTGAAGACAGGAAAACTTCCTTATCTCACAGAGTTCCTAAACACCCAGCTTGTAGCCTGAGAGTTAGGTGTGCCTTGCGCACCTTCTGCAAATGATCAATTGTTAGCAGTTCATGAGAAAATGACAGAAAGAGTGTAGAATACAATGACCTAGATGCACCCACACAGTGACAAACTGGGCCCGGCCACTATAACCAGAACAGAAGGGAAGGTTTGGGAAGGAAAAATCCTATACTCAATTATTAATTTTTCCTCATAGGAGATAAAAATTTCTTCTGGCTCTACCATATTACCAAACATTGAGTATTATAGAGAAAGTAACATAGGAAGCATAGTGAGACTGAAAGAATGAGGACGGCAAATAATGGCTCCAAATTAGCAAAAGAAGCTATCAAAGTAATAGGTTGGCCTAGAAAATACATCTTCTACTGAGAGAGCTAATGTTGAGTCGATTGTAATGGAATCAAATGAAGAAAAAACAGATTTATATGGCAGAATCTCTCCAAAAAATGTTACAAGAAACTTTTCTTGGAAGGCAGTTGTATGGACAGAAGCAAAATACAAAATAAGGTGAAAATTCTTCACAGTTAACGTATTTAAATATTAGAATAAATTAAGCAGGAATATGATAGACTCTTCAACTGCAATACTTTATTTAAAGCTACATGTCTTTTCTAAATCCTATGCTCTAATTCCAGACAGATCGTTAGGCTTGATGTGAAGTTTACTAGGTGAGGTTCCTTGGCCCATGCTAAGGAGGACAGACCGGATGACTATGATGGCCTATTGAGCTTTGTATTCTACAAATATATGAAAATGCAGTCATTAATTTCCCTGTCACACGAGAGATAAACCCTTAAACATATCCTTTTACCTGTCGGTTTTAACTTATTTATCTGGTTTGTTGGTTGGGTTTTTTTCCTCCATGTCTATCTTTTTCAGAACTTATTTGTACAGAATGGTCATTAACTGTGATGGAAATGCCAATGTTTCTATGGAAACTTCTGTCCACTACAGAATATACTAGAGCAATATTTGAACCATTTGCCCATTTCATTAATTATGTCTTTGTGCTGAAGGCGGCTTGGCTTGATTGTCTTATCATGTATTAGAGAAGCTACAGCTCTAACAAATGGAGCTATTGTTTTGGGTCTATTCATCTTGGTACATCTCTGAGAGCTGATAGACATGTCAACAAAACGACTATCCCTTAATGAGCTGCAGCTTGTCAGAATTGTTTAGGGCTTCATGCTAGGCACAGACTACTGTCATGACAGCTTCAGTTATTACGGCAATGAGTAGGATGTCTACAAAAGAGTCTACAGAATAGAATGACCCTGGTTTTGATATCACATAGTTTGCAAATATCAGCTATATATACACTATATGATAGATTCATAATAGATTCCAAAGCTTTGAGACAATTTACTGATGAACTACTTCTGCAGTCACAAAGAAAAAAAAGATAAAAAATATTTTCCCTAATCTTTTTAACTGCTTTTTAGTAAAAGCAGAAAATAAACCCCACAAAATAAACCAAAATCTCACAGGAAATATCAGCCAGTAACTGTTTGAAATTTTGCTTTGTTGGTAAATCACAGATATTGCAGCTTTCTGTAGTGAGGTAATTTCCATCTCTCTCTCTATTTTTTTTTTTTTTTTTTTAAACATTAACTTTACCTATTGCCAGTACTGAAAATCTACAGTGTGAAATAATTTAAATGCAATAGAAATGGCCTAAAAGAAAAATGTTTTGGGTTTTTTTCTAAAAATATTGTTATATAAACCTACACAGCATTTACTCTGGTTCTTGCTCAGGTCCCATCAATACTTTCACAATTTTAGTGGACATGTCTGTCACTGTGTTTTTTATATTAGTGAATATTCAGCTCTAAAATGTAATCAGCTTTGGCAGCATGGAATAATGTCACACATACCTGCTTATTTCTGGCAATAGGTTTCACATATTTTGAGTAGTAATGGAAATATTAGAGATCTGTATTGATTTTCACAGTGTCCTATAATTTCACCTACAGAAGTGTGTACTACTCAAAGGAGAAACCCACTCAGAATCAACAGAACAAGAACTAAGCTGTGTCTAACCAGGTAGTAATTATGAAAATCAAGATAGATATTCTACATATTTTAAAAATGTAGATTTATGATTTCCATTCTTAGATGTTCCATTCAATTAACAAGCATTAAGAGTCACTGTATATGACATTTGTTTTAAATATTTCTCTGTGCAGAATCAGTGATTAAGCTGTGTCCCTAATAATCACAGATGGAAGTCAGCACCCTGTAGCTACCAACAGCCACATTTAATCAGTTAATAACTGTGGATTAAGTTTAATTCAGATTAATTTGTATTAGTATAGAATTTGTAACTCAATTGCTTTCATATTAATTTACATGTTGTCTAGACATGACATCATATTGACTCTTTGTTTGGCCCAAACACTAATTACTAACCACATAGCTAATAGATGCAAAACTTGCAGTTTAAAAACAAAATAGAATTTCTGACTACACTGTACTGAGGATAGTTCAATATTATAGCTTAGAGTTGCAGCCTAGACATTGCCTGGGAATAGCAGTTTTTCATTTGCACTTCAACCTCCTCAAACAAAGCATGTTGTTGCTACATGAAGAATGTGGCTATTGGAAAATAAAGTTACTATCATCCATCAAAAATTATCAGCCTCAAATTCTTCTGGGGAAAGCTAAATGAGGAAATCAAAGGGGTTAAAAAACTAAACCAAACCAAAGAAAACATAAGAACTGAAAAGAATCCCATCTGCTAACAGTAATAACTCTTGTGGTACAAATTGGACTGAATCACTGTCAAGGTTATTTCATCATTTATAATTGTATCTGTTCTGTGTGCCTTTCATTTGAACCAGAGCTTAGTTATCACTTCTTGTCATAGTATTTGACTCTTCATTAGCATGATATGTCCTGTTTCTCAGATATTTGGTTAACAAAACTAAGGGTTTATATTTATATATGGTCCAAGATTGATGAAGATAAGTTTTACAGACAGGATGTTTTCATATATAGTGTAATGGCCATATGTAAAATAGTATTTTTAAAAAAATGTGAAGAAAAATGAAAAACATGTATTACCTTGAAATTTTCATTTCTTAGAGTGATAATATTATATAGGGTGTGTGTATATATATATATATATATATATATATTAATATATATATATAATGTATATTACTCTGAAAATTTTGCTTTCTTCTAATGTTATTTTGTCTGTAGTGTCTTCGTAAAAACAATCCTGCTTAATTCTTCAAATAAACAGCAGAAAACAGCTCAGAATAAGAGACTGAATTTATAACACCAATTGAAACTTTGTTATTCCTATCTACCCATTTATTTAATGATGGTTAACTGAGTTAATAACTGAAAAACAAAGTAAGATCAGACATATTTTTGTTTTCATTTTGTTTGGGGTTTTTTTAATCTGAATATTTCCCACACAGTTTACATGGTTTGAATAAAGGAAAAAACTGACAATCTTTATGGTTTGAAATAGCTCTGATAAATGTTATAGGAGAGCTTCTACTCTGGTATACACTCTGGCGTATTTTTTTACCTGCTGTATAAATAATGTTCAACTTGCTCATCTGTGGTATAGTAGTGTCACCTAGTGGCCCTTTCTGGCCCTTGCTGGACTGCTTTTCCCAGGCTGTATGCTCATAGCAGATCTCTCATATATGCAAATACAGACCATTGCAGCATATGTTACCCTCGAGGCCATCATAAATCATTCAGGAGTATGACACAATTTTACAGAGTGCGGCAAGGATGCAATTTCAAAATACTCCCACAATTAATGCTGCAGTTTGATGTCAGTGGCACAGCTGAGAAGCGGTGTTTTCAATTTGTACCTGCATAAACTGAGTTCTGTACATGCAGACTGCACACATGTAGACTGAGGAGCTGTGCTTGTAGCAACCACACTTCAGAGTTGAGATATTTGAATTTGAAACTGCAAAGGATATTTATAATTTATGACGTACTGTCACAGGCACATGTTCTTAAAGTATAGAGATTAACAAGATATACAGAGAAGCTAGTAAGACAGTTTTGACATGTAAGGTTTATGGCCGTAGAATATTTTATTTTTGTAAGTAAATGGCTAAATTAGTATCGGATAATAAAGTAGTTGAGAGAATATAGAGCTAATTTATGACAGCTGAGGGACCACATTCCCCCTTTCAGCCCCCAGCTCACAGCTCCCACAATGCCCCAGAGAGACACAAATGGAGACCACAAGAGGGGAAGCAGAGAGAGAGTTTATTAACATAACTGGCATCTATATATAGGTTTTAGGGGAATCCAAATTACTACCAATAGAAATCAAGGGAAAAATGACCAATGGGAAAGGGTTAACTGTGGGCCAATAGAGAAACTTAAACAGACACCTTCAAGGACGAATTCCTGGGTGCTTAGTTACATAGATAAGGGGTGCTTCAAGGGGTAGTGGGAAGAAGGAGGATGACTAAGTAAAAAAGAACAAAGAATCCATTTTACAACACAGTAAAAGCTTCAGGTTTTAAGGCATTTTGGCCTCTCTGACATGATTTTTCCCATTTCTGATACTGCAGGTTTTCTGCAACACTAATTCAGACACTAGAGGAGTATATTTCACTTTCTTTATGCATCCTTGTTTTTTTAATATAATTTTAAAAAATTATATAAAATAACGATTTATAACCCAAAATGCTTCTATCAGCTATGAACCTCAAGAAATACAAATTTTATAGTACAGAGTTATGAAAATGCTTGAGTCTTCTTTTTTTCATACCATAGGTGAATTAAATAAGTGTCAATTAAATATTTCTGAGTTCATAATGTCTCACTTAAAAGTTCTACAAAATGTGACAGAAAATACTATGTCACAGGTTTCTCTGATTTTCTTCTTTTTTTATTTTTTTTTTAAGATAAAGAGTGACTTCTGTTAGAAGCCTCTAGAAGTTTCCCTCCATCCTATAGAGCAGAGTGCAGAGCTGTGAAGAAAACTTCCTGCTTTTGAACCATTAAGTTATGCCCCTGCGTGAAAACATATTTAAGACATTGTTGCACAGTTGGAAATGGGCAGCCATGGATTAACAACATCACTGTCAGTGCACTAGTGAGAAGAGGAGGGGGAGGGACCCCAGAGATCAGGGAAAGTTCTAGAAGTTATAGTTCCCTGATTACCTTGGTGATGGCCACGGTGATTATGAGCTGTCCCCTCAAAGCCCATGGGATCCACTGGGATGCAAAGACCCCCTTGCCAGAGCAGGAGAAGGCATGAAAGAAGCTGTTGCCTCATGGGAGGCCCCCAAGGTGGAGCAGAGTCCTGCAAAGACTTGCAGCTGAGAGCCATGGAGGGAGAAACCCATGTTAAGCAGTTACAGCCAGCTTTTCATAAGAGACTGCACCCCCTGGAATGAT
>JAWMRC010000089.1:3646440-3666480 GCA_035584755.1 Thripadectes ignobilis | reverse complement strand
GCATTATTCTAAGTTCTGCTTTGCCTGTGGTAGTAATCAAAACTCCTCTTTGGGTTGTTATCTCTAGTTGTAAATTCTTAGCTGGTTTTTTGGGGTTTTTTTTTTTTAGTTTCCCTCTGGAAAGTGAAAAAGGGGGGCGGGAGGGGGGGATGTCGTGGTGGGAAGAAAGACCTCGAAACAGTTTGCTGGACATCAGGCATTTATCCAGGCTCAAACCACCACATACTACAACTCAAAGTTATTTCAGTGAGGATCTGTACCCAAAGCCATTGTGAAACAAGTGAGGAAAAAAAAAGTGTAGACAAATAATGTGACCTCTCTAAAATTAAGACCAAAATATTCAGATTGACTTTTTCGCACAGTGGCACTTTTTAATTTCTTCTTGTAATAATAAAACAAATACAGCTTCACATCATCACTCCATTCAATACACCTATGTATTTCTGTCTAACAAATTAGCATACACTTTTTCCCCTCTCTCAGATTTTTAACTTAACAACAAAAAAATTCAACAAAAGTAAGAAACAAACAAACAAAAAAAACCAAACAAAAAATAACCGAAACAAAACAAAAAATAACCGGACAACAATCACCTGGGAAAAAACCAACCAGAAAATTTTAAACCTATATGGAAGACCAATATTGCAAATCTCAAGGACTAAAAATGTCAATTTTCCCTTGTACTGAAAGTTCATGAATATGTTTTTAAAGAGGTTATTTACAGGTAACAGTGCATGTTGACATTGAACTTCAACTTCATAAAGCAATTGCTAAATTAATATTTATAAAAGGTCTTAATAATGCCAGTTTCAGTCTTGGTAGGTTGACTAAATGCTCCAGTTTCAGAAGTACAATAGTGTTGAACTCTTCTTACAGCATCCTGTTGCATGTAGGTCACATGAGGGAAGAGTAAGCAGTTTTCTATATGGTTAATTACATGTGAGGAAAGATTTCCCAGATGCTACTGAGCTTCTCTGAAACATAGTTCCTTTATTGTATTTACTTCTGTTTTTCATGAGGATTGTATTAGATAACTCTCTTTACAGTTGTCTGCTCTTTAAAGTGGATGGTCATGGTTTAGTATGAATATAAAGGAAAGGCATCACTGGCCTGCTTTCCTACAGTCTCCACATGCGTATCTCCAGGGGAATTATGCAAACTGAGTTCTGCCTATGTACCAAGAGACAAGAGTATATTCATACAAGCAAACATTAAAAAGCAACTACTTAGGCCCCCATGGAAAATATTACATTTGGCAACCACGCTTGTCACAGATATCTATACTTGCTAGCTTCACTTGGAAAGTGTCTCATTTTTTAACATATTTAAATCCTCTTTTGTATCCCATTCTCTTATGAAAATCCTCATCTAACGATTTCTTTGTGAAACCAGAGACTAACTTGAAGGTCTCACATGACATCTCTGACTCTGCACAGGTATAACTGAATCTGTGACTGGAAGGCAGTGGCATTTGCCCTTCTTGAAAATGAGCATGTGATGGGTTTTGTTTTGTTTTTTGGGGGGTTGGTTTCTCTGCTTGTTTTGGGCATTGGTTTGTTTGTTCATTCTTTTCTCTGGAACATGAAACGGTATCATATTTTTATTTGTATTTGTTTGGTATCTTTTGAAAAACAATTCTTTGGTTTCCTATTAACAAAGGTTATCTGAATTTGACTGCAGCTCCAGCTGCAATATTGTTCTTTCAATACACAGATATATGAAATAGACTGGTGTTTGACATCTTCTAACTGATAACTTATTTAGAGCATTATCTCCCAAGAGTATCCTATCCATCACACACAAGGTATTCTGGCAAGAATGCGTCTATTAAGTACTCTCAGAGTTGCACACTTCTGTGTAAAATATGGTGATAAATTTGATCAGTATCTATGGATATAGTGATTTCTGTTCCTAAATTGTCATCACAATTGAGCTAAAAATCTACTAGACCTCAATCTCTTGCTCAGGATCCTCACATGTGTTTCACTTGCTAGCAAAGGTGAAAGAATTTCTCTCTGAGGATATCCAACAATCTAAGGGAGAGGCAACTTGCCCAAGGAAACAGAGACTTGGTCTGAAACTCTGCTCTGAATTACAGCAAATTTGCTATTTGGTCTCCCTCCTCATCTCTACTTCCTTGAACCTTTTCTGAGTACTGTTTAAGTAGGAGACTTCATTTCCACTGATACATATGGTACTAACCTTTTCATACTAACCTTCCATACTTCGTTCTCCTCTTTACAGGAAATATGTCCTTAATTACATTTTCATCAACAAAGAAGTCCTTACACTGTGTAGTATGTTATTAATCTTTTCCTGGAGAACTTCACTTGTTACTTGAGGTTCACATGTGTGTGCTCAAAATAAAACCCAAAATAACTAATTTATTTACTTGAACCACAATACACACACATTTACAGACATATAGACATGCAGAGAAGTACATTTTTACAACTGAATTTTCATGATTCCCTCTTAAATTAGGTAGGCCTAAAAATGTCCCCAAATTAAGCACTTGAATAGATAATATTTAAATTCTTTTCACAATGGGGCAAAATGCATTTCACCAAGAGGGGAAAAGCTACCTGAGTATTTATTGTTTTGTTTTGTTATAAAAATGGTATATAGCTGTGATACCATTTTTAAGTTGTGAAACAGATATACATATGAATAATGTACATATGACACGTGTCATACAACTTTTTCTGAGGAAACTGAGTGGCAACTACAATTGTAACTATGTGCTTTTATCACTTTGTACTCTGAAACTGCAGGAAGGTATGTCAGGGAGACTAATCTGTATTTATGTGCTTGATTTTTCTTCAGTCTAATGTCCTACTTTGAAATTCAGTATAAAACAAGCCTAACCAAAGAAATCCTGTGTGATCTACTCCTGATTGTAATTTAGTACTTTGTCTGATTTTCAAACAAATGTACTATGAATGAGAAGACAGAATGAAGCTTTCCTTTACAGTTCTGGGAAGGAGTGGGGAAGGCTGGGAAAAGGAGGGTACTATGGAGTGGGAGTGAAGGAAAGACCACATAGCCTGTGTTTGGAATTCCTTTTTCATGAGCGAGTATAGCAACAGGGGAAAAGACTTCAAATGCCCTTCAGCAGAATTTGGCAGGTTAGGGAGACAGAGGATCCTTTCATTCGAATCTTTCACCATAAGATGTCTAAGTATATTATCTCTTTCCCATAGCTGTCAATGTTAACTTTGATCACTAATATATTATCTTGGCAGTGAGATAATCTAGCCTTGATCCTTGATCCTCTGTGCTTATACTGTGCACACTTTCCTAGTGCTGTCTCAATACATGAACCCAGCTGTATTTCACTTTGTTTAATAAAGGACATGAATTAAAACAGCTCTTCTTCTGACAGAAATGTTAAAAATCAATCAAGAGCCATTTGCTTTTCCTTATGTTAGCATATAATTTTCTCATATAATTTCTTGCAGCAACATTTCTAAAGAGTTATCATCTACTTTGAAATCATGTTTAAAATATTTCACTTACAGGGGCATTTTGTTATTGATCTATTAAAGGATCTTTAAGGAGACTCTGGAAAAGCAAATACTTACAGTAAAAGATGTCAAAGCATAGCCAGCACTGACCAGTGGATTGATTCATGTTCATTGGAAGCACAATCTGGTATAATAAAGGCTGTCTAATTCTTTCCATTAAAACATCCTAGTTTAAATATCTTGGTCAGCTTGTCAGGTTAAAATTGTCTGTGTTGACTACCTGCCTCAGGCTGACTTTTTTCAATATCAGCAAAACTGTTCCTCCAGTTTTTACAGTATTAGGTTTGTTTTTAAACATGCTTGGAAATATACTTAAATATGCTTTGGGAAGGACTCAGCTATCCTTCAGAGGGTCACAGGACCATAACTCTAGCATATACCATTTTTTATCCCTATTAAACAGGTAAAAATAAGACAATATCTTCCTCACAATTTGATCTTCTGATTAGGTTCCAGCACGGTGATGTGCAATTGGAATCCCGTATGTAAGAAATTAGGAAAAAAAGTGCCTGCCTATGTGGTGGTAGACTATACTGAGAAAATCTTCATCAGTGCTGAGTGGCACTTTCCATCTCAACACAGAATTTTATATTGAGAAATAATATTCTTAAGACTCTCCAGTAACACTGAAAATTTCTTGTACTTTCTTTTTTTTGAAAATGTGTTCCATGAAGTGAGAGAAATTGCAGGGATCCCTCTTCAGCAGGAGGGATCTCTTGCCTTGTCTCAAGATGTTAGTGTGTTTTGCATTAAAGAGAAGTAAATTAGAAAATGTTGAAATATGTGGCAATTGATACAGCAGAAAATTCTGTTATACATAAACAAATATATAAAGCAGAAGGAAAGAACTCAGAAGCTCAGAATTCTCTATATGGAAACTGATAAAGCCATCAATAGCTTGAGAGAATAACTGCTGCTACAATGAACTGATAAAAGACAATTCAGACAACAGGCCTGATTGAGAAAGTATGGATCCTTCCTTGGCAGTCTGCAGGAGATTCAAAACTTGCAATGAAAACACTTCAGTCTTAAAGTTAGTAAAACAAGGCATGCAATATTTTTTTTGTGCAGCATTAACCCTGTAATATACTCACATCAAACTATTCTACAAAAGATGCAAATAAGTCAGAAAGAATGTAAAAATTAAGAGAGGTTAACATGGTACGCTTACTGACCGTAGAAAAAGCTTGAAAAAAGTTGATAGGAAAAGATATCAAAGTAAAGCACCAAGAAAATAAGATGGTAAACTGCTCAATTTAATAGCTGTTTGCCTTAAAAAGTCTTGACAAAATGAATTTTAAATCTGGAAAATCCTGAGGTTTTGTCAGGCATCCAGACTGTTTCTCATCTATCATAAAATGAAGGTCCTTCAAAACAAAATTCTTAGAGCTTTTCTGAGTACCAGTTCTCCAAGGTAGAAGCAATTTTCACTGTGAATTCCAGTTTACTAGGAAAGACTTTCTGGACTTTTTTGTCTTATACCTGTTTTAGTAGAATTTTATGAGATTTGGGCTTGTTGCCAATGATCATTTTCTTTACAAATACTGCTAATGAAAGTAATAGACAACATATTTAGTTTTGAGAAGCCACAGTATCAAATGGCTCTACAATCCCATATACTATATTCAGATAGGCTTAATATTTCTAACTTAGGAAACTTAGATGGGTGCTCGTCAATTTTACCATAAGTGTTTATTTTTTTAAAAAAAACAAGTGGTGTGAACGTGTCTGTGTGTGCACTGAGAAAGTTGGAAGCTTATATTTGGAATTACACCAAAAAATCTTAACTTGGCAGAAGAAAGTAAAGTTCAGTATCAGTGGGTTAATGCAGTCTCAACAAGTCACTAAGGCTCCATCAGATGTGGTCAAAGAGATAGTAGATGTTACATAAGGAAATTTAATACATAGGCTCAGTCTCGCACTAAATGACCCAGAAGCTCCCTCCAACTATAAGCTCTATGAACTGTGAAAATTGTAATAAGTGCTGGCAGTTGTGAAATTCCTTCCTGCCACGAAGGACAAGTTATTATATAAGGCCTGTCATGCATGATACATCATCTACAAATTTTTGTGTTCTTATTGCAGCTGCCATGTGGGGGGAAAATAAAAAAAAAAAAAAAAAAAAAGAGAGAGAAAGAAAAAAGCCCATACCGAAAAATACACACCAAAAAAAAATGGTGCTTTTGGTATAATAAAATTGCATTCTGATGCATATGAGTACCATTGTCTTTGTCATATTTGCTTTTGGTGACGAGATTGTCCATGGGATACCAAAACTCATGAAAGAAAAACCATTCTACAGCTAAGTGGAAAAGTTAATATTCTGGGCAAGATATCCTTCATTCTGCTTACTAAAAGGTTATAGAAGGATGACTGAGTTAATGCTATTATTTTGCTTCACTTCTCATAACTGAAAAAGTGAATGAAATGGTGTAGTCTAGATGAAAATTCCTTGAATTCAACATTTTAAAAATGTCAAAACATCATATAATTTCTAATACAGTCTATGAGAATCAACAAAACTCCAAGGGTACATTCATCAACATTTCAGCGCACTCATTCCTAGTCTTCCCTTCTGTCCCACCATCAACTCCATCCCATCCTGTTTTACTGGAAGACTACAACTCAGACAAATATTTAATCACTCTTTAACATTTTCTCATTTAAATATTATCTTATTCACAGAAAAAAACAAGGATTTGCATACTCGACATGTATGTAAGATTTCTTAGCTGTTATACTGAAACGAAAGTTCCTACCTGATCTTAACACACTTATTGCAACTCTAGGTCACGTATGTTCACATCATAGTGACAGATCATGTATTAGTCACTCCTTCTCTAATTTATTTTTCCAAATTCATTAAGAATAGGATGCTGCACACATGATGTCTTACAAAAGGTCAGACTTGTTAAATTTGAATGAAGCAACAGAATTTATAATGGTTTATCAGCCTTTGATAAAATATGATTTATCTCTTGTTTCATACAATTACAGCAACACTGTAGATAAATATTCTTTAAGTCATGCTTTCTCCTCACAAGCTCTTTCAGCAGCAGAAGAATTATTTAAGATTGCCAATAATTTAATTAATCTGATCATGCACATGTAGTTGAAATTTCTATATATGCATCACAAAAAATAAACAAGACATCAAACCTGCAAATTGTCCAAGAAGTGGCTTTGGAAGGTGGGATTTGCCCTGTACTAGGAACAAATAATTTTGACATAGTAAGCAGTTACGTTTCCAGTACTTAGGAAAAGGTAAGCTGTTCTAAAAATAATGGTCCAAATAACTCTAATTAGAATCCATAATTTTATTTTTTTTTCGAGGGAGAGACAAGAAAGCATCCGTTACTGACAGTTACTGATATGATCAGTTACTGACATATGCTCTTCACTTTCTTGGGCGGTTGCTTTTGGATAATATTTACAAATTTTTGTAACTAACTAGAAAAATTCAATCTGAATTGGTAGAGATTCAGAAATTAACAAGAAATTCCATTTTTAACTGAAAGGTCTAAAGCTTTTTCTTTTTAGCTTATTGCAAGTAATAGGAGGAAGGCATGCACTGTTGTCTTCAGTTATTGAAAGGAACAGCACAGCTCAAACTTTTCTGATCAGTGAAGCAGAAAGACTTTAGACAAAATAATGTAGTTAAAACTCATGTTCAGCTTTCACACTGTACAGCCACCAGTGGGCATGAAATTGAGAGTGCTGTCATGAATTTAGTCTCTGAAGGTTATTGTTTATGCAAATAAGGCTATTGCACCAAATTTCAGTCTTTTTTTTATTATGGATAAACATTTTTTTATTACTGTTTGTTGCAGTTGTAAAAGCTATAAAATATATAAGAAAAATTATTCAATTTTTATTTATTGCAGTTGTTCTATGTAGTATTAATGAAAATGCCACAGAAATATCAGAATTTTTTTTCCTTTTAATAGGTACTTAAAAAAACCTACAGAGAAACACAACAGTCAGTAAAACTGCAACACCGCATAGGTATAATCTAAAATTTCATTACTTATATCAGAAATGCAGTTGTCAAGACATCATCAGCTGTCCTTTATTTCTCTTCATTTCATTAATTCCTGCTTTGTCACTCTTTTTTCCATGACCTTTTATGTCATGCCCACGTGTTCTCAAAGCTGATTAAAAAGTTAAGTTGACGAAATTGATCAAAAAGGGAAGTGCTTTAAAACGTGCTATATACATATAGAGTATGACTGGGGTTTTGTCCCTTTTCTCTACTTTCTCTACTCTCAAGAATTTCTGCTTTTTCTCTTGTTTTCTGTACCTTTCTTCTCTACTCTGGTTCTTTTACTCTTTGCATTCCTCTTGTTCCACATCTCTGCCATTTTACTGCCTTCCAACATTTTTTTCACACACAAATGACCACAAAAGCATTTCAATATTGATGCCAGAAGTTGTCTGATTATCTCTTATTGTACCCAGACAGAAGTACTCATGAAAAGTAATTTTAAATTAAATTTCTTACTGAAAGGACATAATCCAAAAATGTTACGATCATAATTGTGAACCAGTAGTCAAAATATCTTTTATTCTACGGTGGTACCATATATCTCTCTCTCTGTTAACTAATGTACCTAGAATGAAATATCATGCTTCTTTATTTATCTCTAATTATATAATTCACTAATATTTATATAAACTGTGCTTAAATTTTTATGATATATATGTTTTATTGTCTACATAATATGTCCCATTCTCCCTCTCATTTTCCTACTGGTACATAAAAAAACCCCTCATGTTAGCAAAATTGTATCCTGGTTTTACACCTTCTATCGTGTCACTTGGCAACTAGTCATGTTCATTAAGGCTTTTTTTTTTTTTTTTTTTTTCCACCTATAAACCATCTTGGACTCCATAATCAAAAACACCAGCTCATTTTAATCACTGTTTAACATACATTGGCTGTCTGTACAGCTATTTTAACACTGCCAGGTGGAAGTTACTGTAAAACTAACAACGCCAGCTGGGAAATAAGAGACCAGAAAAGAGGAATAAAACAATTTAAAAAATTATCAGATTAAATTGCCTTTACTAACAGTATCAATTGAGTATTCACTGTCAGTCATCCATAGCATTCAGTCCTCTTTCTACAACTGCTTATCTGCAGGAAAGCAGGATTAAAGTCTTAACATGTGGTAGAATCTATACAAAATGCATTATTTCTTTGAAACAGACTATGCCAGTATTTCACCTGGTTAAATTCAAACTTGTTTGAAAATGAATGCAGTACTGAAGTAGAAAATTCAGCATAGAATGATGGACCAGCCTTATTGCATTGAGAGATCTTGCAACATTAAGTTCTTCTCCTCTGCTAAAGATTCCTCTTTTTAATGGCACACAGATGTTTTCTTTAAATTTACCAAACTCTCATTGTGAAATTAATGTTTCAAATAATCTTTTTTTTTTAAAAAAAAAGAAAGTATGTCAACTTTCTAATAAGTAGTAATGTTCTCTGGATTTCTACCTACTGCTTCCCGCTTCTTAGAGTATCTTTTAGGTTTCAAAGAGACTTTACTATTTATTAGCTGCTCGCTGTCTGCTGTGAACTGATGATTTACAGCAGACCTGGACAATCTGTAGTCCTTCAGTATAATCCACCTACCTCTTCCTCAAGTTTCAATCTGGGGAAAAATCTTTTCTGCGGCTGGCTTGTTGGGCAGTTGACCTGTGCAATTATGTGCAACCTACTCTGAGGTTTTCCTTTTCTTTAGATCTCCCAGGTCCTCTGAGTAACACCCTATAGCACAGAAGTATGTCTTATAAAATTGAATGTTGCTCACACGATTCGTACATGTGGATGGTGAGGTCATTCCAACCATATTCAGTTAGGGAGAAATAAGCAACTAATTGTCTCCTTTTGTTTTTAAGAAAATCAGCAAAAAACACACATACCAATATTATTTAAACATTCTTCAGGTTACAGGTTTTGTCTTATCAATCCAATCAGTTCAGGTCCTTTTCTGTCAGGAAATGCATAAACAGAAATGTAGTCTGTTTCCTGCATAATCTTTGATTCCTATGTAATGTTCCCTAAAATTTATTAATTTTACTTTTCATTTTATGAGGGAAAAAAGTAATTATAGAATAGATTTGTTTTAAAATTCTCTGTAGATTTTTAAAAACATTTTAAAATATAGACATTTTCATGGTTTTTTGTATTTTCTTACAATAATAAAAATAAAGTAATAATACATATTGTGTGTTTGTTAAACTTTAATTGGAAAAAAATAGACTTTTGGCCATAAAATCACAGAAGACTATTAAATGGACATTTGAAAATTTATATAAAATAACACTTTGGACCAATGCATTGAAAATTCATGCAAAATAGGAACATTTTCAAACACTGAAAATGTGAAATATATCACAGGCTTGCCATTATAACTATTTATGGATGGATAGATCTTCAAGTTGATTCTGGAAGATCAAATGTTTATACCAATAGAATATATGTCAAAGCATAGCCAGCACTGACCAGTGGATAAGGTCCAGGATGAGAAGTTTCCATTTTCATTTGGATTAAGTAATAAAAATAGCACCAATTCCCATCTCTGCAAATATAAATTGGGAAAGCATTTAACTACAATTACCAGATATGCTGAAATTTTGAAACTTGTACAAACAAGAATTTCCCTCTGTAGATCCATGTTATCTGTGAGTCTTGGAACTTGGTACTTATGGTTAGTACTGTGCTCACGAAATAAAATCCGTCTGGATTTGATTTATTAGTTCTCTAATTTTGTAAGTTTAAGTCTTTCCAGATTTTTATTGAAGTAGTAGAAAATTTTCAGAGACATATTTGAACCTTGTATACCTTTGCCCAAAAGACTTTTTGAATTTGTATCATTACAGAATTATAGATACTTTTAGTTGAATGTCATTATCTTAGACTCACTTAATTAAATGTCAGAACCTTGGCTGAATGCCAGTTGTTACATAAAGTTAACTTTTATTTCTCACTAATATTGCTAAAATATAATCAAGTCAATTTTTAGAAATCTGGTAGAGATATTTGCTCCCAGGCAGAATATTTTTCTCAGGCTTCAGCCTGAAGCAGATTTTCTTGGCTGATTTCTGAAAACAAATTTCTAACAGAACTGCTGACACAACCCTTGCTCCTATATAGTAGTCTGAACTAGCCACCATAATAATTAAGCAATTAGGCATGACAGAGAGTGTGAGTTTCCTGAGATAATCACACCCCTGGGGTATTACAAGTCATGATCCCGAGATAAGTGTTTTAAATCCCCCAAGGGTGTGATTACCTTATGATAACCACACCCTCCAGAGGAGATTTATTAGTCATATAAAAATCCTTATTTAATGTAAAGTAAAAAGTGCTTGCATTGTGGGAGTAGAAAAAAGTCTGGATATAGGCTTTGTGATTTCTCAGCTTAGTAAAGAATTGCAATATACAGCACAAATTCATACAATTATCCACCAGTCCAATCCATTTTATTGGAAAATATATCAAAGGAAATGATTGTTGTCTTTCTCCAACTTCTAATGCAGCAAATACTGTTTTAAAACTTTTGAGATTATCTCAGAACTAAGAATGTAATCTCCATTTGAGACTGCTTTACTTTTATGTTATGACAAGAATGGCCTTCCCAAATATTATTTCCATTTCCATCATGAAATGCTTGCACTGCACAGGGTAGCAAATTAAATACCATCTCTTACTGACTTCTCAAATTCATGTGGAATCCTGAAGGGCCACACTGGACTGCAAAGGAAATAATTTCTTTCTGATGAGTTGATTTCAAGCAAAAGTGAAAAATGCAGTTGTCAGATCTTAATATAGCCTCATCTATTAATCACCTTGCCTTCTCCCTTTTGACAGTATGATTTGAAAACAAAATGCTAGCTCCCCTTTCTGTTGTGAAAAGGCCACCAGTTATTTGTAAAAGACCCTTGATGCTGACACTGCTCCCACTTACTGCTGCAGAAACAACATCCAACATTCCAAAATATTGATGTTTGGTTAATCAAATCATGATGTTTTAGAACTGACCGCTGCAAACAATTTCAAGGGTGGCTGTCCTTATTCTAACTGAATGCACGAAGGTTCTTTGGTTTACAGGAGCCCTACATGCAATGAATAGATCTTGACAACAACTGCTGTGCATTAGGAGGGGATTTTTCTTGCATTTTTCATTACACTTCTACACAGTAAATTGTTGGGTACAGTTATTCCATCATTACATCAAGATAATGACAACCACTCACATTCACAATCAGTTACCAGAGATCCTTAAAAGCAAATAACTCAAGGAAGACTGCTCAGAAGCAGCCAGTTGTTCAGCTCCACGTGGCACACTGTTCTGTGTTTAGTACCACTGTAATTTAAGCATTAGTAGCTAGTTGGCAGCCTTTGCATTAAAGCAAATATACATATTTGTATTATGGAGTACTAAGGTGCTGAAACTCCAAAGATGGAAAACAAAGTAACTTAATAATTTTAGATATCGGTCAGGTTTAATTTCATTGTATTGTTCTGTCACTGTAATTTAATACAAACAAAAGTCTCCTCGAAGGGAGATTTTTACACCTGTAGCTATCCTCAGAGCTTGCTGACATGGATTTGTTGGAGTGATCAATATAGGTAGAAGCGTCAGCTGAAATGATTGTGCCTTGGCAAAATTCAGTATTTCAAGCAATACAGGCCATGTGAAGAGTATAGTCAAGAACCTGAAACTTGGGAAAGTGGACTTTCAGTTTTTTAAGAAATTGGTGGATGAGATAGATCTCCTGTAAAACTGCCCTCAGGGATAAAGGAGCAGGAGAGAGCTGTCAGATGTTTAATGACATTTCTCTCAGAGTAAAAGTACTATTAATTCACATGTGCAAGAAATCAGGCAAGGACAGTCAGAGACCAGCATGCGTAAGTAAGAACCTTTTGGTCTAACCAAAATCCAACATGAAAATGGATAGATAGTATAAATAGGGACACATATCCTGGGAAGAATATGGGGATATAGGTTGGGAGTGTAGGCATGAGATCAGGAAAGCTAAGGAACAAATTTAGCTGTAAATAAGTTCAACAAGAGATGTGAAGAAAAAAAAAGTGCTTCATACAGGTACATTAGTCAGAAAAGGAAGACAAAAGATATTGTACCCACACTCATAAGTAAGAAGGGGATCTGGTGACAGCTGACCTGTAGAAGGCTGAAGTATTCAACAACACTTTGTTTCACTTTTCTCTGGAAATTGGTCTCCCCATATCTCTTTAGACCCTAAATCTCAGGGCAGAGATTGGAATAAAGTCCAGTTCTTCTCATCACAAGAGAAAATCAAGTTCAAGTAATCCATTGAAACGCATCCCATTGTCCTGACAACACTGGCTGATGTTGTTCCTAAGCCACTTTCCATTTTATTTGAAAAGTCAGGGCAGTCAGTTGAAGGACTCAGTGACTGGAAAAAGGTAAACACCCTGACCATTTCTGAAAACGGTAGAAAAGAGGATCCTGGAAACTACTGACCAATCAATTTCACTTCTGTGCCCACTCTGATCATGGCAAAGATCATTCTGGAAGCTAGGTCAGGGCATATTGGTGACAGAGAGGTGATCAAAGACAGCCAGTACAGGCTAGCAAAGGGCAAATTGTTTCTGACTAATCTGGCAGTCTTCTAAGGTGGAGTGATTGCATTGGTGGATAAGGGAAGAGCAACTGATGTCATCTATCTTTAATTCTGCAAAACCCTTGACACAACATATTTGTCTACAAGTTCGTGAGATACAGCCTTGAGGGATGAACTACTCAATGAAAAAGGAATTGACTGAAAAAGTTACAGTTCAATATAAAAGTGCAAGTCAGTAACAACTGATGTCCCTCAGGAATCCATATACTGGGTCAGTTCTACTATTTTATTAATGACAGAAAGTGGAATTGAGGGCAGTCTCAGCAAATCTGTGGATGTCAGCAAGCTGAGTAGTGCAGCTGATTCACTTGAGGTAACGGATGCCAACCAGAGGGACCTTGAAATGTTTGAGCAGTTGGGTCCATGTGAACCTCAGGAAATTCAAATCAGCCAAGTACAAGGTCCAGCATCTGGGTCAGGACAAGCTCCAATATTCGTAGAAGCTGTGGGATGGCTGGATTTAGAACACTTCTGCAGAGTTATACCATGCTCATTTAGTTTGCTCGCTTATGCATGTTGCCATAAGCTCTTTCCTGTTCCCAATGGAAATGGCATCTATTTCAGTTGATGTAGGAAACTGCACCAGGTCCGTGGATTTCTTAACAGAACAAAAAGAATCTGACCTTGGCCAGACTGCTGTGTAGCCGTGAAGATAAACAACTTGCAGAGACTGAGAAGCAGAAGATAAGGCACCTGGACGAGGTTGTACAGAGACTGGAGACAGTAGTTTATAACTGTGGCCAATAGGTGATTGTTTGTGTGTAATGAGCACCTATAATGTTAGTGCACGTATTCTTAGAAAAAGTATAATTGTGTGAGTGCATTGAATAAACCGAGCTTTGCTACTAACTCATATTGAGTCGTCTCATTACTCCACAAGCCCGCCTCCAACAAGCTGATGCCAAAAAACCTCAGTATGAAAGGAACTGCTAAGAGAGTTTGTTCTTTTAGCAGCAAAGGTATTTATTTGAGCAGCGCTGGAAAGCTAGCCAGCTCATGCTGGACAAATTAGCTTTGAATCAACAGTGCAAAATGAGCCATTTTACATATTTCACTACATGATTACAACATACAATTTTGCATAGTAATAAGATTACAACATCTGATCATGCGTATTAATGATTAGACAGAGACTAGGCAGAGTCTGGGCAGAGCCTTCCAGAATCATCTTTTGGCATCAGGATTAGGCAGTCGTTTCCAGTCTTCGGCCTCACTTTAGTGGTCTTTAACTCCTCTTCTTCACCTTGACCTCTTCAGCCTTCATTGCTCATGACCTAGTCACTGAAGCTTACAGAAACTACTGGCTTAAGGCCATTTTGCTCTATCCATATATTGTCATGATTAACAGCACTAGGTTGTTTGTATATAGTTTTCTAGGATCAGGTCCAGTGGTTCAATCAGAACACATCTCCATGTTCTCTGATAAACTCAAGCAAAGCAGGTGCTGAACAGTTTCTACTGATCTGGTTAACCATTTCTAGGGTTCATCCTCATTTCACATTGTTTCCACATGCTTTTATTTTTTCATTTTTTTTGCTAGCGGTGGTCAGCCAGCCTTTCTCATCCATCCACTGAAGTGTAGACTCCAAGTAGGTTCCATATTTTCTACCCCTTCTAGTGCACATCTGTATCTTATGCTTTCATCTCTACAATGTAGTTGTGATCCCAGCAGATTAGATAGGGAAATTAAATTCCTTGTTGGTTTCTGTCTTTTGGGTCAAAATTTTTGCATCTAAATCATTTGGAAATTTCTATTTGAAAATTGTAGTAGGAAACTTACTTTGGCTAAAGGAAAATATAAAGGAGAATGTAAGAAAAAGGAGAATTGAAGTAGTGCTACAAACCAAAGAGAAAAAAACAAAATATTTTTATCAACAGTAAGCATATGTTATTTAAGCTTTGGAAGCAGAAGGAAAGATAAATTTTAGAACTCAGAGAAGGATATATTTTAGAATTTATTTTTTTTTAAAACTTCAGTATAATCTGCCAGTTTTCTGAAACCAGAAGTTTTAAACAAAGGAAGACATGCCTAGAAATGTCTATCATATAATTGAAATAGAAGCAAGTCTTCCAATGCTCAAGAAATTGAATAAATGTCATTAATTAAGAAGTTTTTTTTAGCATTACCTCTCTACATTTAATGAATAGAATGTTTATTCAGTTCACAACTCTTCTCAAAGATAATCCAAGATTTGATCAAAATGTAGATTTGCTTTGAGTTCTCCTCCCTTCTCTGTTGTACTCACTGTTGTAGTGCCTAATCATAGACTTATTAAAAAGACTCCAGCCCAATTTCATACACTTCTCAATCAAAAAAAGTCAAATTGTTCAAGATCAGGATGGTATTTAACATCCTTTCTGAAGGGTAGATGAAGCTTTTAAAAAAAGGGAAATAATTTTTTTTTATATATTTTAAATACTTCCAATGTTTTCATTATGCATTATATAATTTATTCCCAACAAGTTTCCCTGAATATGAAGAACTTCTTTATTGTATGGGTGTACCAGGAGATGGGACCTCTGATGGAATAGAAACCCCTTCTTCCAAATTATGCAAATTTAAAATTACGAGCCATTCAAAGAAAGTGTAGAAGGAAGTAACAGTTTTGACTAAAACAGATAACAAAATGGAAGAAAACAACCAAACAATAATAAGAAAAAATGTCACCCAAAAATCACTCTTTCCCCTCCATGCTGCAGAGGTAACAACACACCCTTGGCATGATCACAATGAAGCTGGGGCAGCACCGCGGCCACACCGGGTGGTCAACATGTGGAGAAGTGCCCAGGATGGGGCTCCTGAGTGCTGTTGGAGCCATGCCGGAGGTGCTGCCACACGGGGCGGGAGGCAAGTGGCAGAAGGTGGCAGGAAGTAGCGGCTTGCTGGTGTGGTGGGGGGCCGTGCGGGCTGGGCTCCAGCACTGCTGCGGCTCATGTGCCTGGCAGAGGGAGTGCAGGGCAGGCTCCAAGGATGCTGCCAGCAGGGCCAGCAGCAATCGGAAGGTGGTGGCAAGAAATGCCAGGGAGCCACAGCAGGAAAGTGGCGTGCAGTGTGGGGTGTGCAGGAACTGGCGTAGCAGGAATGGGTGCGGTGCGGCCACAGGAGTGTTGGAAGTGGGGAAGGGTCCGTGCGGCAAGTCCACAGGCAGACAGAGAAACTGGTCCTCTTGGTCCCCTTTATACTTTCCAATTATTGTGAGACCTTTGCCTCAGGGATCTCACTTCAGTTCCCGCCAGATTTTGGTGTCAGGGGTTCCATCTCCCCTGCTGCCACACCATGCTGCTCTCACCAGAGCACGTCATGCCCATCACGTACCCCTTGCTCGGTGCCAGAACTGGGAGCCTCCATGGGCATTCACCCCACTCCAAAAAGCTGCTTGGTGGTATAAGGAAATTCAACAACAAAGTCTAAAACACAACAGTGAACACACACTGGGACAGATTGCCCTGAGTGGTTGTGGATTCTCCCTTCTGGAGCTATTCTGGATGCAATCTTGTGTCATATCCTATCACACAGCACAGAATGGCTCTCCTCAGTGCAAATCACAGTTGTGCCATACTATATTTGAAGATATAGTATGCAAGTTTTGAAAACTGACTGCATCCCAAAGGTAAGAGAAAATTATGTGTCTCTGACAGATAACGTGGTCTGTTAAGTATGTTCAACATTATGGACTGTTGTTTGTTAGCTGAATTGTTTAATGAAGTCTGCAGTTGCCAGTTTCATCAGCAAAAAGAATATTTTAATGGAAATTTTACTGATCATAAAGGGTGTCAGACTGACAATGAAAATGACTGAATTCAGCTAATTATCCACAACATATGTACAGCATGGAGGTCTAAGTGTCTTGTCCATGCTGCCTGCCTTTGGACTTTATAATGCTTGAAGATGGACTGCTTGTAGAGGAATAGAGTTCTTTGCTCCAGTGCTTATTCAGCTTTTGATTACTTGAAGTGAGTAAAATGTGGAAATCGCCATTGTGACAATGAATGTACAATATCAGAAATCGAATACAGTTTGTAAGAGACGGGTCTCTGAAGAAGGTAAAGAAAGTCCACCATAATGTTTTAAAGGCATGGAGTTTATTCCATTGTAAAATAGAGTTTGTCCCTGTCTCATCCCCAGAGAAACACTGGTAACGCCCTCATTAGAATGCGAGAAACTGGCCAGACAAGTTCTGTGAGAAAGCCCCCTTTCCCTTACCTGTTTGTTAACCCTTTCCTACTCGCTGTAAACCCCTGATGTCCATGGATGTGACATCATGTCCCCTCTGAAGACCCTATATAAAGCCCAAAACCTGGGAATAAACTCTCTCTGCTTTCCTGCCCACCCACCTGCATGTGTGGTCTGTCTCCTTGCGACACCACAGCGACCACGTGGAGTTGGGGGAGGGGACCGGGGAGCATTCCCACTTGACTGCTGGAGCCATAAGTAGCCTCTCTGAAGGAGATTGATGACAAATAGAGGCAAGTAGCCAATAGGTAGCAAATTTCACTAAGCAACAGATTCATTAAGCCATTTCAAATAATCTTCCCCTATTATGATTAAACTGAAATTTCAAAACCAGTATGGACTGTGATTTGTATGAAAAGCAGACTTGTTTACCTTCCACTTGGAGGGCTCCTGAGCACCAGGAAGTGTAGTGATACCTAAAATCCTGGAAGATGGGCACTCAGAGAAAACATTAATGGAGAAAGATAGATAATACCTTTATTGGGAGTTCAGAGGCACTGGACCTCTGCTGGGCCTCCAAAATGCGTGTTGTTTCAACAAGGATCTCTGCATCCAATAATCCCCGAAGAACCCCTCCCCCTGTAATGTTACAGTTTTTATACTCTTCCTAACAATTAACATATTAGATATCTATAACCAATCATAATTTCCAATTCTCTTGGTGGCCCACCCATCAGGGTCCTAGGCTAAGCCCCTTGCACCACCTCCAACAGTTTCTGGGCTCTTCTATTGTTTGGACTTCAAGTTATCTTGCAGGTGTCTCTGAAAAACATCGTGACCTTCAGAAAGCCTGAGAATATGTGAGAAAATCACTTTAGTAACTTCTAACACCACTTAATATGTGAGAAAGAAAACCTATACTTCTAAAACCCTAAAAATCTACAAAATACACACTAAATCCTTAGGCAACAGTAGCATAAGGCATTTCAAAAGCAAGAGCCTGTAGGTCATAGAGGAAATCCATTCACATCTTTCTGTGATTCTGTGAGTATAGGAAGAGTTCGTCACAAGTAATCCAAGGAATAGAAAGAAAACTGTCTAGCAAGGAAGAAGAGTTTGTACACACCGATGCTTTTGATTGATGAACATACCATCAATCCTTCTTCCAAAACCACAGCTAGAAAATCTTTGCCTTAAATTGATTTTGTGAAATTAATAGTAGTTTATGAAGTGATGAGAAGGACTAAGAGAGAAATTAGGGTTTAAACATTAAAAATCAAGAGTGTAAAGAAAGAAACAAATTGTACTCATAAGACATGCAAAATCAGTGAGCAATTTGAGGATTTGCATGTTTTGAAATGGAAAAAAAATCCTTTAAATTCAAACAAATAATGGAGATCACTGTCAAAGATAAATAATGTCTAGTCATTAAGAGTGGCATCAAGTAAGTCTTCCTGTCAGTGATTAAGTAGAAGACATAAAAGTCATTAAAGGTGTCTGTGTCCACCTAATTATGAAGAAAAGGTGGGAGGAAGATCTATATTTTTTCTCATAAGTGAGGAAATGGAAGCAATGGTAAATGCAAAAGTGTCCCATACCAAGAAAGAAAAATCCACTGCTGTGTGAAACAAGAGAGCATCACTTGTACATCTGAAAAAATATGAACAGTGCTTGACATTAAGAACTTTAATTCTTTTCCTCTTAGTAAGCAACTTCTGAGTTGTATTTGGTGTCTCTTAATGCCCAAATGTTAGTACATTAAAACCTTGTTGTCACTTGAGTCAAATTATGTTCTCCTTCACAGTATAACAGTGTATTTTAGCACTTCAAATCAGAATCAAGAGAGCAACATTTATGACATATTTTGAAGAGGAGCATGTTGGGAAATACTTCTGTGACAGCACAGGTGAAACGGAGACAGAGCATTTTCCAGAGTATACATCGTGGAAGAAGAAGCCCCTGGATACAGGACCAGCACTGCGACAGCTTGCAAAGGACCAGAGACTTTATAATCCAACATTACCTGCGTCTTTTATGTACGGGTTTTCCCCTGTTTAGATTGTAATTCCTAGAAATCCCTGCTCACATGTGAAGAGAGTTTTTCCCTTGTCCCGGGTATCCAGCCCCGCCTCCCTCCCGATCCTATTGGATATATCCCCTGTCATTCCCTATTCCTGGGTTCCCACTGGGTTTTCGTTCTCCTGCTCCCTTATTGGCCCCGATGTCCCCCAAGCCACAGCATTCCCCCTGCACCCTTACCCAATCACACCATACCTTCCTAAACCCCGCCCAAGGGGTTCAAATACCCTAGACACACGGAATTAAACGCTTTTCTATGACGACCCCACCTGGGTCTGCTACATTTTTTCACTCCTGACCACGTCGATATTTTGCAACCCCCTCCAGACCCCGGGAGGCTGGAGGAATAGAGGAGCCGAGCTTCCCCCACCACTGCTGTTAGGAGCAAGTCATGTAGATATCTTTATTTGACTCCTTTTTTTTTTTTTTATTATGAAAATAAAATCAATGTGAAAAGAATACTGTGCTGGTTTAAAGGTAAACCAGCAGGAGAAATGGACCCACGACAAGAGAGATTATAAGTCAGAGTTACAATTTAATGAAAGATATTACAATAAATACACTGACACAAAGAGAAAACTG
>JAWMRC010000089.1:3625369-3641349 GCA_035584755.1 Thripadectes ignobilis | reverse complement strand
TTGTCCCCACTGTGCTCACACTCCCCCACCTCCAGGCAGGACTTCTGGTCCACTGGTCATTCTGGAGCTCCAGGTCAGGGTGAGGGACAGTGTTCCTGGTGTGCCAGCCAGTCTGGGGTTGGGTGAGGGGTTAGGGTTAGGGGCTCTGGGGTGTACTGTGGGGAAGTGCTCCTGGAATGCTTTTGACTGACAGCTGCCCCAGGGATGATTAGAGAGACTCCAAGAGGCTGGGGAATGGGACAGAGTACCAACTCACCTTTGTGGAATTCGACCTGACTCTGCCTCTTCCCCCCCACACACACTTGAGTTGACATGAGCCAATAATTGCAAAAATCCAGTGTCTCACACCATCTAAAATTTGTCAATTGCTTTCATTTTAGCATGTTAGTTTACCACTGCAGAAACCTGCTGACACTGGAGAGACAAAAATGTTTTGCAGTAATTTCTGCCCCATCCCTTGTTTCTCAACTCTGTTATTTCAAACCTTACAGAGTTCTGTAAGATACAGTAAGACCTATATTGGATTAAAAAAATTACATCAAAGTAGAAATCTTAAGAACTTCTTCCCTTGCCCTCATGCCTTGAATATCTCAAATAGATTTATACTAGTTAATGTGAACTTTTGCTGATAATGTCTTTTATGTTTTAACATGTTTAAACAACTTTTTTTGTTTTATTGCAGCAAAGGTTATGGTTTGGTTACACAGCACACCCTAATATGTTCCAAGAGCATTAAACAGAAAATGAGAAATGCATATATAAATATATACAATACACTCACACCAAGTGTGCAAACTCTCCAAAAGCCAATTACAGTTTTAACTTTTTGTGGTGAGTTGACCTTGGGTGGCTGTCAGACCCCCACCCAGGTACTCCCTGACTCCCTCTCTTCAACCCTAAGAGACACTAACATGGACAGGCTCATTGATTGAGATAAAGACAATTTAACAACAAAAGTAGAAGCCACATGTAGAATTAAAGGAAAAAGAAGAAATACAGTGTCTACTTATCTTCATCAGGCAGATGTCCAGCCACTTCTTGTGAAGCAGGACTTCATCAGTCACAGGCGTTGCTTGGGATGGCAAACATCAGTAACTCCTAGTGCTACCTCTTCTTCCTTCCTTTCCTCAGCTTTTATTGCTAAGTATGCTGTCACATGTCATGAAATTATCTTCCAGGAACCTAGGATCCCTTCCAAACTCTTGCCCAGCCCCAAGCATCCTAACCTTGTCAGGGTGAGATGGGTGTCCCTGATGGTGTGTGAGCACTGTGTAGCAAGAGCATTACCAACACTGTTCTAGGCACCAATACAAAACACATCATCTGTGCCCCTGCAAGGAAGATTAAACGCACTGCAACAAGACACAGTACACTATTGAACAGTGTAATAAAGTATATTTCATTTTAACAACAGTTTGAAGCCTGATCCTTTTCATCTACTTGTAATAATACAAAATTACTCTCCTGACTAAATGAGATTATATAACAGTGTGTACAAGCAAAGTAATTTACAAGAGCAATGCATTTTACATAGCTAGTTTTATAGAAGCATATTACATGCTTACAAAGTTCTAGAAACATGGGAAAGAAATGTAGGAATACAAAACTGAAAAATACCAGAATGCAGAAAGCTTCCCAAAGAGTCTGACTGGGATGTCTGGGAAGCCCTGGGCAGATACCAAAACACAGGGTGCCTCCCGGGAAGATAAGAACTAATCCAGCCTGCAGACACTAACCCATCTCCAGACCTAAAGTCTCTATTTGCATTCGACAAGATTTGCAGTTTTGTGTATTCCCTGTCCCCTGCTGAAACTCACCTGATCACAAGTATTGTTTCCCCTACTCTTGTGTTCATGAATGGATTAACTCTAGATACCTGTTTCCACCCTTAGTTAACATAATGTATTCTCTTAATTACCATGTTCCATCACTTACTTAGCATAACCCAGCCTCTTAATTGTAATAACCCTATATACATTGAAATGTGCTTGCAATAAACAATTTTGTTTTACCCCTGAAACAGGTCCATGTAACTGACTGCCACAAAGAAACTTTAAAAAAACCCAAACCCTGTTGTTTGTTTGGTTTTTTTTAAATTTCTTTAACAAATCTGTAAAATGGAAATTCACATCTAAAATGCATTCAGAAATTTCCTGTACTGTCTCCATTCTTACACAGCTATTTTCACAGCTACAAATATAATTTTAATGAACCACTTTGCTTTCGTAATGTGCAGTGTCTTCATATACTGTACTTAACTTTAAAGGAATCAAAACCTTTGAAAACACCATTAAATTAAATATTTGTGTTTCTATTTTTCAATTTTATACTTGATCCATCCTTAAATTCTATTTGTCTTATAACAAGATGAATATCTATTGAATCTATTTGTTTGGGTTTGTTTTTTTTTTTATTTTGCAAGAATAGTACTATCACACCCGTCAAACCTCATGACCCTCTATCACAGAAAAAATGAAAAAAACTTAATTTCCAAAAATGAAATTAGGACAAATATGTAACATTTCTCAGTATTATCCAAAATATTATTGTAAAGTTAGTTTCTGCTCTTATGGACATAAAGAGAACTATAAAATGGAAATTAATACATTCTACTAAGCAAAATAAAATGTAGCACAGGTAAAACACATCATTTATGGCAGATGACATAACCTGAGTCTTTTTATTAATATTTACAAATCCTTACATGGGTCACTCATGAGACAACCTTATGACTCTTCTAACACAAAAAACTGAAGTATGTGTTTCTTTGCAAATTTTTTTTCACTTATACATATGTATATGTCTCATGTAATCAATATATGTATCTAATGTAATCAATCACTTGTGGTCAGTTATTTGTTCAGTTGTTCAGTTTTCCTAGAGGATTCTCATTTTAGACAGACTTTTTTAATCCACCAGTAAGGTAATCTATCCAATCTTTCAAGTATGATCTCCAAATTATATTTCAGTCCAAACTTCATATTTAAAAGTAATTTCTCTAGACATTTTCTCTTTACAATATTCAATACTTTTTTCTTTAACCATTCCCTGTAAGGTCTATTTTAAGACTTCCTTGAACAAATTTAAATCTCTACCTCTATTCTCTTGTTTTGTTGTGGTTTGTTTGGGATTTTTTGTTGATTTTTTTGGTTATTTAGTTGTGGAGTTGTTGTTTGGGAGTTTTTATTTCCATCCATTTTTATGAATTCAGTTACATACTAGGGGAACTATCAAGAGGAATGATGGTTTGTTGTGTCTGTAATTTAAATCACCAGGGAGGAAAGAAAGAAAATATAAAAGATTTTTAATTCTCATCTTGATTCATGAAAAGACAATGGGCTGTTGTCAATTAGAAAAATCATCCTTGCTAAAGAACAGAGAAGTGTTCAGTTTTGCTGAGTTGGAGGACATATCATGTGTTTCACCCTGAGTGATATTAATTGAATGTCACGTGCCACAGTTCAGGGTCCATTGTCCCATAGCTTCTGAATTAATGATAGTGAGAGATGTTTTGAACTTGGGAGAGCTGATGCAAATTCGTAACTGAAGTTCTCACAAAGAAGCAAATAGCTGAACATCTTGACCTCATGTATTCAATCTGTGCTCTCAAACCAGAGAGGGTCTTTCACCCACTTTGCAGCTATGAACTGCTGCTAATCTTTGATAAAACAGTGACATTTTACCAATCTCAATAACACCTGTTAAGTGCCTTCTGTTGACAGTAGCACTGTGTTTTAATGAATGCATAAATGGCTGATATACCATTCTTGGCAAGAAACCCCAGCCACTGAGGCAGAGCACCAGCTCTCCTAGTTTTATTTGGGCTAATTGACTCATTGGATGAAGTTAAATCATACTATCCCCAGTGAGATGTATGTTTCCCAGTAATCAATAGTTCAACAAGATCCACATGTCAGGTAATTAAGTGGAAAATAATTAATACAAATCAAATGTTTCATTACCTGTTTGCCATTCCTTCACTCAGAAGTGCTAGTGAACTATAAATAAGGCTCTGAAAAAATGAGTAAATACAAACTGTTCTCTAACAAGCTAAATATTAGTGCTAAATTCTTCACTTCTCTGTGCAGCATTTCAAAGTAGCATCTTATACACACAAATGTCCTGCTATTACATCCCAGGAGAGATTCTCAGCTGGCACTGTCTTAAGTATTTGACTGTTGCCTGAAATAAATACAGATTCTTCAGTCCAAATCAAAGAAATTAGATTGGTTATGGTCAGCATTTGTAGTATTACTTTTTGTAGTAATACTCTAGCTCTTATAAAACTGAGGCAACACATGTAAAGAAATGCAAAATATTTCATTTTCACCAACAAAAGCTGGAAAAAAGCAGTCAACATTTTGGCACAAAAACTTAATGAATTGTTACTCCTAACTATATCAGCAGATGACCACTGCCCATGTTCCATGTCCCAATAAATTTTACCATTATGGTATTTCTTCATGAACCTTGAGAATAATAGAGGTGGAGTTTAAAAGGACTGATAGTAATTCTCTATGCAGAGTAAGACAGGGATGGATTTTTGGCTAAAAAATTGCCTGGGTGAATCCCGTCCTCATCCAATGGTCTGAAAAGTGGAAGCCACCACAGAAAAGGAGTCTTGCCCTCATCACAAGAAGCCTCACTTCATTCTCCTTCACCAGCCTTTCTAGCTGCAGGAGTTGGGCTCACTACTCTTATGTTGTTAATCTTGATTTTTATTCAATGTTTTCCCCTAATTTAGTACTACCACTCATTTGCATATAAACCAAGAAGCACTGAGAATAATCCTAGAACCATTATTTTAACAACAGCCACTTTTCTTTCAAAACCCAGGGACCTTTGCAGAATATTTACCTAGTGCTATTCCAGGGACATAGTTTGGCCAGTCACAAGATGTTTGTAGGAGGACTCAGCTAACACAATACTTGATATTTGACATTTCTGGAGATTCAACAGTAGGAATTCTTTTCCTGTGTTTTTATTTTGAACGGTGCATTCTCTACCAAGTAGCTCTTCTAAATTAGAAGAGGCAATTCATGCTGCCTATTTGATTGAAATCTAGCCTTGGCTTTTAAGACTCTTGTACTGGAAACACTTCCTCTCTCAAAATTTCAACAAACTGAAAGTGCTTGAGACTGAAGGGAAGGTACAAGAGAAGAGGTACTTGTTGAGTACACTGGTGGATGTCACCAGTGTCTTTTATAAAGACTCCTTAACCACAGAGTTTCCTAATTCCTGTGGAAGTCTGTACAAGTGTAGAGCTTTATCTTCATAGGCTTTGTTCAGGGGTGCTGCTAATTTGTACTCTTCTGACTCTAAAGATTTTCCCATCTTTTCCTCTCCCCTGCTAAATCTTTCTGTGCATCTTTCCTATCACCATAAGATACTGAGAAATACCTGTCTCATTCTTTGGAATGATACAACCTTTTAATCAGCTACAACAGGACTTTGAAGCCTTCTCTCTGGACAAACCAGCGTTTTCTAGTGGGAGGCAGCTTCCAGTTTGGATAGACCTTTGCATCTAGCAAGAGAGACAGTCACCTCATTATAATGAGTTTACTGGTAGCCTGGTCAACAGTGCCCTCTGTCATGGGATAAAAGAGGGTGAAAATGAAAATGCACACATGTGTGGCACACAGATAATATAGAGATGCAATAAACTATGTTTCTTCATTGTTTCTGCCTGCCAAAACCTCCTACCAAAAAAATCCTGTCAGCTATCCTGCCAGAAGTTTTCACAAAAGCTTCCTGCTGGAGTTTTTTTCCTGCCAGAAGTTCTGACAAGAGCTTCCTGCTACTGTTATTTCTGCAAAGCCTCTAAAGAGAGCTACGTGCCAGGAAACCACTGCCACCTCTTTTTGAACACTATAAAATTAAAGAGAAGCTTTGGAAAATTAGGGATGAGCAGAGGGAGAGAAAACTGGTTACCATAACCAAAATATCTCTCCCTACCTCCCCCTCAACTTCTCTCACCTCTTCTTCACCAACTGCCTGCTTTCTTGCCACTGGGGACAGAAACTGCCAGCCTGGGGAGAACTGAGATCCACCATACCATATTCATGAGTTATATTTTATCCTTTTACCCTTAGCATATTTTTGAGGGCCAAAAGGGTGCTGACCCGCCTGCACTCAGCCCAAGACTGTCTCAACACTTCTCGTGAGCTACGAATCCATACCTCCCGGCTGCATTCCAGAGAACTAAAGCTGCTAAAATTCCCTGATGCTAAAGATAACACTGAGGAAAAAAAAGGGGCAGAGCCAAAGGGAACAAAAAAAGGCAGAAACTGCTTCTCTCTCTCTTCCCCCGCACCAACTTGGCAAAGGGTAGTTTTGGTGGTAAGCTTTTCTTTGTTTTTAAAAGAAATTTTAGCTTTTTCTAACCTTTTCTTATTTATTCATTTATTCTCTTCGCATCTCTTAGCAATTAATTAAATCAGCTTTTGGTATCAACAGGTAACTTGTGTGAGTTTTAGTTTTGCTCAGGGAAAATATTCAAATCTGAAGTCCTTTTTCCAACATTTAAGCAGATTGTAACAGCAGGCAAAAAAAAAAAAAAAAAAAAAAAAAAAAAAAAAAAAAGTGTTTTCTTGCTTTAAGAGTAAATAGATTTAGGAATATATTTACAGACAACATTTATAATTACAAACAAATTCCACAAGGGGAAACACAGAAATTCCCAAACTATCAACTGATTTATTCCAATTTAAATTATCTACTTGTTCAAAATCCACTCTTTTGGCACCAATTTGTTCTCCTACAAATCTTTTCACTCTTGCAAGGAGAAAATTGGAAATACTAAAGCCCAACTAGAATTTAATCTGGCTACTGCCATAAAAGGTGCCAACAAATGTTTTCACAAATACATCAGCAACAAAAGGAGGGCTAAGGAGAAACAGACTTACAAATTACAAGGATGAGGTATTTAACAACTTTGTCTCTGTCTTGAATAGCAAGACCAGTTGTCCTCAGGGCACCCAGCCCTCTAAACTGGAAAGAGGGATGCAGAGAAGAATAACGCCCCCATGATCCAGGAGTTGTTAGGTCAGTGATTTGCTACGCTAAGTGAACACACAAAAGTCTGTGTGGCCAGACAGAATCCACCCTAGGGCACACCTCGAATCCTGTGTTCAGTTTTGGGTCCTTCACTTTAGTAATGGCATTGCAGTGGTCGTGCATGTCCAGAGAAGGGTAAGGGAGCTAGGGAAGGGCCTAGAGAGTAAGGCATATGAGGAGCATCTTAGAGAGATAATGTTATTTAGTCTGGAGAAAAGGGGGCTCAGGGAAGACCTTGATGCTCTCCATGACTACCTGAAAGGAAGGTGAAGACAGGTGGGGATCAGTCTCTTCTCCCATGCAACAGGCAATAGGACAAGAGGAAATGGCCTGAAGTTGCACCAGGAGAGGTTTAGATAGGACATCAGGAAAAAAATTCTTCTTTGAAGGGATGGGCAAGCATTGGAACAGACTGACCAAAGAAGAGGTAGCATAGCCATCAGAGGAAGTATTTGAAAAGTGTTTGGATGTGACACTTGAGGATACTGTTTAGTGGAGAACAAGGCAGTGCTAGGTAAATGGTTGGAGTCAATGATCTTTGAGGTATTTTCCAAAGTTTTTATCTTAATGATTTCAGATTCTGTGAACTCATTCTATGCCAAAATGCACAACTCTTTGTCTTCTGAAGATGAAGAAAGCAGACACAAAAACCACAAGGATTTTTAAATATCTTTTCAGACGTTCTAGCCTATTTAAATAAATCTGAATTATGTGTCACTGTGCAAATATACTAAGAATACAGTCCAAGTGATGGGAATAATGACTCTAACATAAGTACAAGAATTCAAAAATAAGAAAAAGAATCATAACTGGAATTACTAAATAAGAATATCTCATCCTCTATTTTCCACTAAAAAGTATAATGTATGATATAGGGATGTGAGAAAAATCTATTTTATCCAATTTAGTTAGGATACAAATATCTGTGAGATAAAAGAATTTAGCAAAAGGAAAGTTTCTATTTCAGCACGTGCTGGGTGCCCTGGCCACAGAGGTCCAAAAAGGCATGCTCCCACCCCAAAAATCATGCTTTTTATGTGCCCCTAGAGTCCCGCCCTGTTAGTAAAATGAGAGGAGTGGGCCTTTTCTTCTGATTGGATTTGGCATGCCCCGCTGTACAGGAAGACGGGGTCTCCTGGTCAGAATGACCACCTTCTTTTGCACACAAAGAGCTTGCCACGTGGCAGGGTCCTGTTTGAGCCATGTCATTGTCTATTTTCATAATTCGCTATTCCCAAACTCAAATCGTCCCTGGCGCCAGTTCCAGACAGGACCTGCTACCTTACAACTTCCATGATATGCCTGAAGAAGATAATTCCTCAGTTAATGAACTATTTGCTTGTAATAAAACCATATTCTTTTATTTTCCACAGGGAAAATGTGCTGTATTTACTGTTATGACTATTTTAAATCTGTTCTGATATGTAGTGTATACATAAGCTAAGGATGCCCTAGTCTAGTGTGGCCATTTGACCTTGGCTGACAGGGAATAGAAGTTTTGCTGTCAGTTGTTGCTTTTAGCCACTTGCAAGTGTAAGGCCACTCCTTAGGCAGCAGTTCTTCCAAATCTGGTTTCCTGGGGGTCACTCTTTCATGGGGTGGAGTCGGATCTCTGCACCTGGGCTCCATGGGCTGCAAGGGGACAGCTTGCTTCACCATGGCCATCACCATGGGCCACAGGGCAGTTTATAGCTCTGAGTCCTTCTGCTTTTCCGTGTGGTCACTCCCACAAGAGACAGTCCTCTGCTCTCCTGTGGGTCATTCCATTCGGTGCAGTCTCTTATGGATAAGCTGTACCTGCTCCAGCAGCATCCTGCTCCATCTTGGGGCCTCCCACGAGGTAACAGCCTTTTTCATGAATCTTCCAGCTTTAGCAGAGTGGTCTTTGCACCCCAATGGCCTCCCATGGGCTTCAAAGGGACAGCTTGTATCATCATGGTCCTTCACAAGGGTCATCAGGGAAATCATAGCTTTCAGTCCTTCCCCTGCTCCAGTAGGGTCCCTCTTCCTCCTCCTCTTCCTGTACTGACCTTTATGTCTTCATTGTTAATCCACAGCTGCAGATTTTTCAACTGTGCAACAACCCTCAATTCTTAAATATATTCTCACACAGGGGCAGATTAAAAGCAGGAAGTCTCTCCTGGACCCGACTACCATTGGCTTCATAGGATAGGGAAAACTTCTAGCAGCTTCTAACAGAAGCCACCCTTTCCCCTATCAAAAAACTTAGCTACAGAAACCCACGACATTCTGTCACATACACAGAGCAAGATTAGCTGGATTTATAAATGATACCACTATTCTCAATATTTCAGATTTTTTATAATCTATAGATGTTCCTACACTAAGTGCAAAGCATTTGGTTGAACAAAAAATCTGCTCTGATACATACACACAGAGTTCCCATGGATTTCTGTGCTGCTGACTGAATGTGTGTACTGGAGGACAAAAGACGGCTATTTATAATCTAGCCTTCCTAGACAAGATAAGCAGACTAGATGCCCATTATACTCTCATCTACACTATCTCCAATACTTTCTGAATCATTTTTTCTCATTTAATCAAATTCATTGCAAATGAGCTACAGCAAAAAATATCCTATAATGAATAAGTTTAACAAAATAAAAACAGAAAATAATGTACTAATCATCCAGGATTGAAACATAAAAATTTTCCTTGTTTCTAAATAATATTGTCTAGTTATCTTCCACAGATCTCATGGAATTTCATTTTTTAATACAGGAGAATTAGTAGACGTTACCAAAAAGCATGGTTTTCTCAACTTTGTAAAAAGAGCAAAATGGAAAAAGAAAAATAAAGCAATTTCATCCATGTGTATTCCTTTTTATAGAAAGCTATGCAATCATACAGGTGGTCTGCTGCTTCATAATGCCTTTTTGTTATGTCTGTATATTTTTAAAAAATATACAGAAAAATCAATAAAATTTTAGCATCAATAAAAATTAGAAAGAAAAAGAGAAGATTAATTTTGTTAAGAAAAAAATAAAAAAAGTTAGCATCAATACTGTTAAACCTTTTAAGGATTTGTTCTATAACATTCTAGGTTTCAAAATGAAAAATAGGAAGCCTTTCTTTTCCTCTGTGTGAAATTCTTTCCCACTTCCTTCTTCAGCCAAAAGGGTCTTATGTCTTGCAATTTGAAATTAGAAAGGATTTGGAGGAAAACGCCTGCTTATTTTCTCACTGTCTCAGCTTTGTCAACAGAGCATGAATTTGACTTAAGTTTGGGTCACACGAGACATGGAGTCCTTGAGAAAATAGGAACAAGGAAATTCATCTTGAGCATACCAGTAAGAAAATCGGGTTTCACAAAATGCGTAGATATAACCAGTCTCAAAACAAGGCCAAAATCCAATTCAGCCTGATTGAAAATTTCAGGGGGTTTAAGCTGACTCAGCAGATTATTCTCTTAACACAAGAACTTTTTCCATCTTTCCCATAAAAGTTCTGGTAAAATTTTTGTTTGTAATTCTAACGCCTTACTGAAATAGAAAAGATCTTCATTAGACCTTGAAACGTGTTATTTGTAGAATTCTGATTCTCTCTGGGGAGTGGTACCACCAGAAATCTCATATCAAATATTTCTTGGGTTTCAAGGCCACATATCTTAGCAGGCTGGGTAGCCTGACAAATAAAATTCTGGAATCTGATGCTATGACATCTGGACCAGCCTGCAGCAACTGGAGCTTTGTGAGAGCTTTCTGTAGCCACACAATAAAGGATGGGTTATGTCTATCCAGAGTTGCCAAGAAAATAATAATCTAACCTTTAATGTGACAAATGATCACTGGATAGCAGAAAAAACAGGTGCATGGGCAACAGGAGATGTAAAACTCTCTAAGGCAAAAAAACCCTGAAACCTCAAAGGACAAGCAAAGAAGTAACACTACTAAATATATGAGTGAAAATTACAGAAAGAGATTCTCTCTAAAGACTGCAATTGTAGTGAAGATGTTCCTTTTAAACTTCTCCATAAATCTCAGCACTGGTAAAATATCAGATATTTAAGGACCCTTCTAAAAAACTCATACCAAGGTGATAAATCAGTTGTTTGCAGACAACTCAAGAACTAAATGTTTTTTGCAAGAAATAAACTTGTTTTTTTTCAGAATTAAATGTTTAATAGCAGCAATTCCAGGTGCCACTGCTGCAGCACAGGCTGTTTAAATGGCCTTTACAATGGTTAACCTTTACTAAGAGCATCTTCATTTACTCTGTTTTAGGATTCCAAACAAGTATATTTACATGACAAATGTTCTCTAGCACATTTTTAAACAGAAAATTTTGTTAAATTAATTTTAAATCCAAAAATACTTGACTGAAAATGTAGCAAATATAATAAATATATATATATATACACGTGTATGTGCTGAAACAGTGAAAGTGTTATGTTCCAAGATCACAATCTCATTGAAACAAGAAGAAAAACATACAAACATTTCTGTTCAGTGGCAGAACTAACATTTTAGGCTTATAAGGTTTCAACTGCCCAAAAAAAATTTGGTAGCAGCCTGGTGCAATAATACATATTGTAAATGAAATTAAAATGACTACCTGAAAAATGTGTATTGAGATCTCTTTCCCCTTGTATTTTAAACATAAAGTTAGCTGTTCTATACAAATGACCTATACTTACACAGTAAGCATGCTTTGTTTTGATTGACTGAGTTTCCACAGCTGTATTTCCAGTTGACAAATATTCATCTTGAAGCAATTCACTCAGAGGAACACTATCCAAGGTTTAAGTTATTTCATTTGATATAGAAGAGCCCTGTGAAGGAACTCTTTGTCAAAAGATACATATATCTAATTTTGATGGATCTATGTCCAAATTAACTTTTAGCAGCATGAAACCAAAGTACCTTAACAAATGAATTAGGAAGCTCAGTCTTAGATAGTGGGAAAACAAAAGTGAATGCAGAGGGTTTCAGGTAAATATTGATATGAGTCTGGAGCTGGACAGTAGGAATTTTATACTATCTTAAAGAAGATTAAAAGCTCTCTTCATGTTACACTGTCTCACCACGTAAGTGGAAACAACATATACCCTCATGGCTGTGAAAACAGAAAATATTAACGGACAATGGAGATAGAAAAAAGGAAAATTAATTTTTGATAGGCTATCTGTTCAATGATTAAAAAACAAACAAACAACCAAACAAAAAAAAAAAAAACAAGACCAGTGCTTATGTATGTGATAGTGAATAGGAAGACACACTAGCCAGGTTTAGTTTCTAATAGATTGTTAGTAAAAGAAAGGAGCTTGGCTAAAAGCCACTTCCTGAAGCAATAAACTAGAATATGTTTCAGATTGTAGTCATGGTGTCATTACCAAGATCTGGGTATGTTAAACTACTATTCTGTGTCTGTATTTAGTCCTCCACTCAACAATCAACCCTAGCAGAACTGAAGTATCCCTAGTTAAAAGCAACCACTAACTGACAAATACCCCTTCGTACTTCTTTTCCAAAATCTTAGCCAAAAAGGAAAAAGTGTATGTTTAAAAGATAAACATTTACAAATGTCAAACAATTCAGTTTAAAAGTTCATAGGATAATTGTATGTAGTGGTACAAGTGCTAGCAAAAAATGGGGTAAACAAGCCAAGGACAGCGATTCTTCTTGCTTGTTTGACAATTGGGAGACCATATTTGTTTTGGGCTTCCAAGTAGAGGCATGGATATACTGGAGTGAGACCAGCAAAAGCTACCAAGCTGTTCAGGATAATGGAGTATGGGACATGTAAGGAATGAAAGATCGGTTTGTCTGGCCTCTGATAAGAAAGAAAATCAGAATTCCAGAATATGCCTCGTTAGAAAGGTCCCATAAGGATCATCAAGTCCTACTCCTGGCCCTGCACAGGACCATCCCCAAGAGTGGCACCATACACCTGAGATTATAGTCCAAATGGTTCTTGAACTCCGTCAGTTTTGGTGCTGTGGCTGCTTTTCTGGGGAGCCTGTTCTAGTGCCCAACCACACTCTGGGTGAAGAACCTTTCCCTAATATCCAACCTAAACCTCCACTGACACAACTTCAGGCCATTCCCTTGGGTCCTGTCACTGGTCACCACAGAGAAGAGATCAGTGCCTGCCCCTTCTCTTCCCCTCATGAGGAAGTTGTAACTGCAATGAGGTCTCCCCTCAATCTCCTCCAGGCTGAACAAACCAAGTGACCTCAGCCACTCCTCTTATGGCTTCCACAGCTACCTAATGAAGAGGACATAAAGAGAACAAAGAAGGAAGCTTCGTTAGGAAATGCTGGTTAAGTCCCAGAAAAATCTCTTTTATCATGAGTAGGGTCAAGCAGTGGAAGAGATTGCTCAGAGAGAGTCTGAAACCACATTCCTTGCAGATCTTCAAAACTCAGTTGGGCATACCCATGAGCAAGGTACACTAACTGGGTTTGTATTGATAAGGGTTTAGACCAGATGCCTCCAGAATTTTCCTGGAAACCAACCTATTCTTTAGTTCCAAATGTTCACATTCACTGTTAAAATAAATACATCAGGAAAAATTTCTCAGGCTTGAATAAAATCTCCATTCCTAATGGACACCCACTATTGAATATATGCATAAACTAGTAATTAATTCAATCTCACATACATAGGATCTAGTTACAGCTTCTTATGTCTTTTCTAATTAAGAATGACACTTCCCAAGTTGATACTATGCCTTATCCCTAAAATATTATAAATCTAAAATATTTTACAATTTATTTAATAAAAAATATTTTTTAATTAAATGAACAAACATCTGTGCTTCTTCTTAGTGGAATTTTAAAACTGTAAACCACATAAATACTAAGAACTCATGCTGTGATTGTAACAGTGTTACCAGGTCACAATACCAACCCTAAAAGCAAGAATGAGCCATAGATGTCCTATTAAATTTTCTCACCTAAAACTTGTCTTAATTCTTGTATGTTTTCAAACATAAACCTGTTTCCTGGTTTTTTGGGGTTTATTGCTGAAACACATGTTTTTCTTTCCTTGAAATATCAATTATTAATATCCAGCAACTGAATAAAGATAAAATAATGTGTCAATACAAACAGGCAAAAGTAAATTACTGGTGAATTAAAAAAAAAAAAATAAAAAATCACTGTGTTTTGTAGGTGGCAATGAAGTTAAAAATATTGCAAGAATATGTCCAAGTGAAAAAATTAATAATTAGACTACTCTATTTTGCTTAGCATATAAGACATTATAAAGTTTTTCTGAAAATTACAAAGCTAGAATCTTTTTAATGCAAATTGTGTCAAAACAAAAGCAAGTTCCTCATGTCTGTTTCATGGATCATAAGAGAAAGGTCCTCCAGTAGTCAGGTTTAAAACACTATAAGCCGTTAGAAAATTGGCATAGATGTTTCTTAACAATTTCTTTACTAGACTAAGGTGACCTGAACAAAAGCCTTTAAAGTTAGATTATTCCATGTTTGTCCCAATGGAATGGTACTGTATAGAAAGTCAATATAGAAAGTTAAAATTACTTGCTAATGTTTCCTGATGCAAAACTCTAGACCTTATACAGTCCAAGAACTACAACCACATTTCTTTTCCCTCCCCTCCCCTCCCCTCCCCTCCCATCCATCTTTCCCATCCCCTCTTCCTCGTCCCCTCTTCCTCTTCCTTTTTAGTTAGGTGTGGTAAGATGCAGAAGTTTTCTAAATCAGGCAGTACTGACACTTGATATAGGATGTGAGGACAGCATTGCAGTTTGGGTTTTCTCACTGACATTGAGTTAAACAGTAAGAGCGGCAGGAGGAAACACAGTGGAAGCAAACTCTATTTCAGATTTTCTTGATATTTTAGAATTCTCTGTGGGGTTTGGTTTTGGTCAATTTTCTCTTTCTCTGATTTCCTCTTAGGCACCTTAATCATCTAGCCTAGTCACTGAGTTTTGGTGTAGACCTAAAATCAAAAGTTCTTTTTTTCTTCTGTTCTTGTCCTTGGCTACTTCCAAATCAGACGAAATATATATGAGACAGAGATGAAAAAAAAAACAAAAAACAAAAAATCCCACCAAAAATAAACCAACTTCCTTTTTGTTTTAGATAGTTCCTGAAAGAAAAAAGGTTGAAAAAATATTATTTACTTGTGCTGATTTAAATATAAAGGGTGTAGACTACACAGTTGTGGTTAAACCCACACAGTAATGAACTGGTTCCAGCCAATATAACTAGGACATTAGGGTACTTCCCTTTATGAGAGTGCTTTTTTAATAGTGAGAAAGCATGTAATTTTTTTAGGCTCTGTGTTAGCTGCATGATTTTACCTATGTTTTTAAATTTTTTTCTATTCTTGAAAAGAAAAGCATTCTGTTTTGGGGGTTCACCTGTCAGCTTTGATTACATGTTACTGTTGTATAATATAAGCTGCAGCATGCAGAATAGAGGTAGTTATCAGGCATAACAGAGAGCAGGGAGAGGAAAAAGACGAGCAGAAGACATTGGAGTTCAGTTGCGTTTTGGGTTATTTTGGTTGGGTTTTGGTTTAGGTTTGGTTTGGTTTGGGGTTTTTATGGGGGGAGTCTGTTGATTGTTTTTGAATGTTAAAACAGAAAATAGTGGGATTCTTGAAATTGCATTGGAATTATATATGGCAAAAAGATAAATACGAGTGGTGACAAAGAACACTGTTAGAAATCTCTCTGCCTCTTTACGACAGCTGAGTGGGAGATGCTCCCCCTTTCGCCCCCCCTGCTCATGGCCCCCGAGATGCCCCAGAGAGACATACACGGAGACCACAAGAGGGGAAGCAGAGAGAAAGTTTATTAACATAACTGGGGTGTGTATATAGATTTTAGGGGAATCCAAATTACTACCAACAGAAATCAAGGGATAAATGACCAATGGGAAAGGGTTAACTATGGGCCAATAGAGAAACTTAAACAGACACCTTCAAG
>JAWMRC010000089.1:3587224-3625269 GCA_035584755.1 Thripadectes ignobilis | reverse complement strand
GGCCGGAGGGGAGGCCCGGCAGGAGGGGAGAGCCGGCAGGAGAGAGAGCCGGCCGGAGGGGAGGCCCGGCCGGAGAGAGAGCCGGCAGGGAAGGAAAGTCACACGCGGGCTACATCAAGCCATGCCACAAGCTTTAATACCCAAAGAACCCCAGGTCCGTTACATACATTGAAAATAGCGAAAAGTGCACGCAGAAACGTGAAACTGTCCCTCCTTACTTTCGCAGTCGACTTCAGAAGGTACCACATTAAAAAAAAAAAAAAAAAAAAAAAAAAAACCACAAAAAAACCAACCAAGCCAGAATGTTTTACGTTTGTCAAACTCCATAAAAAGAAGTTTTACACTTCAGATTATGCAGCATTTTATTTTTCAGCTGTTACCAGGTTCAGTTTAAAAGTGATCTAAAGTAAACAGTCACTGCTCATGAACACCTTGAGCATTTCCTCCGGGTACACATCTAAATAAAACAATTACCACATTCTATAATACACAATTATCCCTGTGCATAACTAAGAACTCATAAATAGGACTGCAGGTAAAACACTAACACAGCTCATTCACAAGATTATTTTGCTTCCAACTCTTAATGCGACTTGTGATTTAAAAGGATAATAGAGCAGGAAAAAAACCAGCATTTTCTAGATTAGAAATAAAAGCTTATCACCACATTATACCTGATGTAAGCAAATAAAAACATTTTCAGAAAACAGATAAAATGGCACCTATGACAACATGGAACAAAACCATCCGAACAAAAGATATTGACACTCAACCAGAAGTAAAGAGTTCCATTGCCGATTTCTGAGAAGCAGATACACTACATTCCAAGTCACAGACTGCGTGTGGGTAACATTACAGAGAGATATGCTACTCAGCAACAGCACAACTGACATTCACTTAACCTTTTTCTGATTACAAGGAGCTTGAAAATTAAGGGGGAAAAAGCATATTTAAAGCAAATAATCACAAATTCCCTCAAAAAATAAAGCAAATGGTACAATAAAGAAATCAAGCGGGGTTTTTTTTTATTTTTAGATATGCAAAGGTTTTATTTGTAATTTATTTCTTGCAATAGCAGTGTTTCATCTTGAAACACATCTCTCTTGGAGCAGGGTAGATCTTTGACAGTTCATTTATGGAACTGAATCACGGTGGTACGCTTTTAGAAAGAAAAGTTCAAGTAAACTAGTTTAAGCCACAGTGTACACCTAAAAACCTCTGTTGACCAGGAGCTTCTACTTCAGTAAGGATTCTGAGCGGAAAGGCGCATACAGGTGCACCCTTTCTTATGTGGTGTTGAAACTACAAAACCAAAAGTTTCTGTTTCTCCTCCTTGCAGATTTTCAATTTAGGAATAAAGGCACAAATTGCTGGCCTGAATTAGAAAAATCTAAAAGCCAGTAACAGATCTATTAAAGAGATGTGATTAGGACATCACTACTGAAAGTATGAAAGACAGCACTAAAAATAACAGGAAATAAACAAGCTATTGACCAGCGTCACTAAGGCCAACTACGGAAAAAACTTGAGCCCTCATCATAATGGTCTTATATTTTAAAGACCCTTTTGAAACTGCATGAAAATGGTTCTTAGGCTAATCAACATATTAAGAAAACAAAATGCTTAACATTACACCTCCTGTCAGACTAGTGATTATTAATTCTTTTTTAAATGTACATAACTTACAAGTGACAGAAGATTGAGCCTCTTGTATAGTATCATGACTTGTAGACTAAATATTCACCTAAGCCACATCTGCTAGGAAAAAAACACATTAATATAAGAAGTCACAAGGGTAAAATGGCTGAAATTATACAGAAATTGTCTACCAATTTGCCTGCATATCCTGACTCATGTAGAGGTGATTAGGTTATAGCACACATTTACATGTAACTTCACTGCCCCGACACGTGTTTTTATGTTGTACTACCTACATATGGCATGGATAACTCAGCTGTGTTATCAGCTTTAGAAGTTTTGGCTTAAGCAGTCAGAAGATGACTCAAAATCAATGTATTTCAAGATTGCAAAGCATCTAATACATTTCAGTTTCAACACCAAGATCAATCAAAATGGGTAATATTCCTGAAGTGAGGTTAACATAGTGTTTCCCTGTGACACTGTTTTTTCTTCACTCAGTATTCTGCTTTCACATAGTATTTCAAATTGCCTACAGGTTCTGTGTTTTAATTAAACTGTTAACAGTGACACAGCCAAAGATTAGAATTTGTAAAATAATCTACTTCAGTTCCACAGAAAATGCTCTAACATATCTGATGGCTGTTTTATCTGTCAAGAATAATTTTACCACTTTCCAACCTTTTCAAATTTCATAATTTAAGTATACATTTAAAAATACTTCTCTAAACATGACACAGCTAGTACAGTAAGCATCTCCATGCACTCCTAATAACAGAAAGTAGAAAAAAATCACTATAAATCTATGAAAAATTAGGCTGCATATGCAGAGAATTAGCCTACTTACGGCAAACGTTACATTTTGTTCTCAAGAAAACATTTTTGCATTTATTTTTAATGCATTCCAGAGCACAAGGACAGTGTATGTGAACATTTCATCCTCCACTTTCACAAGTATATTACAAATATGCATGGCATAGTATATGTCTGAATAGCAATAAGGATATTAAGAAAATAGACACTATCTATATCCTCTTAGGAATAAGAAGGCACCACTGATTTGAGGTTGTGTCCATACATTACCAAGACCAAGACCTCATTTCTAGCTTTCAAGCCAACATTTTTTTTCTCAATAACCTATTGAAACCAGTACTATTCTGGTTTTCTCACCACAAACAACACACATTCATAGTAGTATTTCATCATGGAGAGTTCATTCACAGTGTAAGTTGACAGTACAGATTCTTTCTCCACCTGAAAAAAACCAGCACTTTTAAAGACATCTTCTATACGGGAACTATATAAGAAATTGCTTATATACTTATTAAACTAATATGCTTTACTAATATACTTATTAGACTTCAAGGCCCATCTATACACTTCTCAAAAAATGAGGAAAGCAGGTAATTTGTAACACACATGTAATACTCCTACAAGTTATTAATATATGCCATTATTTTGAACTAAATTTATGGTTGTTTATTCAAAGCAGTTTATATGATTTATATCAATGCAACTCATTGCAAACTACAGCATCTTTTTACCTCTATATGGAATCCATATTGCAGGATAACATTTTTTATATCCTCGTAGCTTAATTCTATAGAAAGTTCATTTCCCAAGTTTTCAAAATGGTAAAGGAGAGGCCCTAGAGAACAAAGATACAATAGAAATGGCTATCAAAAAGACAAAAAATGTCTTAATCAAGAACCCACACTGGAAGTGCAACAAACACGTACATCCAGACTCACATATTCAAAAATTTGGAAGGTTCCCTGTCCACAGCAGGGGGGTAGAAACTAGATCACTTCCAAGCCAAATAATTCTATGATTCTATAAATACTGACAAAAGAATGTATTTCTGGAACTCAAATATAATTTTCATAATGAATTGCAGAATCAATGCCAAATGAAAACAAATTACTTCAGCTGCTTATTCAACAATTTGTCACATTTTCCACCAGATTGTGTTTTCTGTATCTTAAAATTTCTTCAGTTCAGACTCTACAGCTCAGGAGCTCTGCTTGCATTCTGTGACTGGCCAAGACCGGGATAGTGACTGACCAACCAGTAACTGACCAGTTTGCACTATGCAAAATATTTAATGCCTGAGTTTTGTCTGACATTCCTTCACCATAGAAGATTTAAATCAAATGTCTTTTGTTTTGATCCAAGGCTTAGAAGCACAGTACCAATTAGGCATTTAAAAAAAAAACAAAACCAAGAACGTATTTACACACAGATTAAGTTCTATTTTCTTAGAAAAACAGCAAAAAAGAATACAGAACACTACATTTGTCAAATAACAAATGTTTGATGCATTAATGCAAAACCTGCTACTAGGAAGATTTACTTGCCTATTTAAAAATTACATGCTGTTGATTTGATTGTAACCAGCAAACACCTGGACATATTTTGAACATTTCTGAGATAATTTCCAAGCCCTGTATTTTTCTAGCTGTACAGTTTTCTGCACACATTTATCCCCACACACTTTTCAAGTATTAGATGCCTGTTATTCAATGAAAAATAAGTCAAAAAACAGAGGATGGTCACACTTGCCTACATTTATCCATATTCCTCCAGGCTTTAGTATTTTCCATATCGTATCAATATAATCAATCACATTATGTGCTGTATCTATGAAAAAGCAAGTTGCTACACAGTCCCATGTATCTGCATAAAAAGAACAAAGTACAGAGATGAGTTTCAATGCTTTTACCCCTCTAAAATTCATCATTTAACCCTGCTATTTTTTCATATGCTCAGAATTACCTTTAACTAACAACACCTGAAAACTCCTAATTTTGCTTACAAGTAAATAAAATATTTTTGCTTATATTAAAACCTCTTAATTTGGGTTCATTTGACCTGTATATATGTGTGTATCTACATGTACACACTCTAAAATATTACATACAGTGATTCATATACACTTCATAAAATTGTTCATACACACAAAATTACATATATACTGTAAGAGGTAAATGTTGTAACACATTTTATATAAATTAAGGCCCAAGTGTGCCATTACTCACCTATCCTATGAACTTTGTACGACAACTGTTAAAAATACAATTGCAAAAATACCTAGTGATCTTAGGCCTCTCTAGTTAGTATTTAGAAGAATACAAGTCTACATTGACAAATAATTAAGTAACTGTAAGGAAGGCTCCTGCAAGCTCGGTTAGACAAAGAGTTGTCCGTATTCTTCTTATAACTAAGAAGAAAAGAAAAGCTGATTTGGCATAATAGACCTATTGATCTGCATTTTTATTGTACAGCTGGAGAAATATTCAGAGTAAGAAAATCTTGCTATAGTTAGTACTTTTTACTTAGTGCTTGTAGATACAATTCTGTTTTCTCTGTAATCACTAACTATGCCAAATACTCTGAAGATACATGAAGTTACATGGATAGTCTAGAAATTTGCATTTACTCACTGCACTCAGAATAAATTTCTTGAAAATCCCCTGCTGTCATAGAGAAGTTTGAACCAGAAGGAAGACTGTGAGGATCAACATCTGGGAAATAAATTGGTCGTATCTGATCAGCAGATCTTCTGTTATTGCTAAATTGATGAATCCAGGGATAAAGCTTACAGGAGTTAATTTCAGAGCATCTGCAAAATATAAAAATCGACACAATTCAGTTTCAACTAATTGCTTATGTCTTAGATAGAAATACAGGAGTCAAAGTTCTTGTAAAAGCTACACTTTTGCTAAAGGACTTCACAAGTGTTGCTATTTCACAACACTTCAGACTGCCCATCATTATGAACTGATAAAAAAACTAATTTTACTCTGACACAGCAATTATTATCACAAAATAACTGCTCAGTTTTAGAATTTTCCAACTTTTTACCATTTTCTCCAGCTCATTCTTCTGCTGAAAAAAGGTAAGTTTATTTTGTAAGATTAATGGTTTGCTAATCTATGGTTTACTATTTTCCATGAAGCTAACATTTTCTGGATCATATACCTTTCTATTAAAATAAAAGAAAAAAAAAAAAGGAAAAAAAATTAGTAACATTAGTTCCATGACGTTTAATGAAAATATCTGTTCTCATTCTAGACTTTTCTGTCTTTTCTGAACCATAATCACAGAAGCACAGCAAAATAAAAGCACTTTTTCAGATGCTAACAGAAAGGACTCTTTAAAATTTCAAAAATAAATGCCATTTTGCAGAGCACACTAGAAGTCATTTTAAGTTTGTAACATCTGGATCACTGCAATTACACTAAGTAAACATGTCTTTGCAGAATAAAAGTTTTAGATTGGCATGATTAACTAAATCAGCTCTTATTTTAAAAAGTGATAAAATACAGCATTTAAGTACAAGAAGCTTTTCCCATGGTCCTGTAAAATCAGTTTGTAACTAAAAATTGAAAACATTTTCTTACAGAGACAAAAGGGGACATATCTGTGCCATAAAATATGTATCATCAAACATTCCATAAACTGCAAGCAATCTACTGGGTTATAAAAAGTGCACTCTTCTGGCTGGTGGTTATAATATATCTGTGATAAAGTCTTTGAAATAACATTTTTTATCTTCTTCATATCATATTTATATTTCATTATATAAATTAAAAATAATACAAAACCAACTTGTATTTGAGCAGCAGTATACTGAAACAGTGCCAAAAGAAATTCCCAATTTAATAGAAAAGAGCAATCCCTTTTCATATACAAGCTTGAAAACTTCCACGTTCAGCTTCAGCAATTTGCACTTCAAAACCAATTACTCCAGTCCTTTGCAATTCCATCACTGCAACAAAAGATATGTAATCTATATTATAAAAACTCTAACATATATAAATGTGACACACTTCATTATTTTCCATAGGGGCAGGGCATTTAGTGTTCAACATTCATCTGAAAAGACAGTTCTGGAAAAAATGGACAGGTCAAATCTCACTTCTGACCACTGCTTTACAGATCAAGTGTAACTGTTTTCATCCTGAGGCTTTCATGGACATGCAACAAACACAATTAAGTAGCCTTTCTCCAAGTGTCACAATTTATATAAAACTACATTCTTTCCAGAAAGTAAGTATTACTAGCATGAATTCTACCGGTGTTAAACCTTTTTTAAAATAACTCTACTCTGACTTGTGTACAAAGTGATTTTGTATTACTTGAATGGAATTTTCTCAAATTAAGTAAGACCAAGGCTATTGACCCTGTGCTCTGAATCTACAGCTGTAGAAAACAGCAAGTCAGCAACCAGCTGCTCCTGTCTCATTGACACATACACCACCCTAGTGTTGTTTGCCCTCTTGTCAGATGTCACAGGGGTAAGTAATGTGTCCTGTGGCTTTAGACTGCCTGGCAGAGGCAGAACAAATTATACTTTTCAGTTTTTCCTCTTCCAAAACCTCTAAGAAATGAGGTGTGTCTGTACCACCAACAGTCACCTCTGACATCTGTCATTATATTCAAAACTCATATAAACACTAGAAAAATACACCACAAAAAAACCTTATATGTACGAGGAAAAGTAGAACTTCTCATAAAAGGACTGAAGCAGCTTGGGCACATTGTATCTTAAATACTTCCAGGACCACTTTGTTCTAAAATTAGAGCTTCCTCAACAGAATAACATTGTAAGTAATTTCAAATAATGGCAGTGACCACAGTTATGCCTTGACACACGCTCTACATATCATGCAACTTTATCCACATTAACAAAAGTTTACCATTTAAGAGAATTGAGGGTTTTTTTAAAATCTGTGAAAATCAGCAGATGCCACTTTGTATACAGAAATAATAAGTTACTGTACATCTAGGAACCTACTGCAGCAATTGGCTTGACACCCAAAACAGTACTTTGTCCTTCTAAAAATAAACCATGGTCAGAGAAAGAATGTATATCCAAACTGTTAAGCACATGTCAGCAAAATCCTCATGCTTTTATCATCAGAAAACAAAAATAAATTGAGACTATAGTTAAAAACTAACTAAATGCTAAATCCTTCTTACCACTCTTTCTTAACTATTATCTTCAGCTCATATGGATGATTGCTGTTTCTTCCGGTTTCAGGAAACCAAACATGCCCATTTCAGAAGGCTGTGAACAGCCACTTAAGACTAAACTGAAGGATTCTTCAAGTCCCTAAAACCTTCATATGAGACATACCAAGCCCACAATTAGGTCTGGCAGAAAGGAATGCTTGGACTTCAACTGAATTGACTGCAGTTCATAGCCAGGCTAGCAGTATTCTCTTCCATGATAACAAGGAAATGTAACTGATGATTTGCCCAGAAAAAACGTAGATTACAGCAGTTACACAATACTCAGTTTTGCTGTCTAAAATCTCATACTGTTAGCAAGTTTAATGTATATACACCTCTTTGCTAAACATCCTATATAAACAGGAAACATCATATGAGCATTAGATGCTAAGAAAGACTACTACCATTAGCTAAGCATGAATCTTCAGGACAATTCTATGTATAGGCCAATAACTCATTACTTAAGGCAGCCTGTCATCAGAGGTAGGTAGGGGTGAAATTAACTAACCTCTGTGACAGCTGATCATTGCTCCCAAAGATGGGAAATGCTGCTTTGAATAATTTCAAAAGTTCAAAAGTGTGAGAGAAATCTGGCTTCCTTTCATTACCTGCAAGGCATCAGTCACATCAACTGTGATACATAATTTCACCACCAGGTGAGTAATTTGAGAATAATGTAGGAAAAATAGAACAAATGAACCTCCAGTAAATATCTATTTTCATCACATTGACCACTACTGTTAAATGCAGACATGCGGCAGCCATCATAAACAGCGTTTCCCCCTTGTTTTTGAACAGTAAGCTGTAAGAGATGTAAAATCATCACAGTTTGCTGTGGACAATCAGTCTATAAACAGATCTCCAGAACATTATGCTAATGCAGAATACAAACCAGTAGTTTAGGTGTTTTCAGCAAAGGTGTATACTTAGAGACTGATGAATGAACTGGCAAATTCTCCCTCTCTGAACTTGGCACCAACTCCCCCCAGAAAAACAAAACATACCCCAGACCTCTTTCACACTTGCCCACTCAGTCTTCCCACCCTTTCTTAAAAGAACAGTTGCATGTGCTGCCTTCTTTCCTCTCTAACAACTTCATTTTGAAACCAGTAATTTCCAGTGCAAGTGGCAGAATACTAAATACAGAAATGTCATTCTAAGTTAAATCTGTAAAGTGAAATTTTCTACATTCTATTACCTCAGCATAACTGTGGAAATGTTAAACACTTTTATAGCCATTCATGCTAAGCATGCTTCAGTGGTTGTTTTTCATGTCAAAACAGTGTCTAAAATTTTACTATGGAATGTAATACTTGATTTTAACAGCTTTCCTCTGTTAATAATCTCTACCTCTAAATATTATGCACATATTTATGAGCTCATATTTGACACCAGTAAGATAGGTGTGCATTTTACAGAAACGTGAAATAAATCATAAAACTTAATAAAGTACTTGCAGAAAATCTGTGGTACAATCTAGAGATTTCACATCTCATAACTTAAAAACTCATGCTTCCTATAATTTTAATGACTCAGATACAATACTTCCTTTCCCATTTATCCCTATGACTTTTTTTCATTAAAACATTCTAAAAAGTGATTATGTGTGTCCTGTGTTAGGACTTAATATCTATTCTTGTGAGATTTATATAGTCAGACTTTTATAATTTATGACTTTGCCTCTCTAGGATTTAATCAGCAAGTAAAATATAAGCTATATACCTGTTGAGTACAAAGTTAGAAGAAAAGAGCATAAAGAGGCTCCATTCATTTCCTTGGCAAGCATAACCGAGCATAGCTATTTCCCACGCCAATCTACCTAGCCCAGCACCAGGTACCAGGATATTAACTTTGGAGAAATCCCTGCAACAGAACAAAAATAATAGTTAAGTCTTTTTCTGATACCTCTTAACACAACTCAGAGGTCCAGTTAAACATTTTTCCCCCCATATACTTAGATATTATACTTCCTGTATGACTTACAAATTGAAACTGAGCCAGTTCTGATCAGACTGGTTAATTGTACAGTCAAAACAATACAGAAATTACTCCATAGAACAAATACACCCCTCATTCAGAATACAGAGCATAATTAGTAAACAATTTTTTCCTTAAAACTTTTACAGTTATCAAGCCAAAAATCTATTTAGCAAATTGCAGAATGTTATCTTATTGCACCATTTATTGTTCTGAGTTCCACTGATAATCAGCAAGTATTCTAAATGTTTTTATTACCTTTTATGAAAAATAAACAAGTATTTTGATATGAGAAATGTGAAACATAAAAAATTCCATAATCTGATGAGCAATTCAGAATGTAAAAACATGGGCCACCCTATCAGCAACTGCGGGTTTTACTATGCTGCTCACCAGTTTCCCTGAAGTCGTCTAAGTGACCTATTTCCTAAATCAGCTCTCTAACCTTTTACCCATAACTAGGCATCAAGTTGAAGACAACCAAAAGACATCCAGCTGTATGGATACTGAAATATCTACAAAAATCTCTCCCAAGTGCAGCAACTAATAGAAGAACTAAGAATCTCTAAACCTGCTCCTCTTTGAGTAGAAAAGGCAATATAGACTTATTCAAACCATCAGACTTCCACTACAATGTAATCAAACCTCCACTCATACAACAAAAACCACACTCATGCCAAACGGAAGTTACTTAATCTAAAAAGAAATAATTTTTCAGTTTCCAGCTCCGAACATCACTTCATGATTTCATATACCACAAAAAGTAGGAACGCTCATACTACTATCTGTTTTGCATGTCAACCTCAAAGACAAACCATCCATCTATCAATTTATATGCAACTACATGAAGGGGGCCACAATCCGCAGTTCCAAACATACAATAAAAGAGAGCAAAATGAAAAGCCTTTGGCAACTTAAAAATTCTGCATGCCAACGTAAAAATCATTCCTGACTCTCATTTCCATTCCATGTTCAGCTCTTTTTCTCATTAACAAGAAGCAGGAAATCAAGACTGTTATTACTTAAGAGCATTCCCGTGAAGCAATGGTTCTCATTACCTCTCTTCTACAAGGGAAACCAGAAGAAACCTAGTCCTACTGAAAAAAATAAATTAATTCAGAAGAAAACTACATGCTCAAGATGAAACTTTGTAAACAGGGAACCAGAAGACGAAAATGCGCTTCCTGGAAGAAGCTAGAAAAGCCTCAGTCTTAAAAGTTTTCCCTATTCCTAGTCATACACTGTTATTCCAAATGTATTTCTAAACTAATCTCTTTCTTAAGTTCCTTACAATTTTCCTTTATTTATAAATACTTAGACTAGCTCTTCACAGATTTTAGCACTCCCATGTGGACACTTCCACAACATATGTGCTGAAAAGCCTTAAACTTTTCAGATTATGATAAATTAATTAGAAAAAAGACTTTTCTGAAAATCACCTAACATAATGCAGGTGCATTCATGTTTTGAAATCTGCACCTTTATGCTCCATAAAACAAGACAGAGCCTCTTGTAATAGTCAAGTGAGTTGATTTTAAATTGTTTGTAATTGTCTTGTATCTATCAATTCGCAATATGAAGTTTTTGTTTCTCTAAACTAATTTTCCTAATTCTCTCTTAGAAAATAATTTCCTATTCTATTATTTTGTGCAGTCTTAACTAAACTTTTACTTGTATCTTTATTAAGGCATTAAACCCTGTCTGGAAATTTGTTAGCAATTTGATTTCTACCTATACTGTTCACATCAGTTGCTGGAGGCTGGTCCTGGCCACCAACTTCATTTCAGCCTACAGAGCAGAGCTAATAAAATACAATATAACCAAATCTCAGTCCAGTGACACTAGCCTTCCAAAATGGTTAAAGAGTATTTTTTTAAAAATTTATAATCAGAGAAATAAGGTATGTGGCAAATTTACTGCATAACTAGTAGAGACTGCTGATGGTGTCATGTTATCAGAAAAAAATGATCTAACGTTGTGAGAGCATAATAACCCAAAGTTATCCACAGTGAAAACTAGCCTTGAACCAGCCAGCAGCAGCAGGATTTCCGTGACACATCTACCAGCAGTTAGGAACTTAAATGGGTATCCAACAAATACCCATTAAATACTTGTGGGCCAACAGGAAGAAACATTAGCCTTTTAACCTGGCAGGTACGGGGAGAAGAGGCTGGCCAAAGAGCAGGAAAGAGGGCTGCATGGTACTGTTTGGATCAACTACTGAAACTGCATAAATCTCTTTAAAAAGACAGTGGAGAAATATCAGAAACAACCAAAATCTGTCATGCCATTTTTGTACTGCATTTTGGAATGTAGTATATTTTCAGTTTTTAGAAATCTAATGATATTAATGAAGATTTTAACTCTTTTAAAGGTGTTTCGTTAAAGGGAAAAATTAAACATGATAGAAATGGAGGCTTATTTCATGCCTGTTGTGCTGTAACAAAAAATAATGGTGCTGAAGTGGTAAACATACTCAGCAGAAGAAAAATTAGTGTGTCTGATAAAACACAAAACTCATTTTTATAAACTAAACACTGCAGTTCAATTTATATAATGAAGCAGTAAATACACATTGATACAGAACTGGGCTTCTGATCACCATAATTATCAACATAAAACCACGCTGGGGGAATCCTTCTTTCCTGGTGTTTATAATGTCTGTAAACTTAGATCCAATTCACAGCATAGTGTTTTCGTTATTTTACTTCAATCACATTTTCAGAGTTTCTTTAAAAACGAATGCTAAACCACACAATCATTTAAAGAGCAAGTCTCCTCCAAACTTGTCAGCTGAGTTCCATGTCCTTTCATGTAAAGATCTGGAAAGCACTCAGTGGACTGCAGTAACACTGATGATACAGATACGATTGCTCTTAAATTCAATGTTTAAAGGAAAGTTTGTGCAAAGCACAAAGATCTGCAAGGACAGATGTATTTTATATAAAGTTAAATAAAATTCAGATAAAGCAGAAATTTCAACTCTACTATAAATGTGACTGAGCACATTCAAGAAGTATAGCCAGGATTGGGCTAAGGACCAATAAGCTGTTTTCCATACAAAAAGGAAACTAAGCTCTGGTGATTTCTTTTCTGCCAGCACCTTGGAAAATGCAATTGATTGCTGGACAGCATGACAAAGATAAATTTCAAATTATAGTCGGTTCCAGAGGGAAGTTAATGAGAAAACTGGAAAAAATACCTAAGTATATTGTTCTTGGCCATGGAATAATAATTAATGAAAAGGTTAACGATTTCTGGGGGTTTTTATGGAGAAGAAGCAAATGATCTTTACAGCCTTTCATGGAAGCAGGAAGGGTAACAACAGCAGAAGTGAAAGGAAACCAAAAGGACAGAAAAAAGGGAATCAGAAAAAAAATGTGTATGACTATGCTTATTTAGATTTTCAACTTAAATGTTTCCTCACAAAAATGCTTTAACACCTGCCATCAAGAAATAAAAATGTATCTGTTTTACTATTTTCTCCTTCAGAAAGCAGTGATCATGGCTCCTTCAGATTGAAGAAATCCAACACATTTAAACATTACAGAGCTTCTGTGAGCTGAAACACAGTTAAATTCCAACATGAGTAAAGCAGTAAATCTATCTGTTCTTCAGGAAGACCTGATCTCATGGGACTCCACTTAAAACTGCTTTGTTGATCCTACTAACAGATCCTGTATTAAGGTGCTAAGCAGAAAGAACGATTTTTTTCTGAAGAGGAAATGGGAGGCAGGAACAGCTCTTGCCATGCATTTTATTTTTAGATGACAGTCTTATCAGAATACTAGACTGAAACACAACACTACCACCTACTCACAAGACTGTTGTAATTTACAGCTGCTTTCAACTATTGCTTGTATTTCTTCTACTTCCCAGAAGAGCAAGCATATGAAACACTTCACTGCTTTTCCTGCTCTTTACATACCAACTGAACCCATACAGGTCAACCTTGTAGAAGAGCAATGCTACAACGTGTGCACACATGGAGTGAAACATACTTTAATAGTTTCAAAAATTTACACTCCTTTTACACGAGTCCAGTACCTGGAATCAATAAAGTTAACTAGAAACTGACTGAACCGTTCCATTGAGTACTACAAATTTGATGAATATTACAATTCCTTTTACAAAGTAAAAGGTGACTTGCACTGACAGTTTTCAATTTAAAGTATTTATTTATCATTTGTAATGCAAAATACATCTAGAAAAAGCTGCTTTCATCACTCAGTACCAAAAATGCCCTTTTTCTCAAGCAGTTCATTGTCTCAGGAGACTTCAGCATTCTGTGCTGCAAGAGAACTCTAAAGAAATGCAAAGCTGCACTCTGAGGTTCTTGCAGTTTTCACACATTACTGCCCACAGTTAGTACTCTCCCACTATAACAGACCTGATCAGGCCCTGTACATCCCTTCAAAATGAAAAAGCCACTCCACTTCAAAATCACTGAATATGCTGAGTTAGAAGTGACACATATGAGGATCATCAAGTCCAACTCCTGGCCCCGCACAGGACAATCACCAAGACTCACACCATGCGCATGAGAGCATTGTCCAAAAACTTGAACTCAGACAGGCTTGGTGCTATGACCACTTCCCTAGGGAGCCTGTTCCAGTCCTCAATCACCCTTTGGGTGAAAACTTTTTCCTCGTAGCTATCCTAAACTTTCCATAACTCAAATTCATGCTGTTTCCTTGAATCCTGCCACTGGTGATAAGAGTGAAAATTGTATAAAGTAGTATACCACACTGACCAGCTAGCATGCCCTGCCAGGGAAGTTACGTCTTGCACATGGGTGAAGTGGCACTGCCAGTTAAGCTCAATAGTACATGATTCTGCTTCTTACCTCAAAGAGTAAGTACACCTAAGTAGGAGAGAGTCTTCGGTCACCAGGAAGAAAAAAGAGCTGACACAGTAGTATCAATATGTGAATAAAGGTTTTTATGCAAGTGCTACGACAGCTCTATAATGATAATGAATATTAAACTTTTAAATATGTATTTTTGTAATACATATTTTAGAAAGTAAAAAAAAGAAGAAAAAACACACAAAACCCCCAAATGTTTCATTTGACAAACTCAGACTTATAGGAGAGATGCTTGATCTATATAGTGATGGATTGAGAGTTTGGTAGAGACAAAATAAATCTCAAGTGGTATTTCAGGACCACCATAATAGGGACACATGCTCTGTCACATGGTTTGACAACCACCACCAGAACTCCTGGTAAAGAAGCACAAAGCTACCAACTTCAGATTCACCCAATCTTTTACAACATGTTGCTTCCTAATAGCAGCTGGAGGTTGAAATAGAGTTCACTGACAACAAATGTAAAAGTCAAGACTTTACAGCCTCTTTCATAGATCTTTTAAGATCTGACATAAGCTATCTCTCCTATAACCAAGATCCATTAAAGGCTAGCATACAAGAGAAAAAAGTGAACTGCTGACTTAGCTATGAGGTTTCCTTTTGATCTACACATCAGAGGTACACCAGGTAACCTGCAGTATTTAATTAACTTTTATCTTATGTAGGGCACTATTAGCACTAGAAACGTTGCAAAGTTCACTTTCAGATAAAACACTTTTAATGGTGTAGCTAGAATCAGACAGTCCAAGACAAAATAGAAATCAACTATGTCCACTCCAAAAAATCTTTACTAATGAAACTAAAAGATGGCAAGAGGAAGAGATTTTTCAAGTATGTACTAGTCCATTATTAACAATTCCTGAGAGAGAAAAACCCCACAGTAACACCTAGCCATAACAAATTTAAGTTGTGGCTTGTTACATTTGTGAGCAGAAAGTTCTTAAATTTTCCAAATGTAAGACTGTTAAGTTTAAACTAAAATATATTTGAAGATGACTGAGTTAGTTAATTGACAGAACCACAAAACAAGGAATTTTTATAGCATTATTACCTTTTGAGATTTTACCAGTATACTTCTACCTAGTTACCTAAAAACCCCTGCATCAGGAACTATTTTGAGAAGGATTAATCTGCCACTAGTTACAAAGTTACCCTCATACACGCAGCAAGCTTTTTTGAGAATTGTCTTGTAATACCTGTTTGAAACCAAGGCTAGAATTCAATATTTACAGGGTAAACTCTTAGAGCAACTAGGTGCAACTGCACTAGACGTTTAGGGTATTCCTCCTTCCTTTCATCATGAAGTGCAATACTGGGACTTCCTGCTGTCACAAGGGTCCTTGCTTTTATCTGAAGCATGCACAATTTGATAATATGCTAACCTGCAAAGTTTACCTTGCTAACCACAACAGATATATTCTGTTACACCAAGCTGCAGAACAACAAAAATTATTCCTGATTTACCTGGTATTACTTTGGAAAGTTTATTATTATGGTCTAACACCTTGTATTAAAAATAAAAAACTTTCTCGATTAAAAAATAAATTCCACTGTCCTCAAAGAAATTCCTATACTTTTGAAACCAAGTTTTTCACTACTTAATAAAAACTTCATTACATTTGTGCAATAGCATATCACCACTTAAATATAAGTCTTAAGACACTATTACCATTTTTCTTTTGGAAAGTTCTTTACAATTTCACTAATGATTGGTTGGTAGCAGGAATCTCTCTCAGACTTTCCCTCTTCACTCCAGTCTCTCACAAATTGTTTCAATGTGGACTTTAATTTATCCATGTCGAATGTTGACGCTGGTGTAATCTTCCCACTTCCCTGATTAAAGTGGGGGGAAAAAAAGTGTTAATGGACAATACACGTTTTTGAGACTTGAAAAAAAAAGCAAATTATCAACAGACAAATGCCATACTGTATGAGCTGTTGGAAGTGTCAGCTGACAAAGCACTTGCCTTTCACTCCTGGGACCAGGGCTCAAATCCACCTTAATATCCTAAACAAAGTAAGTCTGCTTGTCTCCATTTGGCATCCAAGAATCCAGTTTCCATATCAGAATAACAATACACAGTATGGCATAGCAAAGCACATGTCCTTATTCAGGAAAGGACCAGTGCCTACCAACTGCAGAGGCTGAACCGCTTACCCTGGAAAGAGGATCCCTTTAGGTAGTGGTATGGCAACATTGAGGAGCTCACTTTAGAGTTGCCCATTACTCAATCTTGCCTGTAGGTACCAAAAAGGACTTTTATTTCCATCTCTGTCAGCCTTTTAAATCTGAGGGCCATTTTTTTTTTTTTTTGTCAGAGGCACCATGCCAAAAAAGCAGGTCATGTAGTGGAAAGATGTTGACCAGTAACAACATTGAAAATACTTGGCCTATCTAGAATTGCAACCACTTAGAGTGCTGTAACATGTAACAACCTACAGTAAGACAGACAATATCATTTATGTTCTACAGAGTTAACAGAAAAAAATAACTTTAAAATGTAACCAGGGCAAAGCTTGAACTCTGCAGTGAAAAATGTCTTTTTACAATCATTTGCCAGATTCACAGTTAGTTTTGTTAAGTGTAACTAAGAGAACTAATAACAAACAGCTTTACTAAGCATCAGCTTAGCAAAATGTGAAAGAGTGACAAAAGCATAAGCAAACAAGAAAAGAGTAAATAAAGGCAAAAGGAAAGAAAGTTGGAGGCCTAGAGGTGTGAAAAACAAATGTGGAAAATCCCAAAGCATACAGAATTTAATTTTGGAGCATGAAAAAGTCCATTTTCACATACATCTTCTCCATATTCTTTATTTTCAAACATATGAACGCAGTCATTCACAATGGTCTGTAGTATCTCTTGATTATGATCAATGCACTTCCGAATCTTGTCAAGGTGAGGAAGAAATTGAGGAAGAAGACTCTGTTGGTTAGCTGGAAGAGACTTAAACTGCCTCTCTGTTCTGTTCACTCGTTCATGCATATTCGTTCTAAAAAGCAAAAGTGTTAGATATTTAGATGCAACACATGCACTACATGTAAATAATTCACTGTAAGCTGTTCCAATGATGATTATTCATTTTGTTATACACAGAAAGTGACCAGACTTTGTAATTTCTTACCAGAAAACAAGTTTTCAAAAATTTTTTAGGCAAAATTTTTTTAAGCTCTAGTTCTATATTACCACTCTTTTTTAACATGTTCCATCTTATGAGGACTTACAGCCACTCACTACCATAGCAAGTAATCACCACCTTAATTCATGGATCTACAAAATTTTACAAACAGTCATCTCCAAGACTGTTTCACAAATCCGATTTAAACTGAATGTATAGCTGAATGCAGTGGTAAACTTTGGTTACAGAAATAATGAATGGAGTAGGAATTGGGATCCTCCAAATCAACTGCTTCTGAAAGAACTGCAAAAGTCATAGCTGGACCATACCAGAATTCCAGCAGCCACACTAAGATGGTAAACTACCTTCTTTTAACAGCATATCCCCCCCTAACTATGACTACTGTGAATTTGATCACGTAACTGATGCAAGTTAAAAATAACTTTTACAACTTCTCTCCAGGACAAAAGTTCCATAAAAATGGTGACTCTTCCAAGATTTTGCTAGACCTTGACAGATTTGATTTCTGTCTAAACTGACAAAAGTCTAGTTGCTGAGCACAGTCCAAAATTCAGGACATGAGATACTGCCCCTTTTGTCCACCAAATCATCTTAGCTGCTCAAATCATACTGCAGTTTCCCAGACTCTTGTGCCAACATACAACAGCAGAAAGTTGAAAACTAGCCATCAGTGAGAGTAAGGTGCACTTGCTGCAATTTTAGTTGAAACTTCAGTCTGGAAATTTGACCAGTTAATATCTCCTTCAAATGTTACTGAGAAGGGCTTGTTCACTACAATAGCTACACTAGTTTAAAATTACATTAAGGAATAGAGAAGAAACAACAGGAAAAATAAACTGATTCTCTATATAGAACACATCAGCTTAGCTTAACATCATCTTCTTGAAAGTTTCATCAGAAAAAATCTTTGAACCTAATTCTCCACTCTTTCACGCTAAATTGCAACCATCTAGCAGAATGAACAATTCGCTGAAATCAGAACTACAAATAATGAAGTTAAGCGTGTTTATCTCAAGAAGACAAGATCTGGACTCATCTGAAAGCGCGTTACTGCCTTATTCATATAGATGCTTCCAATTAATAAACATCTGTATGTAAACAAAAATTCCAATTATTTTTAACTACCAAGATATTAATTTGACATAAATTTAGAGTTATTTATTTCAGGCAGAGTTAATTTAGTTGAACTTCTGTACAGGAAATTTAAGTCACATCCTTTTCTTATGTGCTACTAAAACAAGAATTCAAAAGCAACCCAGAGCCACAGTTCAGCATGAGGCTGAGAAAGATGTTCTCAGCTTCTTAGGCCTGCAGATAAAATTACATCACTGATAAAAGTAAATTACAGTTGGGAATTGCGCTAATAGCCATTAGTATCAGATATTTTTAACTAAATCTTTCATACATCCAAATTGAATTAGAGAATTCCCTTTGGAAGAGACACTGAACTGTCATCTAGACCAACCTCCCGCTCAAACAGTAATTCTGGAAACAAATAAAACCCAAGTCAGGAAAACCTCAAACAGAAGAAATTACATAACTATCACCCACTCGGATCAAACCCCTCATTATTATGTAAAAATTATGCTTGTGCTACATTGACAAAAAGGGTTCAGCAACTACTAATGACTCACATGATGAGTCTTGGTCAACTTAAGTATAGAGATAATAGTGTTGCTACACCCCAAATCTGCTTTCCAAGCCTATGAACGGGAATCAGTTACCAAAACACTAAAAAGGACTAGACTTTTTCAGCCAGTCTCCACCACTCCATCATTTAAGTGACTTGTTTCCTCTTCTATTCAATGAGTTCAATTATAAAGTCAGGTTTATCTCACTCCTATGGGGACAGCAAGACCTTTTCTTACTCAAGAGATGCTATCAAAAATGGCATCGATTAGACATAACAACAGGTTTTATCTCTTAAGTCTGTGCAAATTAAAACGTCTTTCAAAAATTTCCCCAATAACTGAAACACCATTTGCAATTCTTTCCCAGCGCGAACTACTACGGTTTTGAAGACTTTACAGTTTCTTAAGAGTATTTTACCTACTAAGAGCCCTTTCACACCCTCTTCAGGTCTGGTGCTTTCTTCGATGCTTCCGAATTGACGGGCACGGAGACAACTCTGAGCGTAACCAGAAGGGTGCCTGGGGCGGACCCCTTTCCCGACTCGGGCTCCCCAGCCCGCCACGGGCACAGCGCTGCCCGGGGAGCGGAGCAGGAGGCGCCCTGCTCCGGGAGCTGCGGGATCGCCCCGGGGACCCCCGCAGGGCATCGCGCACACGGACCGAGCCTCAGTTACCCGTAATATCGGAAGGCGTTGATGATCCTGCGGAAATGCTCCCGCTCCAGCCGCTCCTCCTCCTGCTCCCTGGCCGCCGCCAGCGCCCTCGGCTCCAGCGTCCGCCGCCTCCGCCGCTCGTCACCGAGCGGGGCCGCCTGCTCCTCCCCGGGCTCCGCGCCCCGGCCGCCCGCGCTCTCTCCCGGCCACGGCAGCTGCTCCCGCTCCTCCTCGCGGCCGCGCCGCAGGCCCCTGCGCATCACTTTGGCCGGGAGATCCCTCTCGCCCTGGGGACGCGGGGGCAGCGCCTTGCGGGACACGGCGCACGTGGCCGACATCCCCCGCGCCGCCTGCCGCCCGCGGCCGCGCACGCCGCGCACGCGCCCCGCATCCCCTTCCGGCGCGCGCCGGCCGCCCCGCGCGCGGGGGAGTCTCGCGAGAAGACGAGCGGGAGGGGCCGGGCGGCGGCGGGCGCGTCCCGCGGACAGTGGTGTGTTGGGTCACGCCGCTGGCACAGCGCTCCAAAGCCCTCCTGGGGCGGGTGCTGCGGGGAACGCTGGCTGCGTAGTCGCAGGCGTCCCGGCCTGTGTGAAATGGCACCGCAAGGTTGCCCCGTGGCGGTAGTGACGCCGAAGCACCTGCCGTACCCTGAAAAGGATCCACTTCTCTTTAGTGGTCACGCAAGGAGACACCTTACGCGGTGTCTAGCCGTGCATGAGTCGCTAGGTACTAAGTTTCCCTCCACAACACACCTTGGCCCTTAGGAGAATTGAGCCCATCCTCCTCCACCTGGCAAAACTCTGGATGCAGACGCCCTCTGTCCTGCAGCAAGGCAGCATATGCCTTTCCAACCTGCTTTGAGAGGTGGCTCATACCAAGGGTCTCATTTGTAAGGGCCCATCCCCTCAGTTTGAGATGCGGAAGAGTTCTGGCCTACCTCACGTCTAATGACAGTGGCAGTCATTTAGTAATCCAAGTAATGTTAACAGGAAAAGGTTTTTTGCACGCTAACTTTCTGTGAAAATAGGAGCATCAGTCTCCTAACAGAAACACTCGTGCTTCACTCTCAGTATTTTCCAGTTTTTACTCTCACACTGCTCCTGCTCTCTTGAAACTACATTAACTGACTGGACAGTTAATGGACATTGGACATTGTGCTCAGTGGCAGTGCCAGAGAGAAAACAGAGGCATCATACTCAGTTTGATGAACAAGAGAATTATTACTCCCAAGGGCACATTACTGCTTCTGTAAATTGTGTGATAAAACCCACACATGAATCAGTGATACACAGTCTAAACAGAAACTGAGCCTTTAGAATTTGAAGGTTAGGGTGGAAGAAGTAGCTCGGCAAGATAAAAAGTTTGTACCTGCTACATCAGTGTTTATGACTAGGACATTGTCACGTTCTGTTATTTTGACATGAGGAAATTGCCTTCTGAATATCAAACTAATTATGTACTTGTGTTTCTGCACTTCTCATTTATAAGCCATTAGCCTTCTATAGAACAATACCACTTCCTTCACTACCATGTTTCCGAACATATACAAGACACTTAGCAAAGCTTTCCTTCAGCTGTGACAACCTGAAATTGCTGCCAGCAGGAGGTGACACCACTTCCAGAAAATCATCTTTTCTTCACTAAAGAACCACAGGCTCCTGTCATGCAGCTCTCTCCAACCACTTCACAGCTAGCACAGCCCTGGCAATCAAATGGCATTTGCCAAGGGCAAAGTAAAATTTTCCTGTCAGGGGCTGTACCACCTTTAAAGCAAAAGCATTCTGCCAACACGGTAACATTGCATGGCAGTTCTGTAAGCTTTTATAACAGAACCTGAAACACTTTTACCGCCCAAATAAACTTGGAATAGCTCATTCTTGTGACAGTGAAGCATGGACCCACGACCTCGGGTTCAAGGCAGTTCAAGTTCATTAATGATCAGACCCCCCTTTACCCTGTCTGGCCAGAGAGGTGGCTATTAAGGGCAGACATGTGCCACTCCCCAACCTGTAACTCCTCCAGCAGTCCAGTGAGCATGAGTGCTAGTGCACTGTCTTCGGGAGCCTACATTTCCCATTCTTCTTTGGAAAGGAAACCCTTTCCCTACATATCCCCCTTTTTTTCCCATTTTTTAAAATAACAAATCACAGAACAGTATAACCATAAAACCTTTTTTAACACAAAACAACCTTATTTTAATTATACAAACTAGGGCCCAAAGCTAAAGGGCATTTATGAAAACTAACTTACAATATAAAGTTAGTAACTGCACTACCTGTACAACTTTAAAAACAGGGTTTTTAACAAGAGGGTTGTGTAGGACTTTTATCTGAGGGTGTGTTTACAACTGCGTAAAACCCATCAAATTTATTTAAGGGGAAATGTGTTAGCCTACGGGTATGGGTATTGTGCTTTATTGTGATCAGAGAACATGGGTGTGATTGAGGTAATGTTGTATAATTGTATTTTGAGGTATATTGATATAAAATGCTTTTGAATTCAGACACACACATACATCTTTCCATTCAAGCAAGTGGCCACCAAACTTCTTCTTCATGCACACATATTTAAAATTTTTATTCTGTTCCTTTACTTCAACCATGCCTGTAACTTAGCAGTAGTCATTGACTATGTGTCTCTTTTGCTTCAGTTTCATCATTTGTCATGTCCAGTGATTGTTCCTGTTCTAAAGAAGAGTCAATAAAATGCCTGACACACCTAGAGGGGAACCACCTTAGCTGAGTACCTGTAGATACGCACACATATCCTCTCCCCCAGGTCACAAGGCCCACCAGTTCTGACCACTGTCCTGGTATTAAGTCTTTTATCATGACTGGTGGTTTGGGAGAGGATAGCACCTTGGTTTCATGTTGATGCTTGTATCCACTATAACTTGTGTCATCACAGTTTAAAAGGTTCAAGACATACAATGCTTCCATAATAATTCTTGTGGACTCTGCAGGAAGGCAGTCCAGATTGTCCTTTGTCGCTGGAATGTAGATCACTTATGGGTCCCGTCCATCCATCTCCTGCAGTCACTCTCAACCTTTAATAACAAGCCTGGCAAGCATGTTGTTAATAGTCCAACCAGTTTTAGGTGGAGAATGGGACAGAAACAACCATTCCATGATTATCAAGGGATCAGATTCAGTCTGGTCCCATTGAAAAAGAACTGCAAAAGGCTGAAATTTGCTAGATACGAGAGCATGCATATCAAGATGTCATCACCTGCCCTGTCTTTCTTCAATGGCCCACAAGCATATTTTCAAAGCCTGCTTTGCTTCCATTGTTAACGATCAAATAGAAATTAAAGCAGGGTCGCCTTTTAGGAGCTCAAATGGGGTGCAGTTCCGCCGTGGTGATGCCCAGAACTGGTCGAATCCAGTTAATGGCTCCAAGTAACCACTGCAAATCATTTAATGTCATAGTGTCTGTTACCTTAAGAATTAAAGGCTGAGCCATGATCTCTTGCTGTGTAATTCTCCGGCCTAGATAGGTCCATGGTTGGGTGCATTGGATCTTCTCTGGAGTGATCTGTAGCCCTGCTTCTTGAACAGCATTGGTTAGAGCAATGAATATTAATTGTAACTGTCTCTTGACCAGCAGCCACTAATATATCATCCATATAATGATATATAACAGTAGGGGGGTAAAGTTTCCAAACGGGTTGTATTGCATTAGCCACTACTGTTTGGCATATGGTTGGAGTTTCGCACATACCTTGTGGTAGTACAATCCAGTGATTTCTCTGCATAGGCTCCAAGTGACTCAGGGTAGAAATGGAGAAAGTGAAGCGAGGGCCATCATCAGGATGCAGAAAGAGAGTGAAAAAACAGTCCTTCTGGTCTATTACTAACAAGGGCCACCCAGCAGGAAGCATGGCAGGTGAAGGAAACCCTGGCTGCAACATGGCCATTGGCTGGATAACTGCAAATTGCCCCTAGATCATGTAACATGCAACATTTGCCACTCTCTTTAGGAATACAGAACACAGGAGTATTCCACGGACTAGAAGTTGGTATTATATGTCCGGCATTCAGCTGTTCCTATAATAGATTTTGCAGGTGTGCTAGCTGTTTCTTTTTAGGGGCCACTGATCAACCCAAATGGGGTCATCTGTTTTCCATTGTAGCTTTACAGTTTTGTGGAAGAGCTGACCAATGACCCTTATGGAAGAGCCTGAGCATTTTTTGTCATTATCTGCATTACTGTGCCAAATTGTCCTAAAATGTCCCATCCCCATAAGGTACATGGTATGTGAGCTATAAAAGGAGCAATAAGGGCAGTCTGTCCCTCTGGCCCCAATACCGTGCACAAATATGCACTTTGCCTGGGCCTCTGCATGCCACCTACTCCCAGAATAGTCAAGACAGGGAATACTGTGGGCCAGTCAGAAGGCCACTCCATGTCTTTAATTATGGATACATCTGCACCTGTGTCCACCAAACCTTTAAATTTGCACCCATCAATGCAATATGTCATAATCAGCTGAGAAGCAGAGATTGTCTTCGCCCAAAAGACTTGAGGCTTGCCTGGGCTTTCAGATGCCCCAGTGCCTCTCTGGCCTTTGCCTGGGGGGAGAGGCACTATAAAGGGGAATTAACTGAGTGAGTTGTTGCCCCTTAGGAATATGACAAGGTGGCAGAGATGTTCAAGCCACAATCTGAATTTCACTGTGAGAGTCAGAATCAACCACTCTGGGTAGGACTAATAATCCCATTTTTGTGGTAGATGAACGTCCAATCAAGAGGGCATGGGCCCCTGCCCCCAGGGGCCCCCATACCTCTCTGGGTAGACGGGCCACTGCAGCAGACATTAAAGTCACTGGCTGGCTGGCTGGAGGCCAAGTCCAGGCCTGCGCTGCCAGTGGTGGCTGCAAATAAGTCACTGGTCAATTGTTTAGATCCATACTTCTATGATTGGCAGGGGCGTGTGGCTTTGTGCCCTGCCTCCAGTTTCTCTGTGGTGCGGGCTCTCCTCTATAATTAAGTCAGGATCTGCATTCATTAGTCCAATTCTACCCCCTTCCACATTTTGGGCAAGTTGGAGGGGATCTTCTAGGACAGCTCCTTGTAGAGTTGTCAGATGCTTCACACTGGAAGCAGCCATTCCTCTTTTTTGCCCCTTCAGGTATTCGCAATTGGGCAGTTAAAGTTGTGGCAAGTGAAGCCGTATGGTGGTCAATAGATCCTACATTTTGGCGAGCCCGCACCATTTCAGCAACCATACAATTTTCTTACCTGCCAGGGAAACTGGCCTAAGCAAGTTTTGGACCAGAGGTGAAAATGACAAAGGGAGGAAGACATACGGCCTTTATCCCCATGACCACTGCAGACAACCACCAGAGAGCAACACGCAGGCGCAAGAGGAAGAAGCGAAGGCAGGGGACATGGAAATAGCTTCCAAGAATTGATTATGATAAATCTGCCTTTTCTGGGGAATAGTGCAAATATGTATAAGGGGATTATGGTAACACGTACAGCGCATAAAACCACTGCCTAAGGTTTTGTGTGTGTGCACGTCTTTGGTGGAACTATCCCCCGTGCACCTGGCACCAAATAAATGCACCTCTCTATAACCATCCCATTGTGGAGCTATTATTCCGCAAGTCAAGTGCCTGGTAAAATTATGGAGAAGATTGTTCTGGGAAGTATTGAAAAATACCAGAAAGACAATGCAGTCATCAGTCACAGCCCACATGGCTTCATGATGGGAAAGTCCTGCTTATCAAACCTGACTTTCTTTTATGATAAGATAACCCACCTAGCTGATCAAGGGAAGCCAGGTGATGCAATCCTTTTGGATTTCAGTAAAGCTTTCAGTACTGTCTCTTATAGGATCCTTCAGGACAAAGTATCCAACACACAGCTGGATAAATACATTATGTAGTGGGTGAGCAATTGACTTACAGCTCAAGCACAGAAGATAATAGTGAACAGCGTAACATCAGCCTGGTGACCTGTCACTAATGAGATTCCACAGGGCTCCATCTCAGGCCCTGCACTCTTCAACATCTTCACAAGTGACTTGGATGCAGGACTGGGACACTAAGCAAGTTTGCAGATGACACAAAATTTGGAGGAGCTGTTGACTCCCCCAGAGGCAGGGAGGCCCTGCAGAGAGACCTCAACTGTGGGAGTAAACACTTATTACAGCTGGAACAAGACAAGAAGTAAAGATTGCCGCAACCTGGAGGCTGGAGAAGGGTTACATTGAAAGAGCTATCCAAAGAGAAAGAGGAAGACACATTCCCAGAAGGACTGACAGGAACCCAGTTTCATACAAGTTTATTGTTAATGTTAATTGACTGTACAGTTGTAATGAATTTTATTATTCCAATTCTGTACTTTTCCCCTCATGGTCATCCCTGTTTGTGATTGGTTAATGCTCGCCGCAGTGCAGCATGACCATGTATGGTTATCTCCTCACATTTTCCCTTATTTGGATATGCTCCATTCCTTCCTTACCTTGTTTGGTTAATCAAGGCCCAAGTTCCACCTACCTTCTAGAAGTTTCTCTCAGCATATTATAAAAGTCTGATGCTCTTGTAATAAAGTGCCATTTCTGCTTCACCCTTCTGGAAGTGTGCCATCCCCTCTCTGCCTCCCAGGATTGAGACTCTCAACAAATTAGAGGACTGAACAATCTCCAGCCATATGAAGTTCAGCAAGGGGAAGTGCTGGATTTTGTACCTGAGGTGCAGCAACCCTGGATGTTTGTACAGACTGAGGAATAAGATGCCAGAAGGGCCAACTGTGTCCTGGGGGGTATCAGGCAAAGCATCACCAGCTGGTCGAGGGAGGGGATTGTCCCACTCTGCTCTGCACTGGGGCAGCCTCACCTGGAATATTGTGAGTAGCTTTGGGCACCACAATGTAAGAAAGATACTAAGCTATTAGAAAGTGTACAAAGGAGGGACACGAAGATGGTGAAAGGTCTTGAGCAGAAGCCGTATGAGGAATGGCTCAGGTCAGTGGGTCCGTTCAACCTGCAGAAGAGGAGACTGAGGGAAGACCTCACTGCAGTCTACAACTTCCTTGTAGGGGGAAAAGCAGGGACAGGCACTGATCTCTTCTCTGTGGTGACAAGTGACAGGACCCAAGAAATGACCCAAAGTTGTGTTACGGGAGGTTTAGGCTGGATGTTAGAGAAAGGTTCTTCACCCAGAGGGTTGTTGGGTGCTGGAACAGGTTCCCCCAGGGAAGTGGTCACAGCACCAAGCCTGACAGAGTTCAAGAAGCATCTGGATGATACTCTCAGACATATGGTGTGACTCTTGGGGACAGTCCTGTGCTGGGCTCAGAGTGGGACTTGATGGTCTTTGGGGATCCCTTCCAACCTGGTGTATTCTGTGATTATATTTGCCCACTGAGTTGCTGTAGCAACTGGCAAGAGTAGAGAATTTAGACACACCAGGTGAGTCTGATGATTTTCTACAGTTCATCCTTTGTATAGCCCTGCTTGCTTCTTTTACATCTTATGGGTGAGGTGTCAATGAATCTTCAAAAGGCCCTTTGAACTTGCTGGTACTGCCTACCTCCTATGGCATTACATCTCAGAAGCTCAGTGTCTGCTGCATGATGCATCACCTTTAGCTGTGTGAAATATCACCTTAATATAACTGGTCAATCTGTTTTGAATGAAGAAGTGCCTGCTGGACTAGTATTTGTACAATTTGGTGAATACCAGTTCTGCATCCACTTGACTCACAGCTTTTAAGATTTTGTAAACTTTGACCCTTTTCCCCCTCAATCTTCTCTCCAGAGTGAATGGTCATTTTTAGTCCCTCCTCGCAAAGCAGCTTTGGCATTCTCTTGATCAGTTGCCCTTCTTTTAACTCTACAATGGACTCCCTCTAAATGTAGAAACTGCAACTGTCTACCACTGAAAATCTGGGTCCACCAATCTTACATGGGAGCAAAGTAGCACCACCTGCTTTGTTTGCAAAAAAACCAACCAAACAAACAACAACAACAACAAAAATTTATGCAGGTCCAAACTCTGGTATGGTTACAGAAGAATTGTGAAAGATCTCTGCCCTGAGCTCTTCTTACAAGTTGCTGAAGTACAACTTCAGGGCCATGTATATTCTGATAATGATTTACACCACAAATGCTTAGATCTGTACTGGAGCTTATCTACCACTTTTGCCTATGGGAGGATCTCACAAATTGAGCTTCTTGCCATTGCACGTATGTTTGGTTACTTATGAAAGATCAGTATCATCTGCAAACTTGGGTGATATCATTGTTCATTCCCTCTGAATCACCATGGCAGAGCAAGTGGATGTGGAAAACTGGCTCCTGTGAGTGGGAGCCCATACTGAAGCAGCAGCAGATTTGTGAGGAGGAAGGAACAGTAGAAACAACACCAAATAAGCAAACCACAACTGCCCATTCCCCTGCGCAGCTGGGAGAGAGGAAGTAGAGAATTCATTAGGGAAGTCAAGCCCAGGAAGAAGGGAGGGGTGGGGGAAAAGTGTTTTAAGATTTTTTCTTATTATCCTACTCTGATTTGATTGGCAAAAAATTAAAACAATTTCCCCAAGCCAAGTCTGTTTTGCCTGTAACTGTAATTGCTGAGTGATCTTCTTGTCCTTATCTTGACTCATGTAATTTTTTACCCTTGTCCAGTTGAGGAGTGGTAAGCAATAGAGCAACTTGCGGGGCACCTGGTGGCTCACCAAGGACAGCCACGCACAATCATCCAAGTATTAGCAAATCTCCCTCAGTTGCACTCTTTCCAAAGGGAAATGAAAACAAAAATACAGTTCAGAGTCAGACAGTCCATCACAGCATATCAGAAAATGCAACACGAAATATTTTTAGTGCAGAATAATAATACAAAATTATATTTGAAAGCACTTTGTCTTAAACACACCTAAAAGGTGTTATCAGATTAGAGCTGCATTTTCTTATGTATTGACTGAGGACTCATTACTGTTATAATAAAGCATTACAATTCAATCACTGATCAGTTCAGCTGTACATATTAAGTAATATAGTCCATCCTTTGCATTTCATATCCATAGCTTTATTTTTATTCTGGCTGATAAAAATGTAAGATATTGTATAGAAAATATAGGAGTTAAGAAACTACTTATTCAGCAACTTCATATGACCCAACTTTCCAATTTCCTAGTTTATCTAAATGTGTGTACACAAATTGCATAACAAAGCTTTCACATTTGTTTAGCATCCCTGCTTTCTGAAGATTTTCATTATTTCAGTTTCCATCTGAGCTATGAATTCCTTCTTTCTTCCTCCCCGCTGAAGCATATATTTGTTGTCTATTTGTCTGTGCCATCCCAATCATCAGTCTGTGCAATATATGTACTATATCTTGTTAATGATGCATCTGCACTCTCTACATCTACTCCCCCACCTTTTTCCAATAATCTGTTCGTGTTTAATTTTTTTAATACCCATCCCCAACTGTTTCAAAGAATACACAACATAAAAAGTACTTTGTAAGCACAGAGAAGTATTTAGCAAGTCTAAGTAAGTTCAGGTATGAGGTATTCAGTTACTGAATAAGCAGCATAACAAATTACACAATCTTAAACCACAGTTAGTTCTTCTAACCATGTTTATCAGTGATTATGAGCTCCTAAAAATATTAGAGACAATCACTGTCATTCCTATATGATCATTTCAAATGGCAGTCATCCATGTTAAAATATGCTTATTAAACCAACAGAACTGCATCTTTATAGTTTAGTTTTTTACACAAAAATCTTTATGTTCTTTAAAATGTTCCCATTCAATCAGATTTAAAGATTAGCCAAAGTATGACTGATTAAAGGAATTTTAAAGAAGAATGCACTGTTGATAGTCCTAAATGGCATCTGAAACTTAAGAGTTAATAGTTACTACAAAAACGCTTGTACGTATGAACTAGCATTACCATCATACACATAACATTTGCTCAGTTGGTTGACTTGCCAAGTATGACAGTCTTGGGGTTTTCTATTCATATCAAATGGAACCCAGGTTTTCTCCATTAATCATGCTGTAACATGCCGATCTAAAACTAAATAAAAAGTACACATTTTACTTGTAGTGTTTGCAAGGGACATCACTATATATTAGAAACTAATACCACCAAAACATTTATTTTCATCGATGTGTTACCTATATTCCTTTCTCTTTCCCCTTTTTATTGTTATTTTATCACTAGATAACAGTGGATTCAACTACTATTTTAGAACATCCAATTTCAAGGAACTCACAGTTGTAACTTAGATTGACTCTGAGTAATGGGCAGACATGGCAATAAATATAGAGATATAATATATACAATCCTTGTAAGTATTTTCATATAAAAGGATTAGCTTCTTGTTAACATGGAGCAGGACATGTACATTCAATTTTCAGTAACATTACTTACCTTCTTCCCTCAGCTTGTTTAATTCCTGCATTATATCACTATACAAATAGGATAAAAGCTCATCTTGGGATTTTGTTCCATCCAAATAAACTGAGAAAGATGAAAGAAAAAGTTTCCATGAGTTCTATGCCAGCTAACTGTAATAGCAATTGGCAAAGTTTTCAGTATTACTATAGATGTCATCAGAAGAGATGAAAAAACCCACGAACAGCATCACCCCTTTTCTTCTTTCAAAAACTCATTTTATGTGTTAAATATATAGGAAAAGCATTCTAGTTAATAATTCATGTACAATTTTTTGTGGTGTAAGACTATCCATAAGGGTAATGATAGTAATATTAGGACAATAGTGCAATGGAATAATTCAGCACAAAGTTTTCTGTGCAGTGGAAGACTTCAGGCTCCTCAGCTTCAGCACTTGAGCAAGTCAGGGAACTCACTGCATAGTGAGAAGCAGTGAGCTGATGATCAAGGAGCCACCCAACTTCCATTCCCTCTGGTCCCCTCTCCAGGAGGCAGTGCAAGAGCTGTATAAGTGTGAACACCGCACAAGCTCATGGCAGTGTGGCTGGCCCAGCTTTGATAATTCTCATGCAAAACTGGTCACTATACTGTGTACAATCAGCACGTAGAAATTATCTTCAGCTTATTACAAGACTTCAACCAGGATTTCAATTTGGTTCTGAAGAATTCTGCCAGTGTGCCAGCTACCATCTCAGAAGCTTCCTACTTAAAACATACATGTGTGGTCTTAACAAGCTATCTTGTTAAGTGGACTTAATAGTGATCAGAAGATTTCTATTTTTTAACTTCATAATTGTCATTATTAGAAAACAAAACTAAACCCCTATAAATTTGCAATATAAACCAGCAAAATGGTCAAAAGCTACTGTCTAAGTGCTATAAAAGCATCTGAGGAAATTTTTGTACCATTTAAAAAAGCTCACAACTCGACAAAAACTACAGAATTGCCACACTTAAGCATTTTATAACTTTAAAATTAAGGATACCATACCAACTTGCATACTTGCATTTTCTTCCAATTCATTTTTATATTTCAGATACATAGGCCACACGTGTCCATCGAAGTACCCCGGTGCATCTGCTGGCTGATAGACTCTGGTGCTACACAAAAATATGTTTGCTTTTCCATACAACTTTTGCATTTTCCTCTACTGTCAGCTGTTTTAATAATAGCATTTATCCAAAATAAAAAAGAAGGGCCAGCTGACTGCATAACTGTTGGAGCAAAGGAGGCTTCTTTATTTTAATTCAATCTGTGATATGAACTTTTGCTATCTTACCTATTTCTGCCTATCAAACCACATTTGACAGAAGGTTCAAGGTTGGCATTTTTTAATTGAAAAAGGTATTACATATAAATTAAGCTGTACTGAAACTTACAAAAAATTACTTTTTCCTTTTTTTTTATTAGGTATCCAGATTTCGAAAGCTTTAAATGACTAGTTGTTTAGTCTACACACTTCCATTCTGTTCACTGAAGTCCTATAAAGGTTACTCTAGTGAGAAACCAACAAAGTGGAATCAACCAAAGCCATCTGAAGAGAGGATTTCTTCACTCAGCTAGCAGATTCAGACTGTGCACATGTATTACTCCAAGCGTACAGTATTGCTCCAAATTTGGAGGCAAGTCAGACACTGGCTCAATAGTCTAAATCAGATACACAGTACAACTAATGTACAGTCTTAACAAAACATACATTAAAACCACATATGAACATAATTACTTGAACAACAATTTATGTAACAGTATTCAACCAAGAATAAGACTGCTTAGAATTTTTCTTTAACTGTTTCCCAATTTAAACATGGTTTAACTCAAATATACAAGCAATAATGCAAATAATTGATCAGGACAACAAATTCTCTTTTTAGTGTTTGTAAAGCTTTCAACACTTTAATATCCCTGTGCTTTAAAATAAAAAACAAAACAAACAAATCTAAAACAAACAGAGGAAAGATGATCTTAACAGTTTACATTTGGCAAGCACCAAAGAAAAGCTAGTACAAAAAAATTGCTCCAGTTTAGGGGGTACAATGACCTTTGTTAAAAAATAACTGAATAGTCTTACCTCCTTCTCCTTTTGCACTCTTCATAAGGAAGGGTCAAAAAATATCTTCTATTCCATAGTTCATTAAGTGGCCTAAGATAATAACATATTTAGTTCCTTCTTCCATTTTAGGGCAGCTTTTAATATATCAGGCTATATATTACTGCTTACTCATAATTGTAAAGAAGAAAGCCTTCAACAATCAAAATAGAAACATTTTTCAGATTGTCACATGCACTCTGTGGCTCTTCTGTCACAACATCTGAGCTTGCTGGACTTTTTATCCAATTGCGAATCCTTGTCACCATTTCATCCATATAGAGCGCATCAAGTACTAGATGAAAACAAAGTTAGACACCCCTTAAACCCAGAGAATAAAAAAGAAAGAACCGTTACGTACCTCTAGGTTAATCAGTAAGAATCAAATAATCCACATGCAAGTTTAAATGAAATTCAGGTTAAATCTGAACATCAAAGATTACCTCTCATGCATATTAGTAGTTGTATGTTTACAGCTGAGGATTTCCTGAAACTAAAGCTCGCATCAGAATTGGGGTATTTCTGGTGGGTGTAGTCTCTCTGAACTTCATGGCACTCAGAATTGTGTGAACTCACTTCACAGCTTTACACTTCACAACAGAAACTGCAGTGACCACTCTCCTCTTCCACAAAACTCGAAGAAACTTACTTACACTGAGACCTCCAGCTTTCTGTCAATTGTCATAGATGAAGTGGATGCTCCACACTTTTGCTTTGGGTTTTTATGAGGCTCAGATATATGGCAAGTGGGCATAAATGGATTTAAAGGAGCACAGCATATGAAGCAAAACAGTAAAAGGTAACAGCTGCTTTTGTCTGTAGACACAGAAGTATATATTAATTACTGAAAGGAAGAAAGAAGGCAGCCTTCAGATACCATAAGAGAAAACACATTTCTGAAGGGCTTTTAAGAGAAGGATTAAACCTGGATACTTGAGACAGAATGTCCAATTTATCTCTCCATTTTCACTTCCACTTTCATGAAGTCTACAAGTTGAGCCAAAGAGTGCATAGCTGATAAGCATAAGATACAACTGAAGAGTCTGACCAATATTCTGAGTAATATATTTGGTGATCACCAAGTATCAACAGAATTTAGCTACTAAGCAACTGTCCACAACTAGACATAATCTGAATCAAAGCACTGACGTAAAGTGGATCTGGATCTAGTTGTTTATAAGACTAAATTGGCACATTGAACCAGCATTAATCATGAGCTTAAAAAGATTTGTTCTTCATGTGATATCTGACATGAAATAAAGGTGTCAGGATTAGACTCAAGTTCTGACTGATTTGGAAAACTCAGCAGTGATATCCCATGAGCTCATTATACAGTGAAAAAGAAATCCATTACATAGAAGGTAATGAGGTTAAATTTATGCCAGTGCTTCATGCAAAGACTTTAAACTGAACAGTACCGATTGCTACTGCACCAGATACAAGTGAAGAAGCAGAGGAAAAGATTAAAAAGAGAAAAGGAAAGGTTAAACACTAGGCTTGACCTCTTTAATAGTTAAGCAAATTTTCTTATATATCAAGTGAGCTGAAAGAAACTGAGCAAAGGATTGCTCTGAAACAACCTTTTGTTTAGAGGGGAAGAAGGGCAGGGAATTGAGGGGAAGAAGTGTTGAAGTTCAGTACAGAATTTCAGTACAATGTTCAAAAGCAGTGCATCAAAGTTACTGACCATCATATAGCTTAAATCCATGTTCATCTGTTTCTACTTCAGACTCTGGCTGAAGGGGAAAAAAATTGAATTTTTTCAAGGGTTTTATGACCACTGTCACAGGTATATGCTTTTCAGTTACAAACACAGGATTATACACTTTTGTACCCCAATTAATATAATTTACCTTCAATATTAAATTGCTGCATGCAACCATTAAAATACAATAAAATAACTTTATTTAATCTAGAACAACAAATAGTCCGAAGCATATGACTTCAGTTCATTAGAGCTTTACTTAAGAAACAAGAGCTCTTTCACCCTCCTAAACAAACACCTCCAACATCAACACACAAGCTCTTTTTCTGCTTTGATTTGGGAGACAAAGAACTACTTATGGGTATAGGTGTATGGATGTAGGTTTAACATAGTATTATTAAATTCATTAGCACAAAGGATCTTGAAAAATGCATCCAGTATACACCCACTCCTTATTTTAAAAAGGTAGCAATGAAGATAGTAAGCTTTTTTGCTGAGTATACTCAGTGGTTTGGTCACTGAGATTTCAATTACCCCAGTGGTCATTGTATCTCTCCTTCTCATAAAGTTAACATTATTTTAAGCAGCATCCATTTAAAAAGTTCATCAGTAGGAGAACTGAAAGGAGAAGAAATTATGCTAAAATCTACTCAAGCCTACTTTTACCTATCAGGTCTTTCCATCAGTTCTGTTACCTTAAAGAAGTCATCTTGAGAGATTATATCACAGTTGGGAAGCATTTTCTTAAGCTTTTCTGCTAGCGTTGTTTTCCCCCCATTTGTTACACTGTTAGAAAACATTATAAAACCTTTATCAAGACAAAAATTAATCTTTTAAATATATGTACACACTCACGCATGCATTTCTATATAGTAATATGCGAATAAACAATAGAACCCCCTCCCCAAAAGTTTATTCACATTAAACATTCTCTACCTCTAGAAATTTTTTTTGAATGTTCCAACAGCTTTCAGACAGTAAATCTAGAAGTGCCAAGAAAGAGGATAGACATTTGTATCTGAGACCTTCAATAGAGACAGAACAATTTGTTAAGAGCTAAATGCTGTAAAATGATACAATTATATGTTGTATTTAAAATCCAGTTTCAAAAAATATATATTCAGAAATAGAAATTGTATCACTTCCTCCTGAAAGAAAACTCAGTTTTAAGCTGTAGAGGAAATTTAATTTTATAATACTTACCCTCCAAGGCCAATAACCAATACTTTCATAGTTTGTTTTTTCCTCGGTTCTTCTTTTACTGTCAAAAACAGTAGCCAGTGAAAACTCATAATTCAGCAACAAGGAAAGCAGTTATTGTATTAAGAAATACCAATTATAGAGAAGATTTATTTTCTTTTCTTTTGCCCATTATTTTTCTGACTAAGAATTTCAACTGCTTGTTCTAATACTAACAAAAAATCTGCAATATATATGCCACAATATAAATGTCAATGTACTTTACCTTTAACCATATTTTAATAATTTGAAAAGAACTCTGAGAGACCTAGTTCTACTAATACTAATTTAATACAAGTTCCTAAAGAAAAGCAGAGTAGCTCAAATACTAACTGTATAAAAAAGACTAGGTAAACAGAAGCTGTGGTGGCAAACAAAGTAAGTCAGTGACACAGAGAGGAGAAAGATATTTTTAAAATTTCATGAAGAGTTATAACAAAGATTATGTTCAAAGACTCTCCTACAGATCTGGTCTCATCAGTGTAATATTCAATGTGTAATTCACCACTTCCTTCTGGGCACTAACAGCACAATAGAGGGACTCCTCCTCTGTTCCACTACAGATTAGCCTGGAGGCATTAAAACTTGTGTAAAGGCAGTTTAAGCCATCCTAGCTGACTTAGCACCGAGAAGTACTAGGTAGCACTTGATTTTCTCCAGAAAAGATCAAAGAATTAAACTATAAATGTTAACTTAATCACCCCTATCCCTCTGGCTGCCAAAGAAACCAACCCTGAGTCTCTGGCTTACTGAACACCTTCAGTGGTCAGAGATTCCAGACGACACAAATCTGTCTTGCCCCAACTCTTTCCCCTGAACCGCCTTCTGAAGCAGGTGTTTGCAGAGTACTTATAGAACTATACTGGGAAACTACTGTAGCTGCTGCAAAGAGAAGGGGGAAGAATATTTGTTTTCAGCTGAACAAATTCCCTCCAGTTCACCATCTAGTTACCCATGCCTGCAAAGATGTGATGTAGCAGGACAAGTTGTTCTCTTGGCAGCAGCAGGGCTGCTTGTCTTGGCAGCAGCAATAGTCCACAGTTTAATGATTTCTCAAACATTGCTTTTCATGAACACACATCAATTTATAACTGTTTAACCATATGCAAGCATCCTTTTTTCACCTGCTCTGTCCTCCTGTCATGCTTAAGGAGGTAAGCCCTATGACACATAAGATCTGAAAAGACGGAGTAGATAGAACTGTCTACCCCCACCCCAACAAACAAATAGCTGTATTATACTAGAAAAAAGACTGTTATGGGTCATCAGTATGAAAATAAAAATCACACTATTTCTTTGAAGAATAAGTTTTAGGCACGTATGGAGCCTGAAATAATAAACAGTCCTTTTGCATTTGGTGCAATGACTGTAAGTTCAACTGTTTCACAGGTCTGTGATGTGATCTTGGCATGGTTCTTTTTTATTTATTATTATGTTGGGAAAAAATCCCAACAACAAAAGACATACTGACTTATCCAACCCATCACCCATATAACAGCCATTGCTTTGTAATGATGCTGCACATCTACTTGCATTGCAAACTTTTTCAAGTTAGTACATGTGGGTTTCTAGGACTATTGTAATTCTCAAGTTCAAAGATGATTGCATGCTTATGGAACTGGCTATCAATACAAAGAGTGGAAACAGATTATCTGTTCTCAGGAAGTGAGACTCAGGCCACTAAAAAAGAAAAATCCCAAAACAAAAGAGCTCTTTTCTAAAAATCATCAGTAAGGTTTGTGTTGAAGAGGACTACTCTTTGTCCCACAAAGCATGCTATGTAACAAACTAAATAATTACTGGACACACGTGTTGAGTTTTGGATTTTAATTTATATCATCGTTTATATGGAAATTAATCCGTCTCTGGCAAAAAACACTAGCATAAAAAAATCCCACCAACTCTTCTGACCTCTGAGTAATGTGTAACACAAATTGCAAAGGTAATTTTTTTATCAATGCTGCAACACAGAAACCCTAAACTAGTCTACCTGGGCTCAGTTTAGCATCTTTAAATAGAACACCAACACATGACAACGCACAGCACTGCCGTCACCCCATTTTTAAGAGCATGTCGCGGCAAACCTCAGGGGCACGGGGACAGCCGAAGCGTGCTTCTTACTCGCCACCACCAGATCTGGGAGCGTCTCTCCCAGGCATCCGCCCCCACACCTGGGCAGGCGGAGGGGCCCGGGGGCCCGCGCGGCGCCCGCCACAGAGAGCCGCACTTTCCCCAGCAGCTGCAACAGAATCTCTGAAGTTCGCTCTTAGCTTTAACCGCGCGGGAGGATGTCCAGAGCGGAGAGCCCACCTCCTCCGTCCTATTACGGATATTATGGAGCTGACCGAGGCGCGCGTACCTCCGAACCGGGGCGGCCCCGCGTGCGCGACGCTTCACCTACACGCCCGAGGCCGCGCCCCTCGCAGGCCCCTCGCAGGCCCCGCTACCGGCACCGCCCCCCCGGCCGCCCCCCCGGCCGCCCCCCAGGCCGCCCCTCAGACCGCCCCCCAGGCCGCCCCCCAGGCCGCCCCTCAGGCCGCCCCTCAGACCGCCCCCCACACCGCCCCAAGGCCGCCCCGCCGGCCGCCCCGCAGACCGCCCCCCCCACCGCCCTCAGACCGCCCCCCCGGCCGCCCCTCCGCCGCCGCCCACACGCGCCCGGCCCCGGCGCCCCGCGC